>OW028585.1:12948270-13295770 GCA_932294295.1 Alitta virens | reverse complement strand
TTTTCAGATTGAAAATAGACCAAATATTAAGTGTGATATTCTTATGAGAAGGCAACAAGGTGTTCTGTGTATGTTCATGACTTGAATGGTGTGGTCAATATTTTTTACCATTATATATACATTGTTTGGATGAGCTTTATTGCAATTAATTTCTACTCATTCTGCCAACTGGCCAATGGGAAGGACTTTTCCTTTGGTTTTGTAAAGTCAATTAACCTATATATGTAATAGCAATCTGGCGTGACCGTTATGTCAATTGCTATTAACATTTTGAATAATACAAAGAATGGGGTAAGTCATGCTTTTTCATCATTGATCACAAGCATTAATTGAAATTCTGAATTTCAACTGATTCCTGTTTATTATGCATATTAAAGAGGGAGATTGTTTTGATCATGGATGGAACATGCAATATCAATATTAATTCCAGTTGGATTATTTTCAGAAACAACAACAAGACCGAAATATTGATAATTTATATAAAATGAAATAAATATCTAAAATGATTACTCTAAACTAGAGTATATCTATCTATAGATAGTTGTTATAGCTCCATAGACATCTTTATCAAGTCGGAATTTTATTGGCAACAAGCAAACAAACATTGTTTTATTTTCGTTTTTTATTGATTACGAATCAATGAATTATTGATAGTAACATATTATTATGTGAAGATCTTATAACTATCTGTCTATCTACATATCTATACTCTATGAGGTATTACTAACTTTATTAACAAGAATATTCTTGTTTGTGCCTAGTATACTCCATTTATTTTCCCCACCTTAACTATTATATAAATTCTATACATTTCCCTGAATAATTCAGTCTTTATTTGACGAAAATCGGATATGTAGATAGACAGATAGTTTAGAGAGACAGATAGATTTATATGCTTATAATATAATATAGAATATCTAGCTTAATATTTGGTCTATATAAGTACATAAAAGATAGCAAATAAAATCACAGATCAAATTACAAATACTAATTACAATATCAATATTAGATTTAAATTTTACAAAAATATACACAAATACTGATCAAAATATCACAATAAGATTCAAATTAACACAAAAAGATAAGAATGTTCACATGTATAAAAAAAAATACCAATATACAAATATAATCATTGCCTGGTAATTACAATAGAATACATTGTTTTTAATTAATGAAAGCAATTACATCTGTTTGTAATTGTGAATGACAATCAAGACAATGTCATATTACTGTGTCATCTATGAACAAACTATGAAATGACAGGTCAAAGAACCCCAATTTAGGCAATTAGGCAATTGACACATGTATTGAGCATTTGCTGTATTCTCTACATCCATTCTTTATATCATTCAAAATGCTAATAGCAATTGACATAACGGTCATGGCAGTTGGCAGAATGAGTAGAAATGAATTGCAATAAAGCTCATCTAAACAATGTATATATATCATGGTCAAAAATATTGACCACACCATTCAAGTCATGACCATACACAGAGCACCTGGCCGCCGCCAGAGAACTGCATTCTCAGATGAATATCTTGCTTAATATTTGGTCTATTTTCAATCCATGCAAGCATGGCACAACCGGCTACCGGGGCCGGGTTTCGCGGCTGGGCCAAGGGTCCCACGGGTGCTTGCCGGGTATCCCCGGGTATCCACGGGTGGCCGTATTAGGGCCGCCGGCTTGGAGCCGGGTAGCGATTTCCGCAACTATTACGTAATACTACGGCACAACCGGCCCGTGTGACAGTGGCTATACGAGCACTTTTTTCCCCTTACGATCACTTTTGATGAAAAAAATCATGAGTAAACTAGAGACACTGGGTCAACTTTTAGTGAAGGTTTCAAGTCGATAGGGCAGCTGGAACATATTCAGAAACATGTTTAAAGGTGAAAATGAGCCTCAGAGCGTTACCACAGAAGTGTAGCTGTTGCTGCAGACCTGCCTATCATTACCAATTAAATGGTAGCGGTAGAGCGCTACTATTTCATGATAATTCACTCGACTGATGAGTAGGGGGAGGCTTCATTACATATTAATTTGCTGTATATTTAATAATAGAACAATGTCAGACTTTCAATATGAACTTAAATCCCAGATTTTATGCACATTTTGACTGTGTCTAGAAGTTAGTCAGCCTTCTAGAAAAATTTCGTTCTTGTGGATCAGCCAATGCACTATTTAAAGATGTTGAATAGCCATAATTTGCAATTAGACAACAACATATTATACGTCCTGGATCCAAACGTGATACATGATTGAAGCAATTAACTCTCTACCATTATTATAGTTATATAGAACTATACAACTATAATAATGTGGGCAGAGAGTTGCTTCCAACTCCATAATGTACAGTGGAACCCCGCCTAACGACCATTCCGATATTATGACCACCCCGTTTTAACGGTCCGAAAATGTTTTGCCTATCAATCCCATGTATTTTAGTTCCAGAATTATGACCACCCAGGTAATCACTTTTACGACCACTTCAAAGGGCCTCAAAGCCCATATTCACCCCAGAAATGTGACCACATATAGTACCCGCATATATATCCCCGGACTTGGTGATTATGGTTATGCACTCCTATAGTAGCCCAGAAAATGTGTGTGCATATTTCAGAAATGAAGTTTAGTTAGCAAAGCACATGTTCCTTCAAGTTGATGTTTAATAGCTAATTAGTTTCAAACAAAACATGCAATATTTATGACAGTTCAAATGGCGAGCGTTCCACTTGAGCGACCACGCATGACATGTCTCAGTGCATATTACCAATCATGCAACCTATGTAGAGACTCGTCTTGGGCAGGGCTATCTAATAAACAAAGTTAAAAAATTCTAGATACAGTTTGATCTGTGAAAACGGCATGTCCGTATACCCAGCTCTTTCTATCAGGCCCCAGTCTTCCCTTCCTTTCCCTTCTTAGTAGTATTTCCTGTAGTTGGGTTTACTATGTGATGCTGACTTTAATTGCACCATGCTACATTTTGATAATATCTTGATCCATGCTAATTGCATTTTGTCAAATTGCATAAGTATTACAGCCTGCAATTATAGACCGAACATGGATGATATCAGGAAGGAGGACTTTAAAATAACTTTTCCCATCAATCTAGGAGGGATCCAAGATAGATAGATAGATAGAAAGATAGACAGATAGATATATTAGATAGACAGATATGGGAAATGCAGCCCTCTAAGGCAAGTTCTTGCCACTATCGAGGGTTGATTGATGAGATGAGAGGGAGGAGTCCACCCATGTTACACTCTTACCCCATGGGTGGGGTCTTTTACCTTAGCATATGGACACTGACTGGTTATAATTTACCAGGGCCCAATAGATTCCAATATTGCTCAAATAAAAGGGGAGGGAAGGGAAGGGAAAGGGAAGGAAAGGGACAGGGAAGGAAAGGAAAGACTGGGGCCTGATAGAAAGAGCTGGGTTTAAGGACAAGGGTAATTAGGATGTCATATTGTGAAACAAAGTTATTCTCTTTGAGTGCTGTTGTGCTGGCCCTAGAATTTTCCAGTATAGAGTATTAAATAGCACTGTCCAAGGCGAGTCTTTAGATAGGTCACACATAATTGTAGACCAAATATTAACAAAGATATGGCCGGTTTAGTAATTTGTTTAACTATATAGTAATTCGTTTAAACGATTAAGTATTTCGTTTATACAATTTAGTATTTCGTTTATACAATTTAGTATTTCGTTTATACAATTTAGTATATCGTATATTCAATTTAGTATTTCGTATATACAATTTAGTATTTCGTATATTCAATTTAGTATTTCGTATATTTAATTTAGTATATTGTATATTCAATTTAGTATTTCGTATATACGATTTAGTACTTCGTATATACAATTTAGTATTTCGTATATACAATTTAGTATTTCGTATATACAATTTAGTATATCGTATATTCAATTTAGTATATTGTATATTCAATTTAGTATTTCGTATATACAATTTAGTATATCGTATATTCAATTTAGTATTTCGTATATACGATTTAGTACTTCGTATATACAATTTACTAAATCGTTTATACAATTTAATATTTTTTTTCTCATGTCCTAAAATGGTTTCCGTACTATAGGTCCATTTACAAATTTTAGTTTTTGTGAGCTGTTGCTCATTACATCTTTAAATAAAATAAAAAACTCTTTCTATATACATAGTATACATAGAACATTCTCACATATTACCCCACATATTAAGGCCATATGAATTGCAAGCCCATCAACTGATCACCTCCTATAATTTCTGAAGTTGGTTCAACACTTAGCTACAATTTGTCTGGTGATAACACTTTCGACTTCTCCTTTTTCATTGAGTGTACCCAGGAGATTCGATGGACACCTTGCATCACATTTCAACATGACTTTATAGACATGTTTACCAACATTATAGACATGTTTAACTAACTTTAGACTTGTCTGAAACGAGTCTAATATGACTGATGTCTAAGTATAGAAGAAGGTTGGTTTTAGACATTTTAACTAGCTTTGTAGAGATTTTTTTCTTCACTAACTTTGACCTTAGAGAAACTAGAAGGAAGATTTGACTGTCTGCAATAACTTTAAGCTAAAATGACTGATGCCCAGCTTTAGTCAGTATAGTCATAAAGACTAGTTAAATATAATCGTTGTGGGCGCTGTCATTTTAGGCACGGTCAGAATGTCCGAGTAAAACTTACATAAACTTGCACTTACTGATTTCTAATAATTGTTATTATTGATCAGCATTTTAAATAAGACATTTGGCATAAAGTTGGCCTGGTAGCATTTACTTAAACAATTTCAGGTTACATTAAAAATTTTGTTATACTTGGCCAAATGTGCTACGTGCGTTTTCCATGCGTTTGGATAAACGCATGGAAAACGCATGGTTTTTGCCTCATTATAGTTAGCTAAAGACCATGCGTTTTCCATGCGTTTATCCTTCTCATGGAAAACGCACGTGGCACATTTGGCCATGTACCATTGTGAAAATTCATAATTTTCTTTGCAACTGTAAAGCGCAATTTATAAATAAAAACATAGGCTGCGCTGCAGCAAAACCCTTAGCGAATCCCACATAGCACACAGGCATCATTAGAACTGTTCGATGTTCATCCCACAAGCAGGAGGGCAGATGTTACACTTTCATTTCCAAAGCAGAACTCAATTCATACAGTAACACTATATATGGCCTAGTGGTGCCTTTTGATAGGCACAATGACATACAGTTAGTTTCATTACAAACAGCCTGTCAAATTGAATCTAAACAAAGTTAGACAACTTCTGATATACAATGCTACCTGCCACTAAACTAAACTGTCTGGCTATAGCTGACTACTCAAAGCTGGATCTACAAGTATGTGTAGCACCAATTGGTGCATAGGTTGATAGTAATGCATATTTGTCATTTTTTGTTGAAAGATGTGTGTCTATTGTGTTACCCTATTGAGTAGTATATGTATGGTATTATTGTTTAGTTATATATGTAGAGAGGCAGTATTCGTTTTACATACAGGGCATGTTGGTGGTGGTGGGATTAGGGCTTTACGTCCTGTATTTCTGCACCAGTTGGGCTAATTAGGACAGGCAGAGACCATGGCAATGAGACGAATGATGAAACAGCCATCCAACTTAGGCTCGACCAGGAATCGAACCCGGGACCCAGCGGTTGGAAGCCCAGAGCGTTACCTCTGAGCTAGGCCCCTGCCCTTTTACATACAGGGCACTAGGTGGAGATAGATATGTAATGAGTGTGGCTAGCACTAGGAGTGCTGAACTCCAAGTGCAATCAAGTGTGACCACTGCATAAGATTGCAATCCCACCTGTTCTGCTCTCAGATTCTGAAGGAAGAACATTGTTTCATTTTGATGGTCTTGTCTATACATACTCTGCCAGGGGTGAGTGGTTTTATACACACTATTTATATTAAATCAATATATATATATATATATCTGCTGTACATTCATGTATATTCAATGCAATCTATTATGTGCATTTAGTATGTATTAGTAATGAGTAAATGATTGGGTGATTTATATTGTGTGGTGTACTTTGCATAGAGAGATAATTATTTACATGACAAAATCTACTGTATTATATAATTGGGTTAAGGTGATATAGTAATACGATTACTATAAATGGGTTGTTTCTGTTATTTGCAGAATGCTAATGTATGCACAACCATGCAAACAACTTGGACTGAATAAACAGAGGAACTCAATTCTGAATTCGTAATCTTTGTTGAGGGACCTAACAATTGTACCTACATATATCAGATAAATTTCTGACATTTACCAAGGTTTATATTTTTCAGTGGTGGTAGCTTTAAGCTGACTATAAGCAAGCAGGAAACAGAAGCGGCCACCTTAAGCCAGCTATAGCTATAGCCAGAAATTGCTACAGCTGTCTATAGTCGCCCATATTTTATGAAACTAACTGTATCTCAGCTATGTTTTATTAAATGTGTATTACTACGTAAGTACCAGAATAGCGCAAAAGGAATGCCGGCGCCGTAGGCTATGAGATCAAAGGACTCCTGCTAGGGCCTGGGGGCATCAGCCTCTGATCATGCGGGTGCCCTGGGGCTATACGAGCAGGTCTCACTGCAGCCGTAGGCTGTTAAGCACAGGTGTGTTGATGCCCTGAGGTGGTTACATTTAGTTAACCTTTACAGAAAATTATCAGTAATAATAATAATAATGAAAATAATAAGAACTTGAATAAGAATGGTTGTAGTGAGTATTTCTGTTTAGTTTATTTTACAACCATGGAGGGTGAGGACGTAACAGAAAAATACCTCTCTGCTGCTGTACCTACAGAGGTTAAACATGAAAATACTGAACATTTTCATGACGCACTAATTTCAAGCAATGTGGACATGAACTCTACCAGGAGCTATAGCCAGTGGGAGATATTCGGACGAATCATACCCAAAAATGAAGTGATTTTTATTTGTCAAGTTGTAATTCTCTACATTGTCATCCTTACATGCATAGTCAATCTGTCTCTTGGTAATGGAGATAGTAATTTGTGGACTGCTCTCTTGTCCTCATCCATGGGAATAATGCTGCCGGCTCCGACGCTGTCCAAGAGGCGGCGCTAGTGTCTGCACCCTTGAGGCTATTTGTTTTTTCATTCATGCACTATGATTGGTCAAAGCTCATGATGTCATGAATATATCACTGAGACATACCCTGCAGCATAGACGTCCTTCCGACGAATGCTCTACAGTGAGTATAAATGCCTCAGCTCTAGCAACCTTCAAGCATTCACTTCAGCACTTGAAAAGATACACGCACACACACACACACACACACACAAGTACATCATGGCAGCCAGTCAACTGAACACTCAAACTCCTCAGGGATCCAATGGACTTACTCTCTGTTTGTCAGAACACACTCGAGTAATCGCTCATGCTGCTCAGCAATACAAGTCAGGTTATGTCACTGTGTCGCGCTACAGCTGTGACACATCCAAATGGAGGAATGTACACATCGCCAAGAAGTCCTTTGAGAAACTGAAGGAGGCCTCTACTGAATTTCAAAATGCCCTGGTTAAGGGTGAAGCAAAGCAGCTGAGTCTAACCAAGAGACAATTCGTGATGATCACTAAGTTCGAGAGGAGTGACAAGGAACCAGTGCACTATATCTCCTTTCTACATCCAAAAACTGAGCAGGAAACACTCACAGACGTTCGTGAATGTCACCACAGCAAAACTATTAATCTCCGCAAAGAAGAATACGAAAAATTCCACGGAGCTATGGACAATATTTACCAAGTTATCATTACTCCACCAAAGGATGGAAAGGGAGATACAGCTAATCCAGAAGAGGCAGTTACAGTCAAGGCATACCAGTGGAGTGTCGAAATGCGTGGAATGAAGTCACACACTTTATTCCCCACTCGTAAAGATTGCGACGACAGTGTCAAGGGCTACCTCGCCGGGCTCCCCACTGATGGCCAGAAGTACGAATACGTCATAATCGAATTGGACGTACATCGAGCGAGTAAAATGGAAATTCTGGAGCACGTATTCTGCAATCAGGTGTTAGACAAAACCGGGCATTCATGGTCCGACTTGATGCTTCAGTGCCCTACTCGTGATGAGATCGAGGATGCTCTACTGAAAGTGACCAAAAATGATGTCTTGAGGATTGCTGAGCGAATCGCTGTATCCCTGAACCATAAAAGACTGTATTTTATGAGCGACGTATATGACATATTTGTGTATATCGGTGGAATTGAGAGATCCAAGGAAACTCTTACTCAATGTACTGTGTCACCACCTACTGAATTGACCTTTCGGTTGCTTGATTTTTGCTACCAAAAGATTGTAAAGAAGTCAAAAATTACCAATAGTGCTCCTCAACCTATGTCGAGCTAGTATGTATTTAGTCAATGTACAACTGAGACACCGCTGTATCATTTTGTCTTCACTGTGTTTTTTTGTTTTTTTTCGAAATAAAATAAAAATTTGAACTTTGAATCTATCTCCTTGTGCCATTTTTTTACACTAGAGAAAAAAGAAGGGTGCCTGTGAATTTCATTATGAAAAGGCTATCACATCTCATTAGGTTTTATGGAAATGTGATTTATTTCACTCTTGAAAAGAAATGTTTGTACTATCCAAAGAAAAGCATGGAATATTTTCTGCTGTCCAAAAGCATAGGAGGCACTTAACTTTCACCTCATATTCACTGTGGTCAACTCTAGGAACACTCAGGTGATTCGTATGTAAAGCGGTTGTGGTGGTGCTTCACCGTGACACTCTTGCATCTCAATCAGCAGTGTAATTATTAGCTCATGATTTCACTCTAAGTTACAATGCAGAGGACATAAGCATTTCCACACTCTTAGCTACAATGTAGAGGTCATGAGCATTTCCGGCTACTGAGTGACTGGTAATCAATCAATCAATCAATCAATCAATCAACACAATACAACTATGTGAATATGTTTAAAATCAGTAATTTATTAACCTGAAGCATGTTACTCTTAGTTACAATTCAGAGGTCAGGAGCATTTCCGCCTACTGAGTGAATGGTAATCAAACAATCAATCAATCAACACAATACAACCAAGTGAATATGTTTAAAATCGGTAATTTATTAACCCGAAGCACGTTAATGACAGTACATTTGAGTACTGATAGTCAATTGTAATATTTCTGCAGTATTGACATTATAATAGTAACAATAATAATAACAATTACCGATGATATATAATAATAATAATAATAACCGTAATTGTATAATTCATTCTCAGATGTACACATACAATGAAATCTATTTTGTTCTACCTGCATACGAGTTAATTTTCACATGCTACTAAAAAAAAAACACTCCACCCGAATATTTCTAGTCTACTTGTAAGTATCTCACAGACTGAGCTATTTTACATAATGAGCTGCAATCAGTCAGTCAGTCAATCAATCAATCAATCAATCAATCACTCAATCAATCAATAATACATTAAACGAGCATACTAAAAAAAAATACACCAATATACACCCCCAAGCAAGGAGTGTGCTGCTAATACGCAGTTGTGGATTCATGCAATTACAGTGTTGACTATATCTATGAGCTTGAAAAATGATGATTTGAGGGAGTAAAGCTAAGGATAATTGAGCTAATTTCATCTAAAAACCAAAAGGCAGGGTGTCATATGTACCTAGCACTAAACATCTCTTCGAGTAGGTTACTCTGAATTTCTTAATCTCATCTCTATTAAAAAGCTTGAAAGCATACTTGTCTCTACGTATTTTACTGTATGGTACCTCCACACGCGGCTGTTCTTCGTCAGGTAGTGAATTGTTGTCTGGATCAGCCCAAAACAACACTAGTCTGCAAATACTGTCGAAGTTGAGAAGTTTGCATACTTCGTGATTTAAGGGGAACCCTTTGAGCTTAGTGGTCCGGTCGTCGTCATTAGTCAAGTACGCATATGATTTGGGGCCACTGCTGACAAAGCGAGAGATGAACTGATTGGCCTTCAATTCATTTGTCCACTGCCCCAAATGGTCCCCCATGTCTGGTGTATATTGGGTGGTATCTCCCTCGGTGTATTCATAGACAACACTGTCAGTGTCGAAATAGAGAACCCTACGACCTAAGTTATGCAGGACATTGAAAAGTCTACTCCTTGCATTAGCCATTGTGAAAGCAGCTATAAAAACATTCACATGAGGCATTTCAGGGAGGAAGCCTTCAGTGTGCGTATACTCGAGCATACAACGATTGCTATCCAGCACATGCATGCCCTTGAGAGAGATAGACGGGTTGACCAGTAGTTTGAAAATGTCAGCCCCAGTCTCAGCTAGTTTGTGTGTTCTGTGATTATTATTTTCCCCGAATTTCCCCCAGAAGCTGTTCAAGAGAAGCTTATTTGTGGCCCTTTTCCCGGGGTTGTAAGAAATGTTCTGGGTGTCAAGTCGAATGCCCTCAACAGACTCATACTGGTCTATATACTCTGTTTTCTCGGCATCAGTCATGTCATCGGAAGGCCACCCAGATGCTTCCTGCTTCCCTTTCAGGAACAAGTTCACGTAATCAGAAAACAGACCCGGTGTGGCCTGGGTCTTGTCGAATTTGGCTGTTTCCTCAAAGTGGTATATCTCAAATACTTTAACAATTGTGTAACCAACGCTGAGGGCATCACGCAGATCAATGGAAGTCCAAGTGCCTACCAGGTCACGCTCTGTGTCCGGACACCTGCAGGGCTCCTGTGATGAGTTACGTGCACACCTACTACAGAGAGGGAACAGGAGCTTCCCACCAACACGCAGGGGCAAGCAGGGGTGGTAGAGGCCTCTAGGAGGTCTTACGCGTGCCTGTACTATGCCAAAGTACTTGCCAATATCCTGAGGAGGGGGGTCAATGATCACCTCCGGAATACCAACAGGGAAAACATCATTTTTCAAGACCATGGGATATAAGGAGCAAATGTCCACATAACCTATCCTCTTTCCTTCCTGAGCCTCGTGGTAGAGCTTCACAGCATTCACTCGGCCGCCGTAAAAAGCTGCCCTCGGATCCAGTCGCGGTAGCAGTTCACAGTTTTGCTCAACCTCCCTCAGTGCCTCACTCGTCTCTAGTAGCTGTTTAAATTCACATTCCCACATGACGTGGACCTCTATGTTCAGCTCACTTCTCAGGTACACAAGTCGGGCCTCAGTTCTCCTATAGAGTGATTTCAGGCTTTCACCAGTGTGAGGGTGTCTGACATTGGCAGGTGTGTTTGGACCCCCGAAACACCTACTGCACCCGTGGTACACGCAGCCGTGAAATTCCCAGGCAGTCTCTTTGCCTGTCACCTGATCAACGTGATAGCCATCAAGCTTCAACCATCCATAACGTGTCTGATTTATAACCTTATGCTCACCCCCATTGCGTGCATGGAGAATGTTCAAGTCACGTGTCAGTGCTTCATACTCAAGCCAGATGATTGATACATGGCTGTGAGCGTCAAGTCCTCCGAAGCCACAAGAGGGCATTCTAGCGAAGGGAGTTGAAACAAATTCCATGCTCTTTATCTCTGCTGTACTCGGGTTCACCGCTCTTCCATCCTGCCCTACAAGACTCAGCTGGGCATTTTGCAAGTGCCCTACAACCTTGGTGTCGTCTTCCAGGGTGATCGAGTACTTTTCAGTCAGGAACATGTGGCGATAAGTTGCCATGCATACACTGGCCAGCGTGTTATACTGGAAGGGGTCTATGCCAACTAGCTGAGACAATGTCTCTCCTCCTTCACCCACATCTACCACTTCCTCTCTAGATGTTATGCTTATGAGCCAGCTTCTGAATGCATTGCAGCTCTCCTGCAGAATGTTGACATCATCTTCGCAATAAGCCATTATTTCCTTCTTGAAATCAAAGACCTTGCCCCTCTGCTGCTTATACCAGGCCATGAACTCTTCCCTTGCTTTTGATTTCATTCTGTTCACTCTGTAGCAGTATGGGTGAGGTATGGGCCCCACAAAGTCCCACATTTCCTTCTGGTTGAAAAAGACTGGAAATGTCCCCTTTTTAACACCCTTCAGACCAAAGACTTTGGGCATCTGAGCAAGAGGAAATGTCAAGAAGTTTAAGGAGTCAATAACACGGAATTTCCCTGCATCAATAGCTACAATTTTACTGCCTCTGTAGATGACTCTCGGCAGCTTCCTCATTGTACTGAATATGTATTTCGCCATAAAGTAGGCGTCGTACGCCTGGCCATTGTGGAAAATGAGTGTGTAGCCCTCAAATTCGCGTCTAAACAGGAACTGACAGAAGTCTGTGGCTGCATCATCTCCAAAAAAGGACACCCCTCGCCTACCACAGTCACGCCCTTTCATGCACAGGTCACGCTCATCATGTCCTCTGGGTGTATTACCAGATACACTGGGTGAGCATTTGGCACATGCAGTGCTGCAGTGCGAGCATCGAGGGTTGTCACGGTAACTCAGCTCGATGCAGTGTGAGCACTCCCAGTGTGCTACAAGCAGGTTGGGTAAATGAAATTTTCCCGTGGGGTCAGCTTCGAAGTCTGCGAAGATGTACTTACAAGACACAGCCTTTGGTTTTTGTTGTCTGATGTAACAGAAATGCACTCCAGTCACCAGCTTTTTACAAATGCTGCATTCACGAGTACCGCATTTGTGATCATCGCCGGGCTTGTGGAACACACCGCAACCTCTGCATCTGTGGGAGCTGGAGCAGGTACCATTTTCCTGATGGCGCTTGCTGCAGGCGTCAGAGCGCATAAAGCGATTGCAAGTTGGACAGCTGTGCTTCTCTGCGCTGATTACCACACATGACTCGCCTTTACACGAGGGGCACTGGTCACAACCAGTGTGACCATATCTCGCATCATAGGCCTTCAGACATTTCTCACAAAAGGAAGACTTGGCGAAGATACAGTTCACCTTAGTTATGGTGTGGAAGTGGCCTACTGCCTTCTTATCTAGAGGCTCACATTCGTACAGTAAATAAACAGTTCTCTGTCTGTGATCATCACCCACATAGAGAGGCCTAGCACTTGAGCCACGACCAAAAACTACCACACGCGTGTTAGCCACTCTCTCGAAAGATGGTATGTCTGTAAAAGATGGTACATATTTCAGGTCAAATCCTGCAGCAGTGTGTAGCCTCTGAGCTTCAATGGTTTGAGCTTTTTTCTGACCATGCTGAACCCTTTTGTACTCATTCAGGGCACTCTCATACAATTGTTTGTCAGTCTTTGGGGCTGCATCAACATTGGCCTTTGCCACTCCAACAACTATAGCCCTGGCTAAGCATAGGTTGTCCCTGTTTTTTATTTCGCATATGCTTTTCAGCCTACGTAGGTCTTCTATGTAATTAACACCAGTGCTCACACCAGCTGCCAGGGGGTTTCTGATGATGCCTACATGAATTTCCAGTGGTTCATCTAAATACAGGTCTTCATCTGACTGCAGTAGACTTTCCATGAGCTCAATGATCTTGAAAATGGTGAGCTGATGGAGGGGTATTAAGCCTGTGGTGTGGGGGCTATAAAATGCCTCATTCTGTATGAAAAATCTGACAAGGTCATGACTGCTATAGCTCTCATGGAGCCTTGCAATAATTGCTTCTAGCACCTCCTCGAGTCCACCCATGATATCACGAAGATTTACACCGGCCCAGTTAACATTAAAATGAACCCTGTACACCGTCTCACGAGCAATGCCCCCATCAAACTCTATGTCTTTAACATTCCTTACTTCAATATGCCTGTGGAAATTCACCACATAATCGGGGCCATCAAAAATCATGTGAGGTTCTATGTCACCTTCAAACCCCTCTTCAGCCTCCTGCTCAACATTGACACCCCTGGATATATCACCTTCGCCGATAATATTCTGCTCATAGAGCATGTCTAAAAATAGCATCTCTCTCTGTTTTTCATCAAGTACCAGTCCTTCAGCCCCCTCTACAGCCCCCTGCTCAACATTGATCTCCATAGATATATCACCTCCACCAATAATATTCCGCTCATAGAGCATATCTAAAAATAGCATCTCTCCTTGCTTTTCATATAGTGGTAGACCTTCAAGCCCCTGCTCCATGGCTGGTATTTCATTTAAACTATAAAAAATAAAAAAATAAAATACAAAATAAAATAAATAAATAATAAAAGATGGAGAGGCAGAAAAAAGGTTTTTTTTTTTTTTTTTTCATGAGTTATACATCTTCTTTTTTGGTTTGTCTAGAGGTGTAACTCCCACCTTTTTTTCTTCATTTATTTTCTTTTACTCACGCTTTTTGTTTAGCTCATACTCATGTAGCCAGTATTGCGAAATGTTTATACAGAAATTAAAGTCATTGCTTATATTGATATCATTTATTTAAAAAAGCTCAGCAGCCACACACACACACACACACACATACAGACAGAAATATTAAAAAATTATATACAGATAAAAAAATAAAAAAAATACTGACTATTCGCCAGACCAATCATGGAGGGTGAGGTCCTTCAACCATGAAAGGTTGTCCGAGCAGCATGAGCGCTCATCTTCATCATCATCCTCCTCCTCCTCCTGCCCCTCAGCTTCACCCCAAGTCAAAACTACAGGCTCAACCTCTGCAGCAGCAGCCTCAGTGGGTGCTATTACAACTAAGCTCAGGCCACTGGTATCATCTGCATCACTGATGTCACTGGAATAACAATCAAAACACTAATTAGTAAATGTAAAGTTTTTTTCCACCTATTTATTGAGAGCACATTTCATGTTGATTTGACTCCATTTTGATTAAATTGTTGTGCTTACCTGTACTGATAGGAGTCTGACATACAGGGTGGCTGTAGGGCTGGCCCTGCTGAGGCTCCTGATGGTCCCGCCACCTCACCATCTTCAACAACTCTATAAATTAATCAAACGAGTTAAATTAAATAAAATTAAATTAAGAGTGAGCGCAGTATATTAAAAAATTATAAAAAATAATAATAATAATGGTAATAACATGCCAAAGATGGAGAGCAGTAGTTATTATGTTAACTCACCCGTTCACAACTGGGTACACCCGAGCTGTCACACAGGCACTAACACCGGCACTGGCACTGTCACCAGCACCGGAACCTCGAGACAGAGGGAGGTTATCAGTGGGTACGTTGTCGAAATTTAGTGCCCTCCTGGATCGCCTAAACACTCATGGTGTAGGCACAGCTTTCAATGTATTTCTGTTAAGGAAACAAAATAAAAAAAAATTTTAAAAATAAAAAATTACTTAAATAATAAAACACACACACACACACACACTCACACACACACACACACACACACACACACACACACACACACACACACACACACACATAATACGCCGTGTGTAAACAGTCTAAATAATCAGGCCTACCCTGTCAGTACAGCAGTTGTCTCCTTCTTGTCAGTCGATGCCAGGGTGAATTTCGCTTTTTTGATTGGTGGCTCTCCATCATTCGGTTTTGTTTTACCAAAACACGACATGAAACTTTCAAGCTTCATGACGCGTTTCCTATGGTATGTGAGCTGCTGGCTGTATCTCTGAAAAAATGAAATAATAATAATAATAATAATAATAATAGCAATAATACTAATAATATATATATAGATAGATAGATAGATAGATATACACACCTTCAGCATACATGCCTCCGCAGCAAGGATAGCAGCATCCGAGTCTCTCCACTCCATTTCTTCTCGCTCTTCTTCTTCTTCCTCTTCTTCCTGGAGCTGTTTAGGAGTAGGAGGAGGAGGAGTAGCAGGAGTAGTGTGAGTGGCCTGGCGAGGTGTTGTATGAGGTGTTGCAGGACTCGGTGGTGGTGGAGGAGGGGGTGATGGTGGCATTGGTCGAAGCCAGAGAGGTGACATAGCCAGAGGCTGGGGAGGAGGAGGAGGTGGAGGTGGTGTTGTTTTATTAGATTCATTTAGGTTGTGAAAGACTCCCCCACAACCACCAATAACACCTCCATCACTCCCCTCTACAGAGGCAGACTTTTTAGGAGTGGAAGTCATCACAGGACCAGGGACACGCATAGGCTGCTTATCCATGTCCTTGACGCTCACACTGCCCTTGACCTCGGCATTGACATTGACCTTAACCTTAGCCTCAGGTATACATGTAGGTGACTGATTGGCTGAGTCAGCACGTCCTTCAACTTCCATAGACTCCTCATGCCGATCACTCTGAGTTGAGGTAGCTCCTCCTTGACCATTGGCCAGTAGCTGGAGCTTGCGTAGTTCCCTCATAGTCTGTAAAGCGAGGCTGTAAAGAAAAAAAAAAAAAAAAATATATATAAAGAAGAACGAGTTATATTGGCTGTTACAATCGTAAAACACACGGACACACACGCACGCACACACCAGCACTGTCACTCTGTCGCTCTGGCACTCGGCCCGCATCAGACCCTGAGTACTACTACTGCTACTGTTAGCACTGTCACACTCAGCAGGCAAGTGTTCTTAGATCAAAAAAAAAAATATATATATATTATCAAAAAAGTATTAAAAACAAACAGGTATGGGTACTATTGTGAGGAGGAGGAGGAGGAGGAGGAGGAGGAGGAGGAGGAGGAGGAGGAGGAGGAGGAGGAGGAGGAGGAGGAGGAAGAGGAAGAGGACTTTGGGGCCGAGGCTGAGGCTGAGGCCGAGGGCAACGAAGGTGTCAATTGTCATGAAGAAGAAGAAGGAGAAAAAAATGAAAAAGGAAATGAAGAAGAATCTCTTTTTAAATTTGAATCACCCTCCTCAACAGTAATCGTTGGTCCATCGATGGTTGGAAAAACGGTTCTGGCCCTATCTATAGTGAGGAACTCGAAGCTGATGTACACTATACCACCGGAGAAGATACTGTACGCTTACGGAGTTTACCAGAAAAAGTTCCATGATCTCGAAGCTCAAGTACCTAATCTTACTCTTCATCACGGCTTACCCACTAGGGAGCTGATAGAAGAGTTGAAAAGTGATGAGGGCAACAATCTAGTGATTCTGGACGACCTAATGGATGAGATATGTAAATCTAGCGAAATGTGCTCGCTTTTTACGCGAGAAGTTCATCACGGTCGTATCTCAGTCATAATGATATCTCAGAATGTTTACCACCAGTCGCGCTACTCTCGCACAATTAGTCTCAATACGAGCTACTTGATATTGATGAAGACATGCAGAGACTTACAGCAGATACACTTCCTCTCACGACAGATGTTCCCCGGCACTCCCAAGCGACTAGTCGAAGCACACGAAGACGTAACTCGTCTACCTCGAGGCTACCTAGTTGTGAACAACTTGACTAGTTCAGGTGACGAGGATGTTCGACTTAGCACTTCCATTCTGCCAGGAGAGACCCTAGTTCTGTACACTAAGAAATAATGTCGAGTAGAGTAAAAGGATGCATGGGTTTTCTGGAGCTTCTGACGCGAGCATACAAACTAGCTCCTCGTTCTACTCGTTCATTACTGGCTGAGGCTTCCAGGGATCAACTTCTCTGCATAACAGAAGTGATCATCAATACACTAGAGGGCAATCTGGTCATCTCCAGTACTCCCCATCTAGAGTTGGTGAGATTCAAGGGGCTGCTGAGGAAAGTGGCTAAAATAGTCTCGGGTTCAACTTTGTCAGCTAACACAAGAAAGTCATACAACTCTAAGACAACTGTTGCTTCTAGAAAGGCACTGAAAGAGCTCTACGTGGCAAACTACAGACCTCTTGTTGAGTTCCTGGAACACTGAATTCCTCACCTGAAAAGTCTGCTCGACGAGGAGGAGGAGGAGGAGGAGGAGGAGGAGGAGGAGGAGGAGGAGGAAGAAGAAGAAGAAGGCAAGAAAGAGGTGGAGGAAGATAAGAAAGAGGAGGCGGAAGATAAGAAAGATAAGAAAGATAAGAAAGAGAAGGAAGAGGAAGAAGAGGAGGAAGAGGAGGAGGAGGAGGAGGAGGAGGAGGAGGAGGAGGAGGAGGAACAATGATGGCTACGATGAAATTTAACAGGAAGGTTTACGTGATTCCTCAGGAAAAATACGACATCATGATGGCGAGTAACAAACAAATCCCTCAGGATGACGCCGGGCGACTGGCCGCAGCCGCTGCCAGGGGCAGCGGTGCGGGCCAGTCGCCCTCCTTTCGAATGTCGGGAGAGGTACGGACAGTGCCGGCTTCTAGTGCAGGAGGAGGCCACCTCGAGGAAGGGGGGCCGCCAGTTCGCCATGGAAATACAATGACCAGCGGCTGGCCCACTCGACAAGATAGAGAGCGACATCGAGCTAGAGATCTGAGTCCGTCCGCTTCGATGGCTATGGCCACTGAGACCGCATCCTCTCTTCCCTCGGCTCCCTCAGCTCCCTCAGCTCCTCCGGCTCCTTCAGTCACTGGTCCTGGCCCCGTGACTGAGAGTGCGAGTTCGAGTGCTACTGATAGCATTACTCGCAAAATTGACGCTCAGTTGAGAAATGAAACCCTGTGTGACAAGGCCAGGAGCGTACTGCATCTACTGTCAATGGAGCGAGAGAGGCAAAGAGAGCCAAAGAGAGAAAGCTATTACGTCGATCTGGTTCTGCACACTCAGTCGAGTGCTTTCGCAGTACCAGCTGGCCATCACAAACTGTACTGGCTCATGTTGCGACGCGGTGTGCCTCTGAATTTAATTTCAAACGTTAAATTACGTAGAATATTACATTATATGAAGAACAAATACCCAGTAGACGAAGAAGAACAAGAAGAACAAGAAGAAGAATACATAGAGGTGAAGAGAGGGAAGAGGGGGAAGAGGAAGAGGTTAAGCCTTGAGTCTGAGGAGGCTGAGCCTACTGCTGCCACTGCCACTACCACCACCACTGCCACTGCACTTGGTGAAGACACCGGAGTGAAAAGAGTGGCCAGGGGAACGAATAAGAGGAGCAGGAAATCGTGGACTAAGGTCAGCGCTAAATAAGGATGGGGCTCCCCCGAGATATAGACGCCTATTTATCACGTAGATTTTACAATCACAGGACCCCTGGTAGCTTCACCAGTGCATCAAAGTTGCACTCTGTCATAAAGAGCGAAGGGCGCTATGACATAAGTCTGAGTAGAATTGAAGACTGGGCCCAGTCGCAGGACATTGTCACTTTGCACAAGTCAGCTCGAGAAAAGCCTCGAAAGTATAGACGAGTCATAGCGCCTGGTATGAACCACTTGTGGGACTGCGATCTACTTGTGCTGACAGGTGAAAGGTTCAAGAGAGCTAATGAAGGGTTCGCTTACATCATGGTAACTATAGATGTCTTCTCCAGATACTGCAGGGCCCGAGCGGTCAAAAGCAAAAGTGCCAAACACATGGAACAAGCCTTCCAGGAAATATTTTACACTACTACTACTACTACTACTTCTACTACTACCACTACTACTACTACTACTGCCGCTGCTACTGCTACTACAGCTGCAGGTACAGGTGCAGCCACAGTGTCAGTGCCTGCATCAGACGCAGAAGCCACAGGAATGCCAAAGTTCATACGCACTGATAGGGGGACAGAATTCACAAACTCTCGTGTCGGCGATTTACTTAAAGCAAGGGGAGTGAGTCACATCTTCACTAATACAGAAACCAAAGCGAACTACGCCGAAGCGGCGATTAAAGGACTTAAAAAGAGACTGTTCCAGTACTTCCAATACACCAACAGCTACAGCTATCTGGATGAACTCCAGGATATAGTAGACTCGTACAACAGAACTATTCATTCGAGTATTGGAGTGAGTCCTGACAGTGTCAATGAGGAAAATGAACAGGGAATTTGGGACTACCAATACATCACTCAGCAAAATACGAAGGACTTAGCTCGTGCCTTCAAGAGTGCCATTTCCACAGCCAGGAACAAGAGAAGAAATCCATACAAATTCACACTAGGACAGAGGGTCAGAGCGTCATACCATCGCAAAGCGAATTTTTTTCGCTCCTACGACGAGCAGTTTACAGGCGAAGTATTCACCATCAGAGCTAGGAAATTCTCAGACGGAGTAGCCATTTACTACCTCCTAGACTACCAGGGTGATGATGTTGATGGCCCTTTTTACGCAAACGAGCTGACACCTGTGAAATTTGACCCTGACGCTTTCTTTAAGATAGAAAAAGTGATCAAGAAACGCATGAGGAGTGACGGTGCTGAAGAAAGCCTGGTTAAATACCAATCCTGGCCTAGTAAATATAACCAGTGGCTACTTAGCTCTAACATCAAGACACTGAAGGCGAAGAGACAGAGAAAAAAAATAAAATAAAATAAATAAATAAATGAAAACAAAGCAAAGGCCTTTGGAGGGGATCTTAACTAGAAAGGAACCAAAATGTATATTTATCTGGCTAGTGACTTGACACCAGAAATAAACCCTAGTAACACAGCGGGGAAGTTTACTGTACAGCTGCCAGAGTCATTTACGAGACCCTCAAGTGCTGAACCGAGGGGGCGGTGGTACTTTGGGCTGATCGAGATAGCCATGCCGCCAGTGGGTGCAGGTGCCAACAAATGGGATGTCGTCTATGTAACATGCCCTCATGTAGAGGGAGTTGCGATGGGTGTCACATACAGGCCGGTGCTCAGGTCCATAGCTCTGGGAGAAATAAGACGGCACAACTACACACGTTTCACTTCAGTACTCTACACGCCCCTGAGAGTGAAGGACGTGAGACATATTTCCATTGAACTGAGAGACTCGAGCTGGAACCTACTACCAGAGCTCGCCGAAGAAACTAGACATTCCACCAAGTGCACTCTGGAACTAATATGGAGGCGAGATACAAATCCCTAGCAGCAATGGATGCAGCACCCTGGATAGAGCATTTTAAAAAAACTGCTGGTCACACGAGCATACTGTCGTCGCAGCCGAGGCCTGTAGTGATCAAAAAGCCTCGTAGTAGCAGCGACGTCCATGGAGAGAAAGCCAATGTCAGTTTACCCCTTACCATTGTGTCTCCGGTAGGTCAGTCTAACGAAATGGCCGAGGCTGATTTACGCATGGAAAGCGATAAAAGGGTAGGAGCTGGCTCA
Source organism: Alitta virens (assembly GCA_932294295.1). Classification (NCBI taxonomy): domain Eukaryota; kingdom Metazoa; phylum Annelida; class Polychaeta; order Phyllodocida; family Nereididae; genus Alitta; species Alitta virens. Next base: position 13,274,771 of record OW028585.1, on the reverse strand, counting down.
GCTGGCTCAGTCGGCAGCTCAGCTACGTCAGGGACACAGCGATCCAGGAAGAGAAAGCAACCTCCTCACACTCCTCAGAGCAGAGTGACTAGCGGTGCTCCAAAGAATAAGAAGGCAAAAATCACTAGGATCAAGGACATTTTCGGTTAACATGGCGGCCGGTGAAAAAGTACTGGAATCAATAGACCTGGCATACGATGACACTCTTAATCTGTTCAGTTTACCTCTCAGCAACCTAGGAGTGACGGACATTAAATATTTAACGCATAAGCCCATCAATCAATTTTCGTCCGAGGGCGATGTGAAATTCCATGTCCCCGGTGCAGGAACAGCCTACATAGACCTGTCTAGTGTTTACATAAAAACAAGGGTGAGAATAGTCACAGAAGATGGATCCCCCCTCCCCGAAAGGACCAGCAAAAAGAAAAAAAACATCAACACCTGTAGATGCAGCTGCAGCTGCCGAGGAAGCAGAGACTGAGACTGAAGGGTCTTGGAGTGTGGGTGTGGTCAATAACCTGGCACACGCTCTCTGGGACCAGGTAGAGGTGCGACTTAACGACAGGGTGGTCACGGGTGGACAGACTGGCTACAGCTACAAAGCATTAATAAACACACTGCTGGGAGAGGGCGATCTCAATGACTCCGAGCTAGAATGCTCCTTGTTCCAGAAGGACACAGCACGATGTATGGACGATGTGAGTCTGATGTATGGCGGCAATCTGGGATTTCGAAAAAGGGCAGCTCTCATGAGTGGCAGCAAAACGGTGGAGCTATTGTGCAAAGTAGACGTCGATGTCTTTAAAGTCAACAAGTTGCTTTTAAATGGAGTGGCCATGGACATGACTCTTACACCGACTTCGAACAGCTTCAGGCTGCTGTCATCGAGCCTGGTTAGGAGAGACTACAAGCTTGAGATTAAGGACATTACGCTTATTCTCAAGCATGTTACACCTTCAAATCTAGTACTACTCGGACATCAAAAAGTCATGGAAGAGGAGATCTCTCAGGCAAAATATTTCTACACCAGAGAAGAATTAAGGAAATTTAATTTGGCCAAGGACACCTCCTCATATTACATCGAGGATGCGTACAATGGACGAATACCTAGCAAGATAGTGATGGGCTTTGTGTCAGGTGAATCTATGAGTGGCAGCCTGGGGAAAAATCCATACAATTTCAGGCACTATGACGTCACTTACGTCAATGTGAGTCTGTCGGGCATGCCAACGCCATCGGGTCCTCTAAGTATAGACTTCGACGAAGGCAAGTACATACACTGCTATTCGGAACTTTACCGGGGAAAGGCCAACTTCAGCGGCGAAGCCCGGATCACCAGAGAGGAATACAAAGGAGGCTACAGTCTGTTTGTCATAGACTTGGCACCTCAGAACTACCGTGACTTCTACCCTGTCACACGAGATGGCTGTGTGAGAATAGAACTCAGATTTAAGTCGCCCTTACCAGAATCAGCTGTCATGATAACAAAAGTGACATACCCGGGCTTATTCCAGATTGACTACGCTCGCAACATCTACCTGACATGAACACTGATCAAATATATAAAATACTGTGGAATGACGTCACGGTATCGTCACGCGTGATGGCTGTCATACCGTGCAATGCTCTGAAATACATCTCAGTCAATACGCACACGAGAGGATGCTACATCGTGAATTGTAATGAAAACTCGTACTTACGTGGAGACATCAGGCATTGGATTTTCCTGAGGATTCATAGCTGTGGTAGACGTGATGAGGATGCTAATGCTGTTGATGTTGATGTCAGTGATGTGAGACAAAGACTTGAAGTTTTCGATGCTCAGGGCGCGAAGTGCTATAATGAAGAAATCAACATGTTTATGAGGCAATTCGTGTCATGTTCAACCAGTAGAGTACACATTTCCGATGCTAATTGTGGTTTTTACACTCTAGCTTACTTGTATTATAGGTGTAGGAATTTTAAGCCCGAGAGTGTTATAAATATACTTAAAGACATACGGGATGTGAAAGAACACTGTCTGGCTCTATACAGAGACACAGTATAATACATTTGTATTATTATTATTATTTACTGTAAATAGATATATAGATATATAGAAATATAGAAATATAGTCATATAGACATATAGATATATGACTAGCTTAATACTTTTAATGTCATTATTATTATTATTATTGTTATTATTATCATTATTTTATTCTTATAAAAAAAAAAAAAAAATGTAACGATTGAGATAATACAATGGTAATAAAATTATATTTATATATATTAATATTATTGTTGCAGTTATTATTAATATTACTCTCAACTCAGCTGACTTCACATGACATTGGCTGCGTAGTAATGCACAATAAACGCAATTTACTTAAATTAGTATAGTTCTCTGCCACGGGACAAGTGGTATTTAGCATTTAAGATATGACTTTCTACTGCATAGTAATCTCAATTGGATTGGTGCTGAGTCATTAATGCGATATTGATAAAATCGCAATACTCCACCGCATACACGCAATATTACAATAGTTCTCCGCATGCCTTCAGCATAAGCGATAATGATAAAATCGCAATACTCAACAGCATGTATGCAATATTACAATAGTTCTCAGCCCACTGACAGCGTGTCGGCGTACCGGCATCTTAATGACATGGTAATGAACGATAAATACAATAAGCGAATTTACCTATAGTTATCATTGTGTGTGTGTAAGTCACTTACCTTTTTTTTTTTTAAAAGTGTAGACCTTTCGGTGAGCGATTAGAGGTCTAGAGTTCAAAACAATTCCTGGTGTTGCTGCAGCATAGAGAAGAGTCCTAAGAAGAGCTCCTGGAGATGTGATGTGCAGAGTTTTTTTTTCTTCTTTCAAAGAACAAAAAACTGGAAGTGATGCTGCTGTCATGATGGACAGGCTTTTTATATGGTATTTTTGCCCTGGGGCAAACACCGGGGGGTCTGCATGGTGTCTTAAAAGACCACTTTTGCTCAGATGGTCACCTGCTCTGCCCATATGCTTGACCTACAAGGTCACAGTCAATGTATCATCCATGTCTGTGGGTTCTAGTTGTTGACATTGACTGCGGGGGGCTCATAGTAATACAATCATTGGCCTGATCTTATCAGCCATCAGTAAATGCATGTGCTTAATTTCAATAATTGAGGGTCAAATGACTCGCTCGCGAGCTGAACTCAACATTTTAACTGAGAGCCTCAGGCCACCATACCTACAATGAACCCATTGTCAACTCAATTAAGCTACTTTCAGAGAATTTAACAGCAAAAATAAAAAAATAAAAATTAATAGGTATATATATATATATATATATATATATATATATATATATATATATATATATATATATATTAATGTCATTGTTAATTTCTGTTTTACTTACCAAAAGGTGTAAATTTTGCTGGTACATAGGTTATGTATCAATTTCTCTTCATCTAGCTACACATGAGTATCTTTAATTAACTAGACTCTTTTTACTTGAGTTTAACACATGGTCCACATGGTTTAATCTATCTGTATTAACAGATTCAAGTGCAATAGCTTCTATTAGTGATATAAATATGGTTTGCATACAGAATTTGTAAAAATGTAAGCCGAAAATGAATTGTACTAGTGTTGTGTTTGTGAAATCAAAATGAATTTCAATAGCAGCACATAAAGCATTACTGACAGTGTAATTAAACAATTTAACCTACTCTATATTCAATATGTACACATTGTTTCTAAGTCACTTTTAGTATGTTCCATATTTAATATATATATATATATATATATATATATATATATATATATGTATAGATTAACCTGAGTCACTTTTTACCTTGGAAAATAGCATTTATTGCTGTATATACAGATAAAGCAATAGACCTATTATTAATAGGACTTGTAATATTTTCTGGTTTGACATACATCAGCAGTAGTAGCAACAGCAGTGATATATGTGAATATAACTTACATTTCAATTAGATTATACACTCTCTATTGTCTAGGGACTGGGCATGAGGGTCAGGTCTTTTGTTGTGTTATATAATGGCAGGTTTTACCCCCCACCCCCTCTGTGATTTGGGGTGTTTTGGCACTGCATGTGACCATAGCTCCTTGAGATACTGAAGAGACAAGACGTTTGGATTGATAGCTACATGAGTGAAAACAAAATGATTTGGATCTTGCTGCTTTTTGGATTGAGTATATGCTCAACAGATGCATGGATTTGTGGAAACGAGGGCCAGTGCAGGTGTACATCTTCGGGGGACGTTATGTGCACTGCAGATGGAGTTGCACCCTTTTTCATTGATGTCTACAGAAGCGGAAAGAGGCTGACAATCAAGACGGATCCAGGCTTCAGAGTTGCCAGTCTTAGCGACACAATAGGGTTTGACCGGGTGATGGTGATTGGACTTTCCCGTGAGCAATGTTCACGTGTCTCTGCTTCTTTCCCTTCGATCATGTGCATTACGACGACCACGATATATGCTCATCCTGTGATGAATGCTGGACGCGGTTTCCAGACGAGTGAGCCGACTACAGCGGAGCCTCAAGGAGGAAACACAGATCAGGTGCAGCAGTCACCGGCTGGGTCATTGGATGCGCTGGACGCGGTGATTATATGGACGGCCATATCGGGTGCCATCGGGGCGATATTGACGGCTTGCATTCTGGTGAGTCTTGTTAATCTTCATGCTCGCATTAACACTCATGCACGCTGCAATGATCCGCCAATGTTCGCAGTGAGCTGCTGTCTGAAGTGCCTGGCAGTACTGCTATTCCCCCTCCATCTGTGTGCGAGGTGCTTCAAATGCACTACATGCTGCTTGTTTACACTTGATCAGACTGTGAGAGGCACTTCAACATCTTTCAGAGCCTAAACTAGGTTAGTCACTTGATTTCTGTACCTATAGACAAGTCATACACCCCCACAACAGTATAAAGTATAATTTAGCTGTCAATAACCCACATGATGGTTGGGTGTTAAACTAGCCTACTTGTACTTTTACTGTATTGTACATTCTTATATCTTCAATGGCCTGCATGATTCAAGGCTGTCATTTTGATTATGAATGCTCTATGAACCACCTTTTTTTTTTTTCTGGTTATGCCATGTTATGCTGTGACTGACAGGTAGTTTCTTTAATGTTTCACTCATGTGTCACTTCTTGGTGTTGTAACTCAATGTACCTGAAAAACAAAAAAAAAAAAAAAAAACATTCATCCAGCCCATCAGTGGCTATTTAATTTTGTCTTTTGTATGACTTTAAATAATGTTCAGTGACTGATTGATTGTTCTTTTCTCTTCAGACGAAAGATTTTATTATGACCTTGGCGTTACGTGTGCTTGCGCGGGTTATTTTGATTTATATCTGGAATGTGGACCTTGTACTGGCGTTTGAAAACGCCGATGAGCGCAATTTGTTTTTGGTTATGCTCCTCCGCATGGCCCGCTGGATGATTAACTCGATTGAAGCACGTAACCGTGACATCATCAACAACCACTTCAACCCCGCCAACAACAACAACAATGACGGTGACGCCAACAACAACAATGTCATTAACAATGACAGGCCAGGGGCTGCACCCCTACCCCGACGTATGCCCGATGCAGAACAAGCCAGACCTGACCATCGCGCACACGTCCGCCCCCTCCGCCCCCTCCGCCCTCGGGGTATGGCGGGTCTGGACTTGAACAATGTACTGAACCAGAGGTTAAGAAACCGTAATAATGTTAATTGATTTGCTTTTATTTTAATTTACAGCTGGTTCATATGTTCCTGGGGTTTTATTTATTATTTTTTTTTTGCTTTTTTTTGGATTGCTGTTTACGCATTTTAAGATTTATGTGTTTTTTTTTGTTTTTTTTTTGTTTTTTAGTTATCCATTTGGAGATTTCGTGCTTATTTCATTATTTCATTATTTTTATCTGCATGGAAGTGTGAGTACATGTGAGTGTTGCTGAGGCTGTGATTGGTGCTGTGTGATTGGTTTATTGGCTGTATTTTTTTTATTGTCTTTATTTAATATTTTAGTAATTAAAGTTAGGAAAGCATATGGAGTAGAATGTTGTATTCAATTAACCGTGTGAAAGTTTTTAAAACAGAATGAATGTACCTACATGTGTAGCATATTATAATTGATAAGTTTTTTTAGATGATCTGAGTTGCATGTATAGTAGTTTATGGCTAATGGCTTTGCTATGTTATCTAATATTGCTTTTTTATTTTACTATTGAACAATAATTTTATCAATTAACAGCATGAAATGATAGTTTTTGGGTTTTTTTTATTTATTGTGTATTAACTGCTTGAAAGTGTGCATGTTCTGATATAAGATAAATTTTTTTTTGGTGATATGAGTTGCATGTGTAGTAGTTTATGCTTAGTGGCTTCGCTATGTTATCTAATATTGCTTTTTTAATTTACTATTACACAATAATTTTTATTGATTAACTGCATGAAATGATAGTTTTTTTTTCTTTGGTTTTTTATTTATTGTGTATTAACTGCTTGAAAGTGTGCATGTTCTGATATTAGAAATAAATCTTTCATAAGCGACTTTTTTGGAGTATTTATTAAACTTTTTAATTTTAGTGGGACATTGATTAAACTAAGACAATGAGTAGCTCTGTATTTTATTTTGTATACTTAGATAAACTATGACAATGAGTGCAAGACAATGAGGGTGCTGTCAAAAAAAAAACCCAGGTGTCCAAAAGTTTTCATGTCTACCCTTAATTGCCTTTATTAAATATGCTTTTAGTATATCAGTGCTGGACTAAGACAATGAAAAAAATAAAACAATGAGGCTGTTGACCACCAGGTGGACAATTGGCAGTGTATAGTGCTCTGAGGCATACGCTAAAAGTCAGCCAATGGTAACTGGTCATCACTGAGTGCCTGAGGTGTTTGACAGGCAGGAGCCAGTATTCATTCTGATGAATGCTGCTGCTGACTCAACACAAACTGGATAATATAGCACACAAAGAATTATGCTTACAAAACACTAATACCATTCCTCTGAGCTTTGCAGTGAATGTCATTGCTAACTCGGCACTACTGGTTAATATAGCATGTGTGTGTGTGTGTGCTTGAGAATAAATAAATAAATAAGAAATTATAAAGACACACAAGTCAAAAAAAAAACAAAAAAAAAAAACAAATGCACCTTACAAGTGAGCTTTGGACAACTTTTCCATTTAAACAATGAAAAATACCCTACCGCAAGCCTGTCGTCATTGTTTAATAACAGTATTTGGTTATCATAATTGAATTGAACTGAATTGAATTGAATTGAATTGAATTGAATGAAAAAGCAATTCACTCTTAACAACCCATCTTTAAATATATATTTGTACATCATTACATTGGGCCTGGGGGTTTTCTGGGAGATGCTGGACGTATACTGAACGTCATCTCAACCACTAACGCCTGAGGGCCTTAACACCTGTCAGCGTTTGGACATAAACGCTTATAGCCGGAGGGCACTGCAGGATCAGAGGCTGGTAGCCTGCGGCACCTGCAGGGATCATTTGATCTCATAGCCTGAGGCGCCGGTATTCCTTTGGCGCTATTCTGGTACTTACGTAGTTGTATTCCTTTTCCTGCCATTTAAATTTTCTGTTTCAAAGATTTATGCACAATAAGGAGTATTTAGTTCACTAGAACTGTTACATGCTCACTAGAATTATCAATAACATGTTCCCTTAAATAATCTAAAACTAAGATTATCATTTATATGTCCAAAATAGTCATATATGAGCTATGGCAATGCTTTCTAAAGCCCCTTTGACACTTAAGCCCCAGTCACACATAGCTGTTTTAGCCGTAGTGAACCCATAAAGTGACATAACGGTTATGCAACAGCTTTTTTCGCCAGGTTGGCGACGGATTCTGGCAGCAAAACGAGTTCTACGGGTGACTCGGCAGGTTCTACGGGTCACTCGGCGGGTTCTACGGGTCCCTAGAGTAAGCCTTTTTGCTACCAGCGTCAGCGTAGGCAGGGAGGGGGGGGGGGGGGTTGTATATACTTTAAAAGGCTGCTGCTCCTCTAATACCAGTCCGATTTTCATCAAATAATACTGGATTGTAGTATAGTTCATACTGATTCCATACGTGTTTTCTGATCAAAAATAGACCAAATATTAAGCGAGATATTCGATATTATATAATAAGTATATAAAAAAATTAATAAAAAATGAAAATAAAACAATGATAACATTGTGAGACATCATAACATAAGTAATTCAATTCAATTAGCCAAATGTAAAGAAGTCCTTCACAAAGGTTAATTGTCATTAGTCAATTGCAATTAACCTGGATTACAGGTTTAATGTCATGTCCTATTCAATTCATAATTTAAAAAAAACCACTTTGAACATCACACATATCTGAGTGTCAATTGTCATTTAGGATAACGGTCATAATGAATTGTATATAGTCCGATTTTCGTCAAATACAATTTATATAATAGATAAGGTGAGGAAAATTAATGGAGTATACTAGGCAAAAAAAAAAGAATATTCTTGTTAATAAAGTTAGCTATACCTCATAGAGTATAGATATGTAGATATGTAGATAGACAGATAGTTATAAGATCTTCACCTAAAAATACATTACTATCAATAATTCATTGAATCGTAATCAATAAAAAATGAAAATAAAACAATGATAGAAACTATCTATAGATAGTTAGAGTAATCATTTTAGATATTTATTTCATTTTATATAAATTATTAATATTTCGTTGTTGTTGTTGTTTCTGAAAATAATCAAACTGGAATTAAAATTGATATTGCATGTTCCATCCATGATCATAAACAAATTATACACAATCTCCATCTTTAATATGCATAATAAACAGGAATCAGTTGCAATTCAGAATTTCAATTAATGCTTGTGATCAATGATGAAAAAGCATGATTTTACCCCATTCTTTGTAACATTCAAAATGCTAATAGCAATTGACATAACGGTCACGGCAGATTGATATTACATATATAGGTTAATTGACTTTTACAAAACCCAAGGAAAAGTCCTTCCCATTGGTCAGTTGGCAGAATGAGCAGAAATGAATTGCAATAAAGCTTATCCAAACATTGTATATTATGATGGTCAATACTACTTGATTGTACACTTTGAAAATGCCAAAGAGAAAAGCATCAGTCCAGCACTCTTTGTACATCTGGCATCATGGCAGTATATAATAGATAAGGTGAGGAAAATTATTAAGGTATACTGGGCAAAAATGTAGATATTTAGTTTAGAGAGACAGATAGATTTATTTGCTTATTATATAATATAGAATATCTCGCTTAATATTTGGTCTATTTTCGATCCGAAAACATGTATGGATTCAGTATAAACTATACTACAATTCAGTCTTATTTGACGAAAATCTGACTAATATTAAAGGAGCAGCAGCCTTTTAAAGTATATACAACCCCCCTCCCTGCCTACGCTGAAGCTGGTAGCAAAAAGCCGGCGGGTTATCCGTAGAACCCGGCGAGTCACCCGTAGAACCCCTGAACAAGCCGCCGGCTTTACTACAGGTAAAATTAGGGACAGATAACGGCCGGCTTTCACAGGTAACTCGCCGGCTTTCACGGGTAACCCGCCGGCTTTTTGGACCTCCCAATGGTCCATTGTTACATTACAATCAAGCTGCAATTACAACATCACCAAATCAGCTTCAGAAAGAGTCACTGAATTAGTCTGCCCAGATCAGAATTATTTTGGAAATATATGTGTTAGCAAAGTAAAGGAGTCCACAAAAAATATGCATAGGTATTGAGAAGGGTCTTTGTGTGTTAGGAGGAATGTTAAGTATTAACATGTGAATATTCAGTTCTGGTATTAAGCATATTATATGAAGTCATTTTTGCAAAGCAGATAGATGTGTATGTGTTTATACCTTTCTTCACATTCTCAATAAATACACTGTAGTCTATAAAATCAATATGTTCAGTTTGATAACTTAGTTTGTCTGAATTCTATCTTTTATTTCATTTTTAGGTTTGAAAATCTCTTAGAAAATGAGGTCTGGATTAAAAAGAAAGTTGAGGACAGCAGGAATCATTATCTTTTCATTCATTTTATTGTCTACTTACATAAATGACGAACAAAGGAGACGATCAAAGTTTCGCTATGCATTGGCTGACAATGATAAGGCAATTTTGGATGATCTAGTCAACAAATTTTTATCAATGGTTGAAAAACATAACCTGACATACTGGCTATATTCCGGATCATTGCTTGGATCATTACGACATCATAACATAATCCCATGGGATGATGATATCGATTTTATTCTGCCCTCGACACAGAAAAGCACTGTAAGAAAAGCTATGGAGAACTTACCACAAGGATATGATATTTACACCAGTTTATTACCGTGGAAAATATTCTCTACCAAATCGGCGGAAATTGTGACATTGGAAAACACAATACCAGACTGGAAATATCCGTTCATCGATGTATTCTTCTACGATGAGGAAAATGGCATTTTGCGCGACAGTGTGGAAGGATGGGGTCTTGAGTACTTCTTCGAAAAGGATGATGTGTTTCCATTGACAAAAAGACCCTTCTTTGGACGGATGGTAAACACGCCTCGAAACATTGAAAAAGTTGTAAGCAAAACGTACTCTCTGCACCAGTGTGAAACGACGAAGAGAAGACATAATACAGAAACAGCCTTGTGGCCAATTAGCATTGACTGTCATTATCTCAAGCAGTATTTTCCTTTTGTTTACAGAGAAATGGTAGCGGGTGGAATTAATGAAACTGTTCAAATAAATGGAACTGTGATATCATGGTGGTTAGACTCAAGTCGTAGGAATTTAAAAAATTGAGTTAATACCCGACTATTAAGACTTTTGTGAGTTTTGCCAACATTATGTCATCGAAACATTTCCTGGGCATTTCCAAACATAATATGAATTTAAACTGTTATTACTAGCTCATAAATGAACTGTAAAACTACATTTTAGTCTGACCAGTATGTCCATAAAATGAAAAGCAAATCACTGCAACAATATATTTTTAAATTATGATAAAATATTACAGCAAATACAATTTTGAGTGCTTTGCATGTAATAGTTTCCCATTGAACCATGAAGGACATTTATGCTATGTAGGCCTCAGTTTGAATTTAAAAGGCCAATGCACAGAGGGGTGTAGCTAGAAATAGGGGCTAGATCAGTTTGGCAGCATGGTTAAATATATGCATTTATTGACACAGTAATATCATACATGATACATTTGTCAAAAATAACAGATAAAAATGTGCACTTAGTCTACTTCTACTCACTATTTCTATATTCAATATATATATACATGGTATAAAAGTTAAAGGTATACATTATCGATGGATTATCTATACATCCATGGTCCCAGTTGCAGAACAATAGCACAGTGATATGAGCATTAAGTTTTGTTTACATACATATATATATATAGACATATATCACATGTATACAGTAACCCTAAATACATATATTACTGCAGTTAATACTGTTCATTATCACAATGTTAATTTAAGTACAACATTTGAATTATGAGTATATATAACATCGCATCGTGCACAGTTATGTACATCAGTGTAAAAGCACATAGATCACAAGATATAAAAATGCTTGTGGTGCAGAAACTGCTAGTTTGGGGGGTGATGGTTAATGCTCGATGATGGATGAAGACCCGACCATTCATTAGGCATCAATATTTACAAGAAATTTTCCAAGGGATTTTAACAACTCAGGCTCTTTTGATTTCATGATGGTCTTAAATTTGTCTTCTTTGTTTAGTTGCTCAAAATTTTCTATGTGATCATTAGCTATTTTAAAGAGGTCCTCACAACTAAGTGTGTTATGTGGGCATACTATGAGACAATGGTTTTCATCTTCGATTACATGCATATTGCATTTTAGGCATAATCTCTCAACTGCTGGCAATACAGGGTTTTCATGTCTACCTATTTCAATTCGTAAATTATGTGAGCTTACTCTAAAACTGGCTATTTTATTACATTTTTCTGCTAAGGTTTAGTAGAAGGTAGGGTTCTAGCCTGTAATCAGTCTTGATGAGTTTATAAGTTCTAAGTTTTGGCTGTAGTGTAGAGTCAATGATTTCAGCTGGCAAAGTTTCCTGACATTTCTCATAGATTTTAGATTTGAACGTTTTAGCAATGGATTCTAGCTCATTGTTTACAAGTCTTAAAGCATCCACCAATTCCACATTGACAATGCAGCTGTGCTGAAGGTCTTGGGTTTGATACCCAGCCTCGGCACTCTTTATGCGCTACACCCCAGCTGAATGTCAATCACATGAAATTGACGAGGTATTATGTCAAAATATTACAATCAATTAGAATAGTTCATATAAATTGATGTCTTTGTCTTTACTGCCGAAATTGCAATAAAATTTATCTTTCCATAGTTATATATGTCCATTTTCATTTCAGTGTTGAAAGATCCTCACTACTCTTGCCTAGCTACCCACAACTGTCTGCAAATCGACCCCACCTGCCCCATCTATAGCATTAGTAATAATAAAATGAGACCTTTGCTTGTTAGTACAAGTGTCCCAGGCAATAAATTATATTTGAGAATCTATATACATGTGGTGATCTTACACTTTTTGTCATCTCTTGTGTGTACACAAGAGGGCACTATAGGTTTGGTGTTAGATTGGCACAAGGGGGAGTTAGGGAAAAAAGTTGACCACAGGTGTCGCTTATGGGTCCTTCCTCCCATTCAGTCAGTGATCAGTGCACAGCACACATCATATGCATATTCTGGTCATGGTCTTTGTCTTGCCATGTGAGTTGCACATGTCTGGTGAGTGAATTTTACTAACTCCATAACTAATACATTTTTCCATGCTATTATGTTCAAATGAATTATCATAGTTACTTATATATATATTTTATATATATATTAACAATTGTAGGTACTTTTGAGCTTTTGCCTTTGGAAATAGAAGACACTTAGTCTGTCTGGTCTTTGTGGAGAGACCCCGGATTGGGTAGGTCATATGAAATGGCTTTGCTATTCAGTTATATTCTTATGTTCATTTACTTTATAATGTCAATCCTTTTAATTATTAATAAAGTATGGAGTAATAAACAACTGTTACTTTCAGACTATATTTGTTTACCATTGTTCAATGTAGTAATCAGCAGTTACAGATTCAAACGAATGTAAAAATACAGTTAAATGTCTGTTATGTATTTAGATGGTGGTAAATACCTGTTTTATATTAACTCATGTGTATTGTATCTAATATATATTTTGTTATTTTATACAGGGTTACTTACCTACTTACTTACGCACTCGATTCAGACTTTACAAATTAAAATTCTACAAGAACCAAAACCTATACATCGTTTTTCATTTTTCGGAAGAACCGGCTACAACAAATGGCGCAGTTGACAGGATAAACTCTTATCTCATTACATCATCTGGAACGACATTTGTCATAGACACTTCTAGGAAAACCGCGCGGTGGTGACTTCACAGGAATTGCCAAGTAAGGTGGTGAAACTGTTTTTGAGACTGATACAGAAAGTAATTGAGTCTCAGATATTGGGTTATGGAATGATCAATTTGGTCATTTCAGTTACTATGATGTAACTTCTGTTGAGAGACAATCCTGGATTTTTTTGAAGTGAAGTGCTATTTTCAAAGACATTCAGAGACCCTGCACTGACAATTTCTTAATCTGACACTGATAATCTGCATTGCTTGACTGCTTGTGCTATACAGTTTGTGTTATTGTTTGTGCTATTTTGATGAACTGTTATAATCTATGTCTGAGTGATTACCTGTTCTATTGACCTCAGCTGAATGCATTAATTTAAGTCACTGTCGAATTGTGAACTTGTAATCCTTTACTTTTATTTCCACAAATATTCTAGTAATATAATAACTACATAGAATAGCTTAGTGCATTCTTTGTGTATTCATTCCCTGCATATATTCATCTGCTCATACTTGTCTATTGAGTTACAAATATAAAAAAAAAAAAAAAATTAATTTGTTGACTTATATAAATTGTTGAAATTTATACAGTTGTTTCCAAAATTATCAAAAACTTTACAGTTAAAACTTCAGTGTTTGCATTGTGTTAAATTGTGTTTACTTACACCATTTAAGTTATTGTTTTATACTTAGTGTTTTCAATTATTGATTAATAAGTTAGCCACATCTGGGTTCTTCCACTTCAAGCTTTGATGTAATAATTGATTAATTATAAGAAATCTTGAAGGTACCTACCTATTTCAAAGAAAGGTCAGAAACTTTTGAACTTTAGTTTGGTATTTATTCCAAATTCATATAAAACACTTTGCTTTAAAAAAAATAAAAAAAAACATAGTTCCAAATTTGATTAAAAGTTGCTTTCTCAATTTATTCAAGAAGAATTTTGATATTACTAACTTCACTTACTTGTGGAATGAAAGTGTGAGAATAATTGTTTTGTATGTGAGTGATTGGCAAACTGTACTTTTAGAGTTATTTCATTGAAGTTTAACTCTATCTCTCTACCAAATATGAGTGACACGGAGGGGGCCTCTTCTGAGGTGCCAACCCCTTCCATATCAAAAATGACTGAATTGGTGCAAGGTTTAAGTGTCTTTGAGAAGACTGAACTTATACATTTACTTCAGGGTGCCAAACCTAAAGAGGTTAAGCCTAATGTCACTGTGGCTGTGCCTAATGAATCTGAACAGGGTTCAGGCAAGACTGAAATACGAAATGCCAGCTTAAGTGATAATTCAGATGAAGGCAATAATGCCAACTTTCGTGACAATCCGAGCGTTGTGCGTACTTCGATGTTGGATGAACAAAAAATACCAAAACTTCCCACCTTTTCCGGTGATACTACTTCCAAATCTCAGCCGACCTTTAGAGTTTAGAAATTTGTATGCGATGACTTATGCGCATGTTTGGGGAGAGGGAAGTTAAAAGGGCTATCCATCGCTCCGTCACGGGTACTGCAGCCCAAGTGCTGATGCGACTGGGCATTGAGGCCTCCGTGAAACAAATTTTGGATAAATTCAATTTAATATTTGGGACTGTTGGTAATACAGAGCACCTGTTGGCTGATTTTTACACATCACAACAACAGTCTACAGAGACAGTTGTGGAATGGGCCTGCAGGATTGAGGACACTTTGTGTCATCCACAACTGAACTCCATCCCCACAACTCAGAAGAACCAAATGATGAGGTCCAAATTTTTTCAGGGTCTGGCCCATGACTATATCAAGAATGCTCTCCGGCACCGAGCTACAGAGGGTACCTATGATGAACTTCTTGTTTTGGCAAGGCAGGCTGAAGAGGAACAGGCCATCAAGAAGAAAGTGGTGTCAAAGGCTCAACAGGCTGATCCCTTGTTGACAAAACTGGAGGAGATCCAGAAGGATATGAAAACCTTAGCCAGCAAAGTAAAACAGTTGGAAGTCAAGGTTGATCAACCGGTTAAGCAGTCAAAGCCTCATAGTCAAACTACCCTCAAGCCATATGATCAGACCCCTACTACTTCAGATGATAAACCTGAGGGGACACTAAACAACGTCACTTGCTATTACTGTCGAAAACCGGGTCACATCAAGAGGAACTGCAGAAAACTGTTAAACAGGCTGTCGCCTGCTGCGCGGAGCGATCAGTAGGCGAAGATTCCTCCAAAGCTCCTCAACATTTGATTGGTCCCGCAAATGAGACTTATGTCAAGGTAAATGGTGTTGATACTTTAGCACTGTTGGACAGCGGATCGCAGGTGTCATGTATTTCTCAGAAATTTTATGATTCATATTTGTCTCATGTTGAGATCAAACGTTTAGAAACTTTGATTGAAATAGAAGGTATTGGGGGTTCACTGCTTCCATATACAGGTTATATAGAGGTAAACATTACATTTCCAGGTAAAGTTCTTGGAAAGGTTAAGTCAATGATGTCATTGTTATTGATTTCTAATGATACAAGGTATAATGCACATTGCCCTGTATTGTTGGGAACCAATATCATTTGTAGATGTTTGGAGTTACATGACAACTTTGTTGATGAACAGCTTCCTATGGCATGGAAAGTTGCTTTTCAGAGCCTTGTAGTAAATGCAGGTGAGGAATCAGTTGAAGTTCCCGTGACCGTTTATACTTCAACTGTGGTCCCACCCATGACTAGTATGATGGTTGATGGCACGCATGGTGGTTTATCATGCAAGGCCTCCACTATATTAGTTGAGCCAACTTTTGAGAATGTTGTGCCAGGTGGACTGTTAGTAACTCCAGCAATCTATTCCAGGGATAAAATTGTTGATACCATTCCCATTTCTGTTGTGAATACCTCACAAAAGTCTGTCACGATACCCAGTAATTGTATTTTATGTCATGCTTCTCCTGTTAAAGTCTGTTTCCAAGATGCCAGAGAGGAGGACATGCCATCTGAGAAGATACAACAAGCCTTTCCACTGGAACAGCTGTCTGATATTCAACGGCTTAAAGTGCCTCAGTGTCTACAGAGGCATTACAAAGTGTTCTCTTGGGGTAACTGGGACTTAGGCCATTGTGAAATGAATCCTCATAGGATCAAGCTGAAGGAAGATAAGAATTTCCGTGAGAAGTATCGAAGGATCCCTCCAGCAATGGTTGAAGAGGTGAGAGATCACCTGGACCACATGATCCAAGCAGGGATCATTGAACCTTCAGTAAGTCCCAATGCCTCTGCCGCTGTGTTTGTACGCAAGCCTGACAACTCTTTAAGATTTGTGGTAGATTACAGACGTCTGAATGAATTTACAATACGTGACAGCCATTATCTTCCCAGAATAGATGAAACATTGCCTCACTGGAGCTTCATGGTTTTCAACCCTGGACCTCAAGTCTGGATACTGGCAACTGGACATGCATCCAGAGGACAAACACCTAACAGCATTCACAGTTGGTTGTCTTGGTTTCTACCAGTGGCGACGTCTTGCGATGGGCCTTTGCAATTCAGCAGCTACGTTTCAGCGCGTCATGGAATCGGTCATGGGTTCACTTAATCTACAGGCATGTTTGCTGTATTTGGATGATGTAATTGTATTTGCTGATACATGGGATATGCACCTCAACCGATTGGATGGTGTCTTAACCAAGTTGGAAGAGGCTGGGCTTAAGCTGAAACCATCCAAATGATGCCTGTTCCAGAGAAAGATCAAGTACTTAGGGCATATCCTATCAGAGGAAGGTATAGCGACAGATCCTGCAAAGATTGAGAAAGTGGAAACCTGGCCAGTCCCAACGGAGCGTCAACAACTCCATCGATTTCTAGCCTTTTGTGGTTATTACCGTAGATTTATCAGGAATTTTTCGGAATTAGCTTCCCCTTTACAGAATTTACTCCGAGGAATCCCAGAAAAGGATGGGAAATCAGTGAAAAGAAAGGGAGGTGGAAAGCTGAAATCTAAGATCATTTATCCATCATTTGAATGGGGTCCCAACCAAGATGCTGCATTCGCTAAGCTTAAAGAAGTCATGACATCAACCCCGGTCCTCGCCTATGCCGACTTTGGTAAACCTTTTTTTTTGCAAATTGATGCCAGAGGTCATGGTTTGGGTGCTGTGCTGAGTCAGGAGACTGATGGAACACTACATCCAATTGCTTTTGCCAGCAGAGGACTGACACCATCTGAGTCGAGATACCCGGCACACAAATTAGAGTTCCTTGCCATGAAGTGGGCAATATGTGAAAAATTCTACGATTATTTGTATGGCAATCGGTTTGAGGTCATAACAGATAATAACCCTCTCACATATGTCATGAAGTCGGCCAAGCTCGACGCCACGGGTCTGAGGTGGGTCGCAGCTCTGTAAGCCTTCAACTTCAGTATCAAGTATCGTCCTGGCAAGTTAAATTCTGCTGCTGATGCTCTGTCTCGGTTAGAAGAAGGCTATGCAGTTCTGTCTGATGAAGTAGTTAAAGCTCTCTATAGTGGTGTTAACAATGGTGAGTTGGTGTCCACTGTATCTATGTCTGTGTCCGTTATTCCAGATTTGCCTGTATCAACTACAAAGAAGCCGCTGGAATGGTCCAAGCTACAGAAGGAAGATCCGGTCATTGGTGATGTTGTTAAAGCCCTCCTGGACAAGGAAGCTTTCCAAACTGACCATCCAGAAGTCCGTCAGCTGTGGAAACAGAAGAAGAAACTTTTGTTCGAGAATGATATCCTTTACAGAAGTTGTATACTTCAAGATGGTCAGATACACCAGTTAGTTCTCCCACAATGTGCCCGTGAAGAAGCTTTGCAATCAATGCATGATGACATGGGACATTTCGGACGGGATCGAGTCCTGGATCTGTTGCGGACACGGGTCTATTGGCCCTGTATGAAAGAGGAGGTCACCAAACACATTTCAGAATGTCAGAATTGTTTAAAGAGAAAGAAACCCCAACCCATCGCAGAACTGATATCAATTGAAACTTCAAGTCCGATGGAATTAGTGAATATGGACTTTTTATGTCTAGAAACTTCAGTGGGTGGCTATAGCAGCGTACTGGTACTAACCGACCACTTTACAAGATACGCAATGGCCGTTCCCACCAGAAACCAACTGGCAAAGACAGCAGCTACAGCACTGATTGATCTATTTATAAATCATTATGGGATGCCACAAAGACTACATAGTGATAAGGGGGCAAATTTTGTCGGTAAAGTAATCACTGAAATGTGCAAGTTGCTGAACATAAAAAGATCGACAACTACTCCCTTCCATCCCATGGGTAATGGTCAGTGTGAACGGTTTAACCGTACCTTATTGGACATGCTTGGCACACTACCTGAGACCAAGAAAAGTCGATGGAAAGACTATGTTCAACCACTAGTCCACACTTATAATTGCACCAGGAATGATGCTACGGGCTTCACACCATTCGAATTGATGTTCGGACGCACTCCAAAACTACCTCTGGATGATGAGTTTGGTTTGACTTTTCCTTGTGATAATGTTTCTTATGTAGATTTTGTTTCAGATTTGAAGGAGCGACTGGAAGAATCGAACCATCTGGCAAAGAAGAACATTACCAAGAATCAAGAGGCATCCAAAGGATTGTATGACAGGAGAGTCCGAGGGAATGCCTTGGAGGTTGGAGATCGGGTATTGGTCCGAAAAACATATTTCCAGGAAGGCAGACATAAGTTGGCGAACCGGTGGGAGGATCAGGTCTATTTTGTTGAACATCGATTGGATGACCTTCCTGTATACGACATTCGTCCGGAGAGTGGAAAAGGGAGGAAGAAACGACTCCATCGAAATAATCTTCTTCCTATAGCATCGGTTGTGAGTAAAGTTGATTCCGATTCATCATCTTCAGAGGAAGAGCAGGTGCAAGACCCACCAGAGATGGTAGATATTGATGTTGAACAGGATGATACTGTTGCCAATACTCCCGTAGCCATTCCACCTCCACCTCAGTCTGGGACACCTGAACCGGCTGATATTCCACCACATCCTCAGCAGTCGACAGTTAGGAGGGATGCAGAAGCGGAAGCGGAAATGGCATCATCTGATGAGTCAGTTCGTTCAGGGAATGCAGCAGAACAGTCCGTAGATGCTTTGGATCACAATGAAGTCCTACCTCAGGCTCCAAGAAGATCTACTAGGAAACGTCAACGTCCTGTGCGATTTCAGTCCGGTGATTTTGTTATGTCTCAACAGCGACAAGTCCTTTCAAAGGATGAGAAGTTAAAATTACTTTCCAAATTATTGGAGTTTTTAAATTAATTAATTTCAATTACTATGTTGTATAATTAGGTGTTATGATGAGGACATCATTTATCGGTCAGGGGGGTGTGTGTCCCAGGCAATAAATTATATTTGAGAATCTATATACATGTGGTGATCTTACACTTTTTGTCATCTCTTGTGTGTACACAAGAGGGCACTATAGGTTTGGTGTTAGATTGGCACAAGGGGGAGTTAGGGAAAAAAGTTGACCACAGGTGTCGCTTATGGGTCCCTCCTCCCATTCAGTCAGTGATCAGTGCACAGCACACATCATATGCATATTCTGGTCATGGTCTTTGTCTTGCCATGTGAGTTGCACATGTCTGGTGAGTGAATTTTACTAACTCCATAACTAATACATTTTTCCATGCTATTATGTTCAAATGAATTATTATAGTTACTTATATATATATTTTATATATATATTAACAATTGTAGGTACTTTTGAGCTTTTGCCTTTGGAAATAGAAGACACTTAGTCTTTCTGGTCTTTGTGGAGAGACCCCGGATTGGGTAGGTCATATGAAATGGCTTTGCTATTCAGTTATATTCTTATGTTCATTTACTTTATAATGTCAATCCTTTTAATTATTAATAAAGTATGGAGTAATAAACAACTGTTACTTTCAGACTATATTTGTTTACCATTGTTCAATATAGTAATCAGCAGTTACAGATTCAAACGAATGTAAAAATACAGTTAAATGTCTGTTATGTATTTAGATGGTGGTAAATACCTGTTTTATATTAACTCATGTGTATTGTATCTAATATATATTTTGTTATTTTATACAGGGTTACTTACCTACTTACTTACGCACTCGATTCAGACTTTACAAATTAAAATTCTACAAGAACCAAAACCTATACATCGTTTTTCATTTTTCGGAAGAACCGGCTACAACACAAGTATGAAAAAAAAACATAGGAGGGCAGGGGTTACACTTTTATCTCTAGAGCAGAACTCTAGCACTGATGCACTTACCCTAAGGAACTTTCATACGGCAACACTCTATATGACCTAATGGTGCCTTTTGATAGTCACACTGACATATCTTAGCTATGTTTTACAAAATTTGGGAAAACATTATTTCTTAAGTGTTTATATACATAAGTATTGTGTGCGATAAACCGAAACAATTGCCACTTGGCCTATGTAGCCTCTTACACAAGATTGCAAGATGTCCTACTTTTTTAACTCTCAAATTTCTTCATTTGTTCATCATATTCTGACAAGTGTGAAAATATTTAATAGCAATCCATTCTGTTCAGAGTTAAAGAGAGTGAGCATCAAAACTATTGTATATCCTTTTCCTGACATTTTGTTTTTCTGTTTCAAATATTTTATACAATAAGGATTATTAAGTGTACTAGAATTATCAACACAATAGCATGTTCCCTTAACTAATCTACAACTAAGATTATCATTTCTATGTAGGAATATATGAAATTCAGCAACAGTGTTATGCCACATAGAGATGTTATGTATAATTGCATATAAAACAAACCTTCAAGGTTGTATTTATTTTTATTTAAATAAATAAAGTCCAAATACAAATAAATACAAATCTTAAAGGTTTATTTTGTATGGAATGATACTCAACACACCAATTTTTATGCCTTCATAAGTCACAATATTTTCGCAAGCTGATTACTTTTAGCTGGCAACTGAAGGAACTATACATTATCAATTGCGCTTTAACAGTTACTGAATTGTTGGGTTTCTGATTTGCATTAAATCTATGGAATTCAAATTAGGAGTCAAGTGAAAGTGATATGAATCATTATGCAACTAATTATTATGAAATTGCTAATGATAAACAAAAAAATGTTGACTGGCACATTTTTTCCAGATTTTCCATCATTATGAAACAAATGAAGGAACAAATGTCACTGATGTTTTGGATCATAGTCATTGATATGAGAGTTTGAAAGAGTACCAAATTTTCATATTTTCCTTATTAAATAAAATTATCTGCCATAAATGGTCATGAAACCCCAATTTTTTTAATTTTTTCAGATTTTCCATTATTAAATAAACAGCATGAAACGAATAATACTATAATTAAGATATGTCATTGACAAAGTTTTATCCATCTAGGGTAAATAGTGTCTTAGGTATGAAGGTTTGAAAAAACATGTTCCCTAATTTTGAAAATTCTCTTGTATTTATGGCCATGTGACCCCTAAAAGGCACCACTGCACTATCTTAGAAATATCATGACAAAGTTTTTAAGTATGTAGGTACAGTAGTGTCAGAGTTCTGCTCCGGAAATGAAAAACTAAATTATTTTCCAAATTGTTTTAAACATAGCCAACAATGTGACTATCAAAAGGCACCAATAGAGTATTTCTGCAACGAATTTCTTTAAGTGCATTAATGTTAGAGTTTTACTTCAGAAACAAAAGTGTTACGTTGAGGATTAGGAACATGTGGGCGGATATTTTATTATTTTTAGTTTTGTCTAGTTTTTTAAAATACATATCATAAGCTAATACTTATAGCATTCTGATATTTGCAGCCTACAAAACAGTGGTTATTCAGAAAAATGTGACATGTTTTGCAAATCATTGGTATAATTCAGATCCACATTTTAAAAAACCTAATCATGTTTCATTTTTCCACATTAACATACATTATTCAGGTTCAGTGAGTCAACCATTTTTGAACTGCATATCTGCTGTTTAAAACAGTTTGAGAAATAATTTCATTTAAACATTGGCCTATTTGTAATTAATTACAGTGTACAGCTTTATAAATGCAATCAGCTATTGGAAACATAAAAATCAATTGACACTGAGATCTAGTTTCTGTAATTACACTGTTTCACTTGAAAAAGAGTGAAAGTAGTAAGTGTGTGTGGCCAGTTTGACAGTTTTCATTTCCCAGAACTTTGAGGGTGGTTGTGCCACTGTTTACATCTCTGTTTTAGACAATTTAAGAGCTGTTACTGCACGATCACATGCAGTTCTGTACACTATACATATATATCATTAGTTTCTTGTCAAAATAAAGTCAGATGATTTCTTTAAATATATACATATATACTTCCTATTAATTAATATATATTTAGCTCTATTTTGAAGTAAAATCATTTTGTAAATAGTTATATCGTACACATTATATAAGGAATGTATTTTGTCGAACATGTTAATATGAATTATATATTATATGTAAAATATAACTGTGTTTATGATACAAGCTGTATGAATGAACGATTCTGATTGGATTTTATAAGGAGTCGATAAACAGAGCTCTAAAATGTTAACTTCTATGTAAATACTTTAATTTGGTGGCTGGAACCATCTGTAACTATAGTCTTTTTTGTATTCCCTTTTTTTTTTTTTTTTTCTGATTGCTTTTATTTCTTTTTATCTTTTGTATATGTCTTTTCTGACATCTTCCGTCAATATATATATATCTAATTAAACATTTGTTCACTGAGGGCACAGCTGCATGGCTAACCGAATCGGAGTGACAAGATCCCAGGCAATCTGCATCTCAGCTAAATTTAAGGTTATTTCTAAAGGTTTTTTTGTGGGTTTTCTTGGAAGATATGTGACTAAGACATATGATAATTACCCTCTGTTTTGATATTGCAGCTTTTTGTTTAAGTTTTTGTTGTCTGTTGCTCGTCTTGAAAAGCACGAGCAGTTGATTGCATATATCTCCCAAATAGGAGGGAGTTAACTAACATGTTTTGTTGGCTATATCCCGATGCCAAAGGCGGAGGGATAAAACCAACAAAAAATGTCAGTTAGCTCCCGACAATGATTTTTGACAAATATAGTTTATTACATTGGAACCCCAAATATCATTGTAATAAAATGAAGAAAACATAGCATAGCATTTATAAGATCGACATATACTCAAAAAGCTGTTAAGCTTGCTAATTCATCAAATAGTTGAAAATAACCTTATTCAATCAACGCACACTAAATTTGTGTAAGCTAATGATTCTATCAGGCATTAATTACAAACAATGAATCATGCATTGAGGGAAAATTCAGCTAAAACATTGGGAACACAATTGATTTGGCATCATCATCCATTGTTCAGTATTGTGACGTCATCACTTGGTTTGTTTACACAGTGAGTTTTTGATAGGATGAAAAACTATTATTCAT
This sequence comes from Alitta virens, assembly GCA_932294295.1. Classification (NCBI taxonomy): domain Eukaryota; kingdom Metazoa; phylum Annelida; class Polychaeta; order Phyllodocida; family Nereididae; genus Alitta; species Alitta virens. Next base: position 13,250,887 of record OW028585.1, on the reverse strand, counting down.
TGTAACTTAACTTAATAGTAATAAAACCGTGTCTCTCTCAGTAATACACGGAGGAGATGCAACGGATATAACTTCCTGTCAATATAAAACGCAATGCATTCTGGGGCCCCATCATTCTAACCTGTAGGCCTACTTACACATAAATGTGTTAAACGACCAGGAAAAATGTTGCAGTTGTTTGTCATAGATTAATTGAAAATAACATAGGTCAATCGCCGATGTAAACAATTCGCGTGACATCACCAACACATGTGAATCAGCTGCTCTGACTAGTGACGTCAGAGACCTGATGATGTCACGGCGATTGTTGCCGCGATCTGATTGGCTGTGGCCAATGTCAACGTCACGATGCTACTGACCAATAGGCAATCAGACTTATCTGAGCCCGATCAACAGGAAGTTACCATGACACGAAACGCCAATCGAGAATTTTGGTGTGTTTACATTTAATAATGGATTTCCATTAATATTGGATATGATTAGCTGGACTTAAACTGGTGTCACTTGGTGAAAAAAATTCTCAGGAACACCACTGTATATTCAACTTAAATATTGTGACCTCAACAGTAGACAATGGCCATGTGTGTGTGTGTGAATAGGGCTTTACGTCCTGTATTTCTGCACCAGTTGGGCTAATTAGGACAGGCAGAGACCATGGCAGTGAGACGAAGGATGAAACAGCCATCCAACTTAGGCTCGACCGGGAATCGAACCCGGGACCCAGCGGTTGGAAGCCCAGAGCGATACCTCTGAGCTAGGCCCCCGCCCTTAGACAATGGCCATGGTGAGGTCACAGAGTGCAATGGATAAGTAATGATGTCATAATATATGATGTAATCAAAATTAGGTCGACGAGGCAAAGATGTTAACATGGCTGCCATGTGAAAAGTTCATGCACTACAAGTTGTCAGTTCATAATGTCATTAATGTGAAAATACAATACAATGCAATCATATTTCTATCACATTAGTATGCCACTGCCTATCTTCAGGTCTCTTTTGAAGAGAGCTTTACTTGGACACAAGTTATGATCATAAGTGGCCTATATAATTTAAAAGAACATTTTTATGGTGTACCTTCTCTATCTCCATTATTCAATTTTCATGAGCCAGAAAAAAGATTGTTTATAGATCGTCTTGTTCTGTGATGCTGGCATTCTTCACAGGTTACAAGATATCTATTCTTTTTGTTCTTTAAACAATTTTTATTTTATTTTGTGGCCTGCTGTGAGTGTGTCACTCATGATGGCCAATCAGGGTCAGAGGTCTGCAATGAGTCGACCACTGCAACACTTGTACCAACAGCAGCATCACAAGCACACATTCTTGAAAGGTTTTTGTTATTTTAACGAGCCAAAACACCATACTATGATAGTTACCAATTCAAATCCCATTAGTTGTTATAGGAATGAAATAATTTTAGTAGATATTAAGCACACTGTTTCTCAAGTGAAATGGCACAAATTGGATTTGTTAATTGCTCTTCATTTATGTGCTGATACCAGATTACATTCACAGCCATGAACACTAATATAAATAGGCCAATTTTGCCATGTCATTGTAAAATTTGTTAAAACACATAAATCTACAATCTTCCCAATGTTCATCATTCGGTTTTTATATGCAACATAGCCTGTGAAATAATATTTTGAAAATATTTCTTTGTTTATATGGAAATAATTATAATGTTAGTCACAGCATTGTATTCTGATTATGTGCTAATTATACTAATATATATATTTTTTATTCTGTTATTTCTAATCTATCCTCAATCAGTTTCCGTCAATGGACACATTTATAAACAAAGGAATGTTACTTCTTACACACACACACACACACACACACACACACACACACACACACACACACACACACACACTCACACTCACACTCACACTCACACTCACACAGAAGAAGAGAATGTTGAGGCATCATACTGACATTCAGACAGACAGAAATCTTTATTGGCATGTGCTTTTCACTCAGCCCACAAAGGGCTTACAAGTCATTAGTTAACATAGTTAAGCTACTACTGACATGTTTTCAATAAAATAATGTGAATTAATAAATAAGTGCAACATTCCCAGCTTTATTCACCTTTTTTTAATACATGCAGTTACAGCATATTGATGTCAAACCTGCAGTATAGGGTCCTAGTTGCATTAAACCTAATTTAGAGCTCCAGCTTGGCACACTTGGTGACATGCCCTCAGCAAAGCACAAGTGCAATTAACACTTGTAAATCACGTGGTCATTCTAGTTCTGGGTATCTGACACAACTAATTTCCAGCCATTTTGTCACTCTGATCATTGCGCTGCATTCATTGATTATCTACTTATCCAATGTGTGTGTGTGTTTGTGTTTAATGCCTCATCAGTACCTGTTGGGCAATGTAGAGGCTTTAATGCTTAAGGATGTATAAACTTGGTTCACACTTATAATATTACAAATGGTAATATACATTGGTTTCACATAAACATTGTAAGATACCATAAGCAGGATATGATGTAAAAAGGTGTTTCAGAGAATTTGACTGATATAATGATCTTTGGCTTTGCTGTGAATTGTTACATTCTAATAAAATATTTTTTACTGTAAGGGTGTGTTGACATCTTTCACATACTGGGGCTGGTTTGTTTAAAAGAAGATGTGAATGAGTTAGTCTAGTATGTCCGATTAGACATCTATGAATTAAAACCATCTCTTCGTGTATTAGTGTTAATTGATAAGTTATCCTTAACTCTAGGTAGAATAGAGCGTAGTTTGTTATTTTCACATTGAATTTCACTCCATTGTGTTTGTCAGCAAGACATGAAAAAATCGTTTATGATAGATCTAAAATCTGTTTATGGTACATTGACGTCAGTGATTTCTTGTGTCAAAAAAAAAGAAGCTTTTCTGGCAAAAAAGTCTACTTTTCCATTTCCTTCAATACAGACATGACCTGGTATCCAGCAGAATGTTATTTCTTTGTTGTCTTTCAACATTCATATGTCATCAGTGTATCTAATATAGAAGGATGTTCAACACGCTTATTTCCAAGAGCTTGTAATGCAGACTTTGAGTCGGAACAGACAACAAATTTTTATATTCTGAGTCAGGTATTATCTTTGTTGCTTTATAAATGGCCATTAACTTCTGCAGTGTACACAGAGCTTTCATCTGAGAGGCGTTCACTGCAGCAGTTTGATTTAATAGAAGAGACTGCATAGGCAGTGTTTTTATCATCTTTGGAACCGTCAGTATATATAAATTTGTGTGATTCATAGTGGTATCTGATGATGTTAAATCTTCTTTGATATTCTACTGGATTGGTTTCTGCTTTAGTTAGCTTATCCAAATCCATATTAATTGTGGGAGTTGGAATATTCCAGTGTGGTATAGATGGTGTTTCTGTCTCTTCTATCTATTCCAGCTGCATGGATGTAAAATTTCATTCGCGGTCCTAATGGTTGAATGGCATGAGGACGAGCCTCATAAAGATGACTATACATGGGGTGAAATACAGAATTGTATGCTGGATTTGTTGGACAGGCTGCTAATTTCACTAAGTACTGTAATAGTTTGAGTCGTCGAAGCGCCAGTGAGGGTTCTTTCATTAATACATAATATATACTCTCTATTGGTAAGGTACGGAATGCTCCCAAACTTAATCTGAGGCCTTGATTGTGCACAGTATTGAGGCGCTTTAGGTATGATGGCCTTGCTGAGCCATATACGACACTTCCGTAGTCTAGGCGAGATCGTGTAATTGCTCGGTATCTCCACCCCAGTTAACTTTGCTCACCACTTTTAGGAGATTAAGTGACTTCAGACATTTCACTTTCAATGATGTTATGTGTGGGATAAATGAAAGCTTAGAGTGTAGGATAACTCCCAGAAACTTATTCTGATCGACACCTTTAATCTTGCAATTGTCGATCATAAGAGTTGGTTCAGGGTGATAAGTCCGAAGATGGCAGAAATGCATACAAACAGTCTTTGATTTGTTCTAAAGTCGACATTTGTTTGGATCTGAAAGCTAGAAGAAAATCATCTACATAGATATAGCACATAATGTTTTCCTCGTATAGACTTTACAATGCTGTTCATTTTTATGTTAAAAATGTGGGTGACAAAATACTACCCTGTGGGACTCCCCATTTCTTGTGAGTGGCTGTTTGACATTGTCGATCCTATTCGCACCTTGAACCAGGGGTCTTTTAGAAAAGAACTAATGAAATTTTGTAACCTTCCCCTGAGGCCAAAATCATAAGGTCCTTCATTATTCCAAATTTGCATGTGGTATCGTGAGCTTTTTCTAGATCAAAAAACATTGTAACAACATGTTCTCTGGAAATGAAAGCATCTCTGATATAGGTTTCTAATCGGACCAAATGATCTTAGGAAGATTTTTGAAGAGTTGGTAATGGACTTTATCTGTCAGTTGCCTTTTCCAGGGCTTTCTGAAGTTCTTTAAGAGTAAGTGGGGTGTTGTACTCCTCCAAGTCCATTTATTGGATGTTGTATAAGTCAGTAGTTCTGGTCGGGCTTTGAATCTTTCAAATTCTGGTGTAAAGTTTTCAGATGAAGAATTGAAGAAGAACTGGGTAAGGCAAACTGCTGTTGCCTTGAGTTAATATTGGTATGGATTATTGTTCCAGTACTTGCTCTATCATGGGCAACATTTCCATATGTATTATATGGTAGTTTCTTAATCTTAGACTGTCTGTAGGTTTCAGATAGGTTTCTTGTAAACGAAAGACACTTGCCTTCATATCTAAGGCCATTATTCCTATTTCATCAAAATTGGCTCTGAAACCTCGACAATTCCACTGAATGATATTGTCCATGTAATTGATTTATTTTATTTTAGAGAGAATAACAAGTGTATCAAGTCATCTATTTAAATTCTAAAATTCCGATAGTCTTCTTCTATTCTGTGATTTGTTTGTCTGTACTTTTTTTTTGCTTGACGGTTTTGATGGCTTAGCACTAGTAGAAGATTTAGGGGTTTTTTCTTCTTTTTGTGAGCCCTTCCGCAAATTTGTTTGTTTGGCTTCCTGCTCACTGTGTGATTGTGATTCTAGTTTTTTCACTTTTGGTGGGCTGCTAGATAATGGGGTACCAGTCTCCATGGACTGGTCCATTGTATCTGATTCTAGCTCACTATTTTGAGTGGATCCTTTGAGACAAAGTATCCAATGAGGGCATTGTACTTTGGATGTTTGATTTCTTTTGGATGAATTCCTTTAGAATGTCAAAGTGATCATAAGGAGATCTTTGGGCTTCTGATGAGGGATATTGCGTTTTCGAACACTTGAAATTTGGATCTAGGTTAATTCTTTGGTGAGGTGAAGATCTAGGTTTTGGTGATATTGACATAACTGCTGCATACGTGACTGATCCTTTTGTTTATTTAGCTATCCTACGAGCATGAGAGAAACTGATGTTTTGAGTTGTTTTTATCCTCTGGACTTCTTTTCAAAGATCCACTTGGGACATCTGCGGTCAAATGCTGCAAGTCAGCAGTCAAAGTTCACCCATCTGGGTGTTAGTTGACATGGAGTTTCTCTAGTGTGGATGTGATCGGTAGATGCACAATTTGCACATCTTTCCTGACTTGAACAGTTATGATTAATGTGTCCATATTTTGGCATGGAAAGCGGGTTGGGTACATTTTGGCGGACTTTGCACCATTCAAATCCAACCGGTATTTTGTCAGGCAAACGGTTCCCATGGAATGTCAAAATATGAAATTCCAAAGGTTCACGTCTTAATTTGATTCGTCGAATATTCACCACTTCTCTATATAACATCCATTCCCTCAATTCTGCATCTGAGCACAGATGACATTCGTATGATAGCACTTCTTTTACAGGTATTGAGGTTCTATGTGGCTCTAACTTGAGAGGTGCTCCTGCAAATGCTTTCAGTCGTAACAGTGTTTCTGTTTGGTTTCTGCTGTTGGTCTGGAGCGACAGAGATCCAGATTCCAGACAACTATTATTCTCTGTCTGTCCCAGAACTCAAAACTCAGAACAAAATTATTTGACAGAGTATATATAAAAATATACAACATCAGGAGGGCCCTTCTAAGACAACCATGCTGTCGCTGACAAAGAGCCCCTCTTACAACAGTGTATAAAATAAATCAATTAGAATTTAACCTAAACTTAAAACTCACCCGGTACCACTGAAATTTATACAATAGATACTTTAGAAGATAGGATTGAGGATTGACATTTATCAATCTGAAGCAAATCTTTGATTATAAAAAAGTTTGTATTGTATTGGTGAGCATTTTCTTTCAGTTGATCTTTGCTCGAAATAAGCAGGGAACGATCGTTCAGGTTACCGGGAGCCTACCATAAACTATTTTCCTAAGCAGAAGTTTAGTAAACCCACAACTGAACCAACAGAGAATGTCTGTGATGGAAATGATAAAGGTTAGTAGTTGTTTGCAAGTGATTTCTTTATCTCTCCACGATGGATTTGCGCAATGCCAGCCAGTCACGTGCACGTGGTGCTAAAAATAGGAGATTGACGCAAATCATGGTAAAAAAAAGAAGGTAAAAATAAGTAAAGAGAAAAGAAAAACAACTGTAAAATTGTTTAAATTCTGAACATTTATGCATGATCAAAGTTCAGATGACATTAACCATACACCATCTAAATCAAAATGAAAAACAAAATTCAGAGTGACAGAAATCAGACACTTAAGATTATCTTACCAACGTCCATGTAATCTTCACCGGATCTGTATCGTCAAGGTCCTCAGATTCCATATCTGACAGTTCTTGTGAGATCATAAATTCCTCAGAGCACAGCAGTTCACTTGTGACATCAGATGAAATCACTGCAGAGGATGGTACAGGTAGAAAAATGTCCTCTGACTTGATATCAGCTGTTGTATCAGTGTGTGTGTGTGATTAGGGCTTTACATCCTGTATTTCTGCACCAGTTGGACTAAGTAGGACAGGCAGGAACCATGGCAATGAGATGAAGGATGAAACAGCCATCCAACTTAGGCTCGACCGGGAATCGAACCAAGGACCCTGCGGTTGGAAGCCCAGAGCGCTACCTCTGAGCTAGGTCCCCGCCCTCCAGTGTTTTACGTATCTTGTGCTAATTCGTAAGACACTCCTGGTCACACTAGACCACTCACAACCATAAGTATTTTAAACATGTTTAAAACTTTGCAGACGTTCTATGAGTAAATTGTTTATATTAGTTACTTAAGTTGGCGAGCATCCTACATCCGTCCAGTTCAAGTATGTAACTACCGAAATTAGATACATTTAACAGCTATAAAAAGTATTTTTCGGGTTATTAAATGCTTGTGTGGTGGCGCACCTGTCACCTGCCTGGGAATAGATAATCTCAATCTATTTCTTACAAAATTATTATTGTTGCGTGTATCACAGAAAATTCAATCAAGATATCTAAAGATAGTTTTCAGGTATTATTTACTGGCACAATTCCAATATTTAGTGATGAATCATCCATCATTTCAAACTCATATAATCTCTAACATTCACGCACGTGCCATCACAACGTTGCGTCATTTGCAGGAAACAAAATGTACGCAGCCCATTAACAACTGTAAATGAATAATTGTGTTCCTAGGTGTGGAAAATATGGAAGAGGTCATTTTCAAGAACACATTAAAATATCTTTACGGTGGTTTAGCGATGAAAAATCTTGTCTGATCAGGAGGTATATGGCTTGTGACGTCATAGGCCGATTCATCAATCTGTTGATATTTGAGGACGACTAGTTCAACAAACACAAGGATGCTGCACTCCAGCATCACTGCTATTGGCTGGCAGCTGCTCACAGGAATCATGGGTGGGTGGGTGATTAGGGCTTTATGCCTGTATTTCTGCACCAGTTGGGCTAATTAGGACAGGCAGAGACCATGACAATGAGACGAAGGAGGAAACAGCCATCCAACTTAGGCTCGACCGGGAATCGAACCTAGCTGGTATACTTTTAAACCAATTGAAGACTGGTTGTCTGATTGAAGTTGGCAGGTATAATCCTTAAGTATCCAGTGTTAATTGATCACAGGCAGGGAGAACAAAAAGCATTGAATTTGACTGTATCAAAGGTTTTTTTTTACCACTGGCTCCAATATTTTTTTGATTTTACGAGTAAAAGCTAAATTATAGATCCATTGGTTATAATTAATGGGCAAAATATTGAATAATGAGGGATGAAAAAGTTTATTTCATGTTGATATAAAAGAAATTGAATATGCATGGATTTATTTGTCAGGCTATATGGGAGGGAAGGGAGGGTTTTGTAAAATGGATGCGAAAGTTGAGTAGTTGTTGGTTTGTGAAAGAGGAATTCCAATATTGCGGTTTGCTGTGTTGGAGAAGGTGCTCTCTGATTGGTTGATTAGGTCACATGGTTTTGTGAGTGGCCTCAAAGGGTGGAGTACTTGACAGAGGCCCCTTGAGGGTTATGTTATATTGTTGCTTGATTTTTGCAGAAATTCATTTGTCCATGCACAAATGTTTTATTATGAAGATTATGACATTATTTAAACTTATAAAAACATTTTTCTATATTTTCCATTATTATGAAAAGGTATGATATAAATATCAAACTAAATGTATTTATACAGTTTTGAAAGTGAAAGAATTACATAGTACTTGGACTAAACACCCCTGTTTAGTCCAAGCATAGTACTGCTATGATTTAGACATTTTAAAATTGAATAACATACATGTATGAACTTAGAAGAACTAAATTACAAGTGCATTTTTGGGGATGTGTAGGGAGGTATGAACACATGCTTAATAACTGAACTGAATATTCACATGTTAATATTGGACATTCCTCATAACATACAATGACCATACTAAATACCAATGCATATCTTTTGTGCAGTCCTTTTTCTTTGCCAAACGCATATATTTCTAATGATAATACTGATCTAGGCAGCCAAAGTCAGTGCCTCTTTCTGAGGCTGATTTGGTGACGTCACAATTGCTGCTTGATTGTGACATAACAATTGACCATTGTGACGTCACAATTGCAGACTCTCAGTCATGCAAGAAACACTGGTGGAAGAGGCTAATATTTTTCTATGAAAATGCATTGGAATCCTTCTATGTGTGGCTCAGAAAAGTGCCCCTCATCTGAAATATGCATAAACCTTCAGGTTAAAGGTTACTGATCACATCATTGATGAAAATAATGCCACACATCAGGTCAGTTTAAGTTATTTTTTCAAACCTATTTACACAATGAAATGAATCAGGGTTTAGATATATAGCAAAGCTTACAATATCATACAAGTGTAAAAAGTATAAGCTTAGGGTCATTACAGGGGTCATTCATAAAAAAAGGGGTGTCAATCAAAACAAAGCTCCGCCCCTTGCAGCACTTGACTTGCGCTGACAACCAAATAAATGATTGCGCAACATATTGTAACAACTTTAAGTTACCAATTAAGTGTATAATAATGCAAACTTGTCTAGGCCTATTAAAAAAAAATATGCATATGATCTGCAGCTCAATTGTAGATTCATCTTCGGTTCCTGTTTTTTTAAGATAATTGTATTGAACTGTGCAAATTGCTTCATTAATATTATGGCATCCACAAATACATTTAGCATTTCAAACAATATTTATGTTTGATGTCATTCAGCTGGCAGTGCAACAAATGTGAATGAGTGACGTCAGAGACCTGATGACGTCACGGCGATTGTTTGCCGCTCTCTGATTGGCTGTGCTCTATGCCAACGTCACAGCTCTAGCTGACCAATAGGGAATCAAAACAATCTCAGCCCGTTGTATAGGCAAACACAATCTACTTCAAGACTCGAAACAGAGGCATGTTTTGGGAAACAGGAAATCGACGGCCACACGGTGGTTGGCCGCGAACTAAAATAAACAGTTATATGACTTTTTATAAACTGAAAGGTTACATTATAACCAACATACCTAATCATATGTTACACTGTAGAATAAACAATTCGACGAAATGAAGTTGTTGTGAGTTGTTTTTAGTAATAAATACAACTACGCCATCTGGCTATTGGACGCGTAACTAATTCCCGGCCCCCTAGTGGCGAAAATTTCGATCATAACAAACAAATTAAAAATTAATTGTAAGATCTGATTTATCGCATGACAGTTGTGTTATATATTTCCTTATTACAAAACAACTATTATACTCTGAATAAAAATAAATAAAAACAACCTGTACCAACAAACAAACAAATTTTTATAGAGCACCTGCATCACCCATAGCAACCATTGTGTTTTCCTACAATGTAACTGCCATTTCAAATATATCTGACCTGAGGAGCTGCAGGTGAGCTGCTGGAGATTTGAAAAGTCAAACAAATCACGATAAAAAGGAGAAATATAGGGAAAAAAAAAAAAGAAAAAGAGAGGGAAAGAAAAGAAGAAATAAAAAAGAAAAAAAAAAGAAAAAAAAAGAAAATTAAAGAAAGAAAGAAAGGAAAAATGTCGAAAACAAAATGCTGTTTCTGTGGAAACAATCAAAATGATTTATCGTTTCACAGATTTCCCCGCGATGATGAAAGGTGGGTTTATTTCCTTAAATTTAATTTTAATTAATTTTTTTAATTAAATAATTTATAAATGTGTTTATTTAATCACAATACATGACAGATTCCTATATTATTCATTGATTTGAAAGTGTACAAATATTTAAGTGAATTAATTAAATTTATCATTATTTAATTGACATGTATAAATGATATACAAAAAAAAAGAGAGAGGGAAAGAAAAAAATAAAGTAAAAAGAAAAAATAATATAGGAATCTGTCATGTATTGTGATTAATCAATGGAAATGCTTGTGTATTAAAATATTTAATTCATAAATCTTTTAATATTATTTCATATATAAATACACTGTTAAAAAATTTGGAGAAACAAATTTGCATGTGGTACACTCTTGTTTTTTTTTTAAATTTAAACAATTAAAAATATTAATCAATTGAAATGCCTGTGTATTGAAGCATTAACATATACACCCATTGAACAAATTTTTTAATTTCAGTAATTCAACCCCCTCCCACCTTTTTATAAATATGTATTCAATTAGAATTAAGTATTACATTTTTCATTTTAAGATTGAGCAATGGCTCAGTGTAATGGAAAACCTTAATGGTGTGCCCAAAAATAAATTAATGGGATTGAGAGTATGTGGCAAGCACTTTAAAAGAACAGATCGGATGAATCCAAATGACCCGTAAGTTATATTTAAAGAATGAATTGTCATATATTTTTTAAAGCTGTAAGATTATGACATTTAATGATTCCTATGACATTTAAATTATTTGATTAATTATTTAATCAGGTTTCAGCCAAAGGTTTCATTCACCAATCTGTAAAGCATTATGATCAATTCATTTATCAGGTCAGTTAAGTACTCATCAGATCTTACGCAAATATTTTCGTGCGAAAAAAATTTGAGAATTTGAATCGATCTGCTAATAGCAAAAATAAATTTAACATAAAATCAAAATGTTTAGACCTTCTAAAACAAATAATTGATGTTGAGACTTTTGAATTTTTTTCTACCCAGATTAAACTTGCTGGGAAATCTAAATTTGCATTTAGATATACGATAAAAGAAAAATCAATGTTCCTCAGTCTTTACTCTTCAAGTCCCAAGACATACAAATTACTTAAAAAAATAATTAAAATGCCTAGTGTTAGAACCCTTCAAAAAATGTTACAATCCCTTTCTTTCGGCCCGGGCTTCCATAAATTCACTCTCAAGGCTCTTTCACATCAAATAAAATCCATGCCTGAAAAAGATCGCCTTTGTGCACTATTAATGGATGAAATGTCATTGAAAGAGGCCATCCATTTTGATAAAAACAAAGACAGGATTATCGGTTTAGAAGACTATGGTACTTCTAGAGGTTCAGGGGTAGCTAATCATGCTTCAGTATTTATGATTAGGGGTCTTACTCATAAATGGAAACAAACCTTTGGATATTTTTTTTCACATAGTACAATTAAATCTGATAAACTTAAAACATTAGTCATTGAAGCTATCAGACAAATAAATTCCACAGGATTAAAATGTGTTGCAGTAATATGTGATCAGGGCGCCAATAATCAATCAGTTATAAAACAATTAGGGGTAACAATTTCAAAGCCTTATTTTTCAGTTGACCATGCCAAAATTAATGTATTTTATGATCCCCCGCATGCTTTAAAGAATATTCGCAATAACCTTAAATCTAAAGACTTTATTTTAAACAATACTCCAATATCTTGGTCTGTAATTGAAGAGCTATATGATTATGATTCAAAAAGACAATCCAGAATGATTCCTAAAATATCCGATAAACATTTAAATTTAAAAGGATTCGGTATTAACATGCGGGTTAAATTAGCTGCCCAAATTCTTAGCCATTCTGTAGCAGCAGGCATACACACATTATGTGAATTAAAGGTATGGAGTGGAGAAAACTTAAAAATTGCACTAAAAACAGCTGAATTTGTAGAAAATTTTAACAATCTTTTTGATATTTTTAATAGTAAGACTTTTAATGAATCAAAACCATATTCTAAACCAATCACTAATGACAGTAATTAATAAGACCTGGGAATTTCTATCTAAATGAATGACCTGGCTACCTAATTTAAAAGTTAAAAATAATCCAAATAAACAGCAATTACCTTGTGTTCAAGCATGGCAAATAAACATTAATAGTATAATTGATTTATATAATAGACTCTCCAATGATCCGAACATTAATTTAAAGTATATTTTTACAATCGTTTAAATCAGGTTGCTTTGGAAAATTTATTTTCTTTAATCAGAGCAAAAAACCGTAACGATGATCGCCCTGATTCTTCTAGATTTGAATCTGCCTTCCGGTCATTATCTGTTGAATCTATATTTAATTTAAGTAAAAATTCTAATTGTGAAGATGATTGGGATAATTTTCTTATCAAACCAGAGGACTTATATAATGAAGCAATACAGTCTGTGGATACCATTGCAACTAATCACCCATATTCCCAACCCTGCCAACCAATAAATATTACCACTGATGAGTTTCCAGATTTAATTGAAACTAATGCAACTGCATATATTGCAGGATATTTGATTAAAAAATTCCCCTTAATTCTTTCATGTCAAAATTGTAAGCAATTACTCACAACATCTCTTCAGGAACAACCAGATAATGATAAATACATATTTTTAAAGCATAAGCAATATTCAACATTGTCATGGGTGGGTGGGTGATTAGGGCTTTACGTCCTCTATTTCTGCATCTGATGGGCTAATTAGGACAGGCAGGGACCATGGCAATGAGATGAAGGATGAAACAGCCATCCAACTTAGGCTCGACCGGGGATCGAACCCGGGACCCAGCGGTTGGAAGCCCAGAGCGCTACCTCTGAGCTAGGCCCCCACCCTCAACATTGTCATCAGATTCTGGCCTTGTCATCCCTAGTGAATCATTTATTTCTTTGCTAAAGTCCTTTCAACAAATTTTAGCTTTTCAATTAAATATTTTTTCTCCAAATAACAAGGAAAATTACAGATTTATGTTTTGAAAAACTTTCATGCCATCAAAATTTAACTTGTGGTCAAAATCTTTGCAAAAATTTAATCGAATCAATGACCAAATTATTCATTAGGATTAAAGTTCACTTTCAAGTTAAAGAGGCAAATCGCTTTCTTAGTCAGAGTAAATCATTGAAAAACAAAAACTTATTGAAACTTACTAATCAGTGAAATTATTCTAATAATACACAATTATATTATATTAGTTTTTACATTAAGAAATAACTTTACTGTCTATTACCACTAGGGGTCATTATCTGAAATGGTATAAACAGATTGAATTGCTTCATTGTAAATGGTATATATATAAACCATAGTTCTAAAATGTATTTCATACTTGTCAACAGGAGTTCTCAGTCATTGATATCAAAACTGATCTATAGTTATATGACTAAGAAACTAACTTAAAAATCTACTTATTCATACATATAAATATCTTAGTTAATGACTTAAAAAGTAAAATCTAATTTATTCAGTATTTGAACAATAATCCAAGGAGCATGAATTATCATTTATAGAACGGGTTCTATATAATTAAAGTTTCTTAAGGATTATCTTAGTGTTATTATTTTGCCCCCTGGATCTCTTCATAGCAATTATTGATATAATGCAGAAATACCTTTTACCGACACTACCAGGCACAAATGGCATCTTTTTCAGGCTTATTAATTTAGTATAGTCAAAATATTTAAACTAATATTTATAAAAGAGCTTACATATAGTGAATTTATCTTTAGTAAATAAATAAATAAATAATACAACATTTCGTACTGAGAATATTGTATTTATCTTTTATCATATATCTAGTGTGACTTATATTTTATCATAAATAGGGTTTAACATGTTTATTAATGCTAATAAAAATACTCAGCAAAAGTCTCAACATCATACAATTATTAAGAAACAATGTATATTATAAGGTCAGTTAAATATCTAATATTTAATATGACTACACCTATTTATATATTTATCTATTACCATGCAAGTATTTATTTATTTTAATTATTTATTCACCATGTCATGTATCAGATATTTATTAAAATTATTTATATTTATCTATTTATTGCCATGCAACTATTTATTTATTTATTATCTATCTATTTATTTATCACCATGTCAATGTCATGTATCAGCTATTTGTATATATATGTAAAAAATGTATAGTATTTATATTATATGTATGCATGTTATATTTATTATTTATACACAATGTGTGACTGCATGAATATCTTATATAATATATGGCAACCATATATGGTTATTATTGTAAGCAAAATATCAAATGAAATCAATTTCCAATTTGTATATCAATGCATGAGGCCAATAAATAATCAAAAATTGAATTCTCATTATTTTCATTATTCCTGACTAGCAAAAAATATATACGATCATATTATTCATAATTATGGGTTTACATTAGCAATCTGCAATTGACTGTGTGCTGCAGTAGTTCTGCTACCATTAGCCAGATGGCGACGTCACAAACTGGTTCCCATTGTGTACATGCTAGCCTGCGCATCTTGTAGTAGATCATCTTTGGTATAGGAAGTGAACATGACACGAAAATCTTTCTAATGTGTTTTTATTTTATAATGGATTGCCATTATGCTTGGACACGATCAGCTAGACTTAAGGGTGTCTCTTTGTAAAAAAAAATTCTTAGGAACACCACTGACACTGTGTTATTTTTTCGGTAAAATGACTTGGTATTGCAAATGATTAATTGGCAAGAAGTCATGTCAAAAAAAAAAATTCTGTTTCATCTTCTCTCTATATATATATGTGCGTAGATATCTATTGTGTAAAGAACAGCATGTGATCTTCGTGGGCGTGACCATTGCAACGTTTTTTTAGTGTGTTTTGTGGCAGTTTTTGCTTTTTTTTTTTAGCATGACAAACTACTTTAAACTATGTGCACCAAGTAATACACAAAAGTATAGAAATATATGTTGCCTACATATATATGACTGAACAGATTTTGTCCGAAATTTTGAATTATTCTTAAAATAGCCATTCTTTAAAAAAGTGACTTTTTGAAAATGCCTTATGGACTGAAAAAACCTTTACAATGTTCTGGTCTCCTGCGCTTAAATCTGAGGTTGGATACTCCAACAAAAAAACCTGATGGATCGGTCTTGAGTCCAATTTCTTAAATCTGAGACTATATTCCCTTGAGTATGGAGCCACAATCATGATTTGAGTCTGGATCAAGTAAAATCTTAAGTTATTTAAAATTGTCATGTACAATTAAAAGGAATGATAACTGTGCGAAACATATATAGTAATGTGTAAGAACTATATGTAGGCCTGATCGTCCTTGTTATAGAAACAATGAGCAAGCTAGCCTAACATGCGCGCCAAATAAAACTCTAATGCACTGTCTGTCAAATTTGCACATTAAAAAAATGATATAAATCAATACTGCCTTCTTGTCTCATGATATTTTTCACATTGCATACCCACTTTTGCACAACAATTTAGTTTTAATTTACAATATAAATATAAATATTAGTTTTGCATGCCATCAAAAACTCAATATGTAAACAAACCCAGTGATGACGTCACAATACTGAACAATGGTGATGATGTCATTTCCATTGTGTTTCCAATGTTTTGGTCTGGATTTTCTCTCAATGTATAATTCATTTTTAAGTAATTCATGTCTTATAAAATCATCAAATTACACAAATTTAGTGTGCCTCGACTAAGAAAGGTAATTTTCAACTGTTTGATAGCATCTTAGAAAATTGCAAATTTGACAGACAGTGCAGCTATAAGGCTTAATTGCCATATTCAGCATCCCTCAAGGGAGGGCCAAGGTGGGCACATGAAATTCTCGTTGCTCATAGAAACTTGACATTACCTAATTTCATTTAATTGGGAACTTCTGTCTTCTTTTTTCGGATGACGTCTTTACAAAATATAACCGATTGGGTATAAGAAGGTCTTGGAAGTTTTTTTTTTTTTTTTCTTGACACAATTCTAAAATTTTGAACAGATACAATAAATTCAATACAGTTAATGATATATAAACATAATAATTATAGTACATTCAGGGAAAAAACAGAGTTTTATTAAACTATATATTAAGTTGCTCCAGCTGTAGGCAAGACATAAAAATGAATTTAAAAGGAATGTTTTCGTAAGATTTTTTCTTGTTTTCTTTGGAATGGTTGGATGGGTAATTTTGAAGTATGAATGCAATGTGCATGAGAGGTCGCAGGAGGTGTGATTTACTACATGTGGAGTGTGTGTGTGAGTTATTGTTTAACGCCTCATCAGCACCTGAGTGGGCTATGTAGAGGCTCTCTAGGTTAAGATTGATTAACTATATTTGGTAGTAGAAACCAGAAGCACATAAAAAATCAATAATTGTCAGGGTTGGATATCTGGTAAAGAGATGTTGTAAGGTATTAGCTTGAAACAAAGGTCTTCTAAAGCGTTGTAAGTGGCTGCAATCTAATAAAATATGTTTGATTGTTAGGGGGCACCGACAACTCTGGCATACCGGTGCCGGTTCATTGACTAAAAGGTGTAAATGTGTAAGTCTTGAATGTCCTATGAGGCATCTGTGATATATTCCTTGATCTTTGCGAGTATTGAACCTACTAGGTATTTTATTTTTAATGCAAGGTAAGATTGAATGCAACTTGTTGTTATTACATTCATTCCATTGTCTTTGCCAGCAAGACATGATAAAAGATTTTATAGTCATTTTAAAATCAGTGTATGGAATGGTAAAATCAGTTATCTCTTTTGTAAGAGCCCTTTTTGCTGCCAGGTCTGCTTTTTCATTCCCTTCAATGCCAGCGTGTCCAGGAATCCAGCAGAATACTATGTCTTTGTATTCGTGAAGATAGAAATACTTAATCAGAACATCCAAGATCCCAGGGTTATCAAGTTGTTTATTTTGGATTGCTTGAAGAGCAGATTTGGAATCAGAACAGATAACATAACGATCTGATACAATGTCTTTGTTTTCGTGAAGATGGAAATACTTAATAAGAACATCTAAGATCCCAGGGTTATCAAGTTGTTTATTTTGGATTGCTTGCAGAGCAGATTTGGAATCAGAACAGATAACAATATGATTTGATTCTGAGTCCTCGATGTTCTTTAAGGCAAGGTAAATAGCTGTTAATTCTGCAGTGTATATTGAGCAGTGGTCTGGAAGACGACATTCAGCTATAACGGTTTTATAAGAAGTGACTGCACAGCCTACTCGTCTTTCCATTTTTGAGCCATCTGTGTATAGAAATTTGTACGAATCATATTTAAACCTTATACTATAAAATAGGTTTTGATAGTCTACCGGATTGGTTTCGCTTTTCTTAAGCTCTGCCAAATCTAGTATAACTTTCGGGACTGGGAGAATCCATGGCGGAATGGGTGGTGCTTCCGTCTCGGCAATGATTGTAGTATCAATTTTTGCAGCCTCAAGATAGAATTTCATGTGTAATCCCAGTGGTCGAATGGCGTTTGAACGAGATTCATAATGATGCATGTACTTTGGATGAAATATTACATCATATGTTGGATTTGTTGGAGTTGAAGCTACTTTTAGTATGTATTGCATAGATAACTTGATACGACGAAGGGAAAGTGGAGGTTCCTCTGCCAGTACATATAAGCTCTCTACAGGAGATGTACGAAAAGCTCTTAAGCTTAGTCGCAACCCTTGATGATGTACAGAATTCTGGCATTTTAGATAAGATGGTCTGGCGGAGCCATATACCACAGAACCATAATCAAGTCGAGAACGAGTAATTGCTCGATAGAGACGAAGGAGGACCGTTGTGGTAAATAGCTGTTAATTCTGCAGTGTATATTGAGCAGCGATCTGGAAGACGACATTCAGGAATGCTTACATGTGAAGCTAGGTTCTTTCCTTCAATTTTCTTAATCATTTTCCAGTCTTTATTGCTAGGAGTTCTTTCAGTAAGTCTGGAGATCAAGTGGTTAAGTGCTTGCCAGATGTTCAATTCTATACCCGGGCATTCTATATGCCAAAAATCTGAGCTGAGTGTCATTCAAATGAGACATAAATTGGCGTTTTGTGTACTCTTTGTATATGCTGAGGCACTTGAAAGACCCACCCTTGAGAATGAGGAGTATCTTATTGTTGACCCAAGTCTTATCTCATCATTATGTTTGCCCTGACAGCTGTTTATATTAGCTGACTAAGCTTCAGACGTAGTGGCATGATATATTGATGATAAATCACGCAAAGACGCTGAAGATGTGACCAAATTAATGGATGTCTTCTGGACCGAAAAGGTCAACAAACTAGCTCGGATAGTATTGCACCAGACAATGTAACAGAAAAAGAGTGCTGCCAAAAGGTTCGGACATAGTTAAACTATTAAAATATTTGAAAGACCGCATCCAAAGACTCGATTGTCAGGAGATGACTCCTAGCAATTACCAGTATGTTGCCGAAGTTGTTATCACCAAGCTGTTGGTGTATAATCGTAGAAGAACTGGCGATATGGAGTCTGCAAGGTAATCCTCTTTTGCTATAGATTATCCCAATCATAATAATATAGAAGGGAAGATATTTTTCTTTCAATAAATGTTGCATAGATAAACTTCTGTTTCCAGGAAGCTGGACTACGAGCAGAGGCTGCAAGGAATGACTGAAAGGGGAGAGGAAAATGGTGATTGGACTGAATTTGAGAAAAAACTGCTTGAGACCCAAGAGGTCATGGAGTGCCGAGAAAGGTATGTTATCCATAGTGGGTGGGTGGGTGATTAGGGCTTTACATCCTGTATTTCTGCACCAGTTGGGCTAATTAGGACAGGCAGAGACCATGGCAATGAGACAAAGGATGAAACAGCCATCCAACTCAGGCTCGACCAGGTAATATGATGATTTTTGGCAATTGCTTAATTATTGAACATTTTGAAGTTTGATATTTGAGGAAAGTGGTCACTAAGGCTTGATTATTTATTGTATTATGATTATGTAGATCTTCTTGCCTAGGAAACTCCATTTGAGAAAAGTATTTAGTGAGATTTTGATGCACTAGATTATAATAGAATTTCAGTTCATATAATATAATAATGTCTTCAATTTTCAATAAATTTTGTTTTTAGTACAGCTTTATCTGCCTGTCCACAATCTTTAGCTTGAACCTCAAGAAGACATATATTTTTGTATGAAGTGCAATCAATACAATTTTGTTAGGTCTTTTTTTTCCATCTGGCACTTCAATTGTTGTATGCAGGACTCTGTTGTTCCAGATTCAAGACTCACTCAGACCAATGTGAAAATAATAGACAATTAATAAATGTACGCCATAAACATTTATTTACAGCTGAAAATCATTGGGTTTCTGTGGAAGTGCCAAAATTCAACTTTGTTTCTTTTTATGGTCAGTGCACAAACCTTTATTTGTTCAATTTGTGAATGTTCATTTCAGATGCATTTGCCACCAACCCGAATGAGGGGCCACCAGACAAAGGGACAGCCCAAGAAGATACAGCCCTGGAAGATGCAACCCTAGACGATGAACTTATTAATGCTATGGTGTCCGTAGAACTGACCCAAGATCAACCTTTAGAAGAAGTGTTGAATGTATCAGGAAAACTTTTTGAAGAACCCGAAGAACGTACCAAACAACTTACTGAACGTGGTCTGCCTTATTATTTCACCAAGGCAGAAGAGGAGGAAGTCCGAGTACTTTTTAAGAAGTACATTGTTATGAAGAAATGTGCCCCCCCCTCATCTCTGAAAGAAGATGGAAGAGAGCAAACGCAATAATGGATTGGTGCATAGACGTGGTTTTCACTCGCTCAAAAATAAGATGATGAGACTTACAGACAATGCTGATTTTTGAATCACTGCGGTGCAGTATGTAAAGTTGAAAAGTAGTATTTTGCAATTCTACTAAGGACATTTATGCCTCAATATTCTAATACAGAGGTTTCTGATATGTAAATCAAAAATGATGGTTGAATCAATAGTGATTCTGAGAAGATGCCAGTCAGTAATATATTGACAAGACAATGTATTCATTTTTTTATATTTTTAAGACTTTTATAATGTGCTATGACACGGTGAAAATATGCTTTATTTTTGACCTTTCATTGATTGATTTATTTATTTGGAAACTATGCTATAGAGTTAGTTAATGCATCTTATGCCAGTTGCAAGTTGTATACATTGTATAACAGTATAAGTAGAAATTCTTATCGTCTTGAATATCGTTCATGCAACTGAATCATTTCATGCGTTTCTCTACGTTATGATTGAATCTCGGCATTTTGGTATTGAGTTTCTTTGAATAAGCTATATCCTGCAATTGGGGAAAAAAATTTGCATATGGCCATTAGATTAATGGCATATTTATACACTTTTGTCTGCATGCTACTTTGTCATGTGTTTGTCATCACTTTTACTTTTATTAGCATCGAAATACAGATGGTCAGTAAGCATTATTCTATGATTTTGGTAAAAAACAAAGTTCTTTCAAAAAGTTAAGTACAACTTAATTTCCGGTTAGAGGTTTGCATACAGATTGACCATGTAATCTGGGGATTGGGTGGGTGATTGGGGCTTTATGTCCTGTATTTCTGCACCAGTTGGGCTAATTAGGACAGGCAGAGACATGTAATCTGGGGAAACTTCTGACCCAAAATTAAGAGGTAGTAACTTTTTGAAAAGAACTTGGCTTCCAACCAAAATTAATACCTACTGACCATGTGTTTCAATGCTCATAAAAGTGATGATGAACATGTGATAGAGTAGCTATTGGTTGTTTGCAAATTTCGTCCCCAACTGTATATGATAATTAGTAAGATGTAATGATGTAAATAGTTTATGTTGCACATTCTGTCCATTTGATTACGAAAGCAACACAGATATTCAGACATGTCTTAAAAAAATTAAAAAGTATTACATGGACTTAAATGTAAATATGTGATTTTAATTCCAAATATGGTACAACAATTGTAACTGTAAATTTAGGACAATTGTATCAGGTGTTTGTATAATTTTGCCTTCATTGTGAGATGTGTTATATGATTAGCTGTGGGGCTACTCAAATTACACAACTTATATCCAAGAACAGCTTGATATTGATTCATCTTTACTGCAGGCTGCATCACATTAGTTCAGTGCACTAGCTTGAATATATATTGACATAGTATTACATTGTACAATCATTTATTAAGTTGCCAATGCTTTTTTTTTTTCGCATGTAATGGCGATAGAATGTAATTTTGAATAATAGATACTTAAGTAATGAATACTTTTTTTGCGAAATGTAATGTCTAAGTTGTTTTTTTGCAATATTGCCTTGTAACACAATACAGTTGGTAACTTTCCTTGTATGCTTTTTAATAAAATTTAAATTTAATGTTGAAATGCTTTTGCTGGTATATTGAAGATATGGTACATTTTGTCCAAAAATCAAATAGTGTTGGCTTGCTAATTTTCAGCAGTGTAGCTCAAAGAGTGGGAAGGTCCTTTATTATTCACTTGGAGATCTAGTAGTGGAGTGACTTAATGGTTAAGGCACCATTCTGTCAAGGCTCCTCTGGTAGTCCTTGGTTTAATCCTGGCTTGTGTGCTCTAGTGATTTTTAAGTTTGCTTAACGGTGTAGTTTCTTTAACTAGGACATTATGTGAAACAAAGTGAAAGACCCAAATATTTTTCCATTGTAATTGGCCACTTAATAGGCCAAAACTTCAAATTAGTGAGATTGAAGCATTCATAGTTCTTGCTACATTTTATTTCCCTATTATTATTCATTTTACAACCTATCATTTAGCTATACTTTGCTGAATTAAACCAATGTTAGCCACTACTTATGCAGCTGATGTCCCCTTCCTAACCAAGTTTCCCCACAAATACTCAGCTGATTGCAACCCAGTGCTAGCCAATGTTACCCCACAATTACTCAGTTGATGTCACCTCCATAACAACCAAGTTACCCCACAAATACTCGGCTGATTGCAACCCAGTGCTAGCCAATGTTACCCCACAGTTATTCAGTTGATGTTTTCTCTCTCTCATCCATTTTCACCCCATATATATACTCGGTCATTCATCTCTGACCCCCAATACAACAACATTCCGCCATTTTGAATTTCACCACTGCTACCTTTCTTCAAGGCTCCTCTTTTCACGCCACTTTCTACTGGTATTCGTGAGATTTCCTGCCCTTTACACTTTGTAAAGCTTCGCGCCTGGTTTGGTTACTTTTTCTATCTTTTTTTATTTTCAATATGTCCCTTTCCTGCGCTGTTTTAGGCCACAGTTTGCGGTAAAAATATAACGTAAACAATCGCCGTTTCCACAGCCTACAAATATCCTAGTGCAATGGTCAACCTATCAAAAGAAGCGTAATTTTCTCAGCCACATTTTGTATACATCTGTTTTACACTATTCTTATCCGTTCTTAAGATACAGTTGAAAATGTAAAAACACAAGTCAAATCGTAACTCATTTCTTATATTATATATATAATTGTTATTGACAGTAAAATATCATCCATGATATATATGTCATAAATAAAATAAAGAACAAAAAATACAGGAATACAGAAAATACAGTAATGTTCAAATAAAATTTGTAAACTAGATAAGCATATGCTATACTAGTAATGCGGTTCCAGCCCCCAGACACATATCAATATCAATTAAGAATTTACCCAGGCACCTCAGTAGCTCAGATTCCTTTGAGCACATGATAGATCTAAATTTATTGGTGTCATTCATTATGTCAAAATCATATATGTAAACTCTAGCTATATTTCTTTGACATATTTGTTACACTTTACCAATTGGTTTACTATTTTACCATGTTTCTACCCATACTTAGCTGCTGATCATGTTTGACACTTAAATGCATCATGTATGTTTTTTTTTCATTACTATAATATGCTCAACATCAACACTCTTGACTCATTACATACTCAATTTCAGTCGCGAAGTCGCGAACTATATATTATTTCTACCTATGATTTTCACTTCATGTTCTGTCTCATTCTCTATTATGAATTATTCAACATAACCACTCATTCACTGATTATACTGATTCATTTATACTCTTATTCAATACAATTGCCACATTTATATTACTATTACAAAACTTTGCCACTTACTTCCTGCCTCTATTTTCATTCTCAACCCACATTTCTGTTGCTCAATCGCAACCTCTGTGCATTATTATTCTCGTTGCTTCTTTGGCAATCATTATTCATTGCTGCATTCCAAATGCCTCCATATATTGGTGCATCGCAATCTTCTTTCATAGCTGCATCTCAAATGGTTTCATAAGGGGTCTACATGGGACTCAAGAATAGCAAGCAACGTCCCTTGTCGATTTTAATTTTACAAGGAAAATATACTATCACAATTTAACAATATATTCAACTTGTGTCCGTCACTATTTAAGAGCTTCAGGTCGATTTGTCACTTATTAAGAAAGAAAATGTCGATTTTGTCTAATATTACCCAGTAGACTCCTTCCGTACATTGCTGCATGGCTAATGCTTCCATACATTGCTGCATCGCAAATGTCTAATTACATTGCTGCATCACAATTGTTCGCACGCTTTTCCGCATCGCTGCATCGCAACTTTAATTTGTTGCTGTATCGCGATTTGTTTTCTATCACAACATCTTGTTGTGATTATATTTTCATGTTGGGTTTTTCTCTCCATACTTTCCTGTCTGCTGTACCAATTTACAACACTAAATACACCTGTTACAATCATATGTTTTATTATATTTATTTAGTTTTATTTCACTTGTATCATCGACAACTGTGACTGATAATATTTATTTGCCTGTGCTCTCAACATTAAATTTATTATATTATATATTAGTGCAAATTGCCTAGTAACTAGACTGCCTCCCAATGTCACTGAAACCTTCAATCTACATGAGGTTCGAACCATCCGTCTATGTGAGGGTCAGTGCAAACTGCCTCACAACAACCCTGTTACTTCAATACTGTTACATTCATTCATCTTCTAGAGGGAACATATATCTGTCTATGAGAGGGTGAGGGTAAATTGCCTCACAACAAGCCTGTATCTTCAATGCAGTTAAATACGTTTATCTACCATGGGTTACATCCATCTGTCTATGTAAGGGTCAGTGCAAACTGCCTCACAACAACCCTGTTACTTCAAATACTGCTATAATCATCCATCTTCAAGAGGGAACATTCATCTGTCTATGTGAGGGTCAGTGAAAATTGTCTCATAACAAGTCTGCCTCTTCAATGCAGTTACATAAGCCTGTTACTTCAATGCTGCTATAATCATCCATCTTCAAGAGCGAACATTCATCTGTCTCTGTGAGGGTCAGTGGAAACTGCCTCACAACAAGCCTGTTACTTAAATGCTGCTATAATCTATTACTATAGATTTAAATGGTCTCAACTCAATGTGTGACAATTTGTCTGTAATTATAAGAAAAATCAAATCATATTCATTATTATATTGCTGTAATATGTACATGTCACTATATAATTTATAATTTATATTTTATTACATTTCCAATATTGTGTCTTTTTGCAATTAAGCATTTATATGTATGTCATAAGTTATATTTTTGAATAACTTGCTGTGGCAGTTTGTGGCACTGTAGGCACCAAGAGGGGCCAACGATGCTATTGCTGCTGTGGCATATTTTGATATTTTTCTTATATACTTTGTACTTTTTCTTTTTCTTCTTTACGCGAGCATTGTTTTGTTTCATTTATTGTTGACTGTATGTAAGTTAGGGGTGTACCTTCCTTGGAAATGGTAGTTGGACTACTCAGGTGCACTCCTGTTCAACACGTTGTCTTTTTTTTATTTATACTTGTTTTTGGTATCACATTATGTATGTACTTGTGTTGAATAAATATTTCAAATTCAAATTCAATCATCCATCTTCATGAGGGAACATTCATCTCTTTCTGTGAGGGTCAGTGCAAATTGCCTCACAACAAGTCTGACTCTTCAATGCAGTTAGATACGTTTATCTACCATGGGTTACATCCATCTGTCTATGCAAGGGTTAGTGCAAACTGCCTCACAATAAGCCTGTTACTTCAAATGCTGCTATGATCATCATCTTCATGAGGGAACATTCATCTCTCTCTGTGAGGGTCAGTGCAAATTGCCTCACAACAAGTCTGACCCTCCAATGCAGTTAGATACGTTTATCTACCATGGGTTACATCCATCTGTCTATGCAAGGGTTAGTGCAAACTGCCTCACAATAAGCCTGTTACTTCAAATGCTGCTATGATCATCATCTTCATGAGGGAACATTCATCTGTCTATGTGAGGGTCAGTGCAAATTGCCTCACAACAAGTCTGCATCTTCAATGCAGTTACATACGTCCATCTACAACAGGTTACATCCATACGTCCAGTGAGGGTCAGTGCAAACTGCCTCACAACAAGCCTATTACTTCAACCACATCACAACAATCCTGTTTCTTTAATGTCGTTACATCCATCAAACTATGACATCCATTTGTCTACATCTTCCTAATTGAGAGTCAAGGAAAAATTGCCTTCCCAATGCAGTTACATCCTCCCATCTAAAAGGCTTACATTCATCCGTCTGTGTGAGGGTCAGTGTCAGGGTCAGTGCAAATTGCCTCACAATAAGCTTGGTTCTTTAATGCTGTTGCATCAGTCCATCTACAGGAGGTTACATTCATCTCTCTATGTGAGGGTCTGTGCAAATTGCCTCACAACAAGACTGCCTACTAATGTCACTATAACCTTCCATCTACAAGAGGTTCCATCCATCTGTCTATGTGAGGGTCGGTGCAAACTGCCTCATAACAAGCCTGTTACTTCAATGCTGTTATATTCATCAATCTGCAAGAGGTTCATTCTTTCTTATCCATGCAAGAAACAACCAGAGGCATGCAGCTGGAATATGTTTGATTGAGAGAGCTAAGTATTTTTAATGTTGTTTACATCTATATATCGTTTCCATTATCCACGTATATCAAGGCCAGGTTATGCTTTTAGTTTATTTTTGTTGCAGGTAAACTAACGAGGTTATGGATCTACAGGTCAGCTACACGAGGGTCAGTGCAAACTGCCTCAGTGACTACTTCTTCTTCATCCAGCATCATCTATCCACATCTGTCCACATCCAAATGAGGGTCAGTGCAAACTGCCTCATCCAGCATCATCTATCCACATCCGTCCACATCCATATGAGGGTCAGTGCAAACTGCCTCATCCAGCATCATCTATCCACATCCGTACACTTCCAAATGAGGGTCAGTGCAAACGGCCTCATCCAGCATCATCTATCCACAACCGTCCACATCCATATGAGGGTCAGTGCAAACTGCCTCATCCAGCATCATCTATCCACATCCGTACACTTCCAAATGAGGGTCAGTGCAAACTGCCTCATCCAGCATTACCTAACCACATCCGTACACATCCAAAATGAGGGTCAGTGCAAACTGCCTCATCCAGCATCACCTATCCACATCTGTACACATCAAAATGAGGGTCAGTGCAAACTGCCTCATCCAGCATCACCTATCCACATCCGTCCACATCCATATGAGGGTCAGTGCAAACTGCCTCATCCAGCATCACATATCCACATCTGTAAACTGCCTCATCATCCAGCTGCATCCATCCATCAAGTTTCAACGAGGGTCTGCCTCATATTACAGCACATCGATCTACCACTGCACTTAGTCTTTTTTTTTTACATGTTTTTTTTTTAATGTCCTTGTTTTGTGATTTTATTATTATATATATATATATATATATTTTTTTTTCTTTTTCCCTTTACATGGGAGACAGTCCCTCTGCCTTCATGACTTTGGGATTTCTCTGTCTCCCATACTACACTTTTATCTACCTTTTGTTATATCTTAGTTAATCCTATTACATTTTTGCTGCTTTGTAGTATTCTAGATTATCCTATGTTCACATTCTCTAGTAACCTTTGTTGTAGAATCTCCTAATTTTATTCTCATCTAACTATGTTCACATTCTCTAGCATACCTTTTTGTATACTTATATCCTATTTCCATTTCACTACTTCTATCTTATTTTATAATAAATAAAAATTATTTAACCCAAATTATGTCTCTGTCATCTTGTCGCAAAAATGCTGGTTGCATCAATAAGGATGACCTTGCCGAGGCTACGGCGATTGTGGCAGCAAATGTCTTGGACAGTTGCTCCAATCGCCCAGGGATTGTAACTGTAAGTTATGTCTCATCGTAGGTGATTATTATCAATGCAATAGTTTGTACAAAAGGGTAGTTTTTCTTTGACATCTTGGATATAGTTTTCAACTTTTTCATTTTTTTTCAAAAGAACCTCACCATGGCAGATATTGGGAGGGGGGGGGGGAGGAACTGACTGCCTTTATAAAGGCAGATCAGTACTACACATGCACCACGTCTGACCACAAGACTGGTAATTATTGGGCTCAATAACACTATCTATTAATTTTTATGATAACTTCAAAGAGGTGACACTGGACAATGTGTGTGTGAGTGTGTGATCAAGGTTTTTAGGTCCTTTATTTCTGCACCAGTTGGGCTAATTAGGACAGGCAGAGACCATTGCAATGAGACGAAGGAAGAAACAGCCATCCAAATTAGGCTCCAGCAGGAATCTTACCCGGGACCCAGCGGTTGGAAGCCCAGAGCGCTACCTCTGAGCTAGGGTGGGTGGGTTTGTGATTAGGGCTCTGAGTCCTGTATTTCTGCACCTGATGGGCTAATTAGGACAGGGAGGGACCATGGCAATGAGATTAAGGATGAAACAGCCATCCAACTTAGACTCGACCGGAAATCGAACCCGGGACCCAGCGGTTGGAAGCCCAGAGCGCTACCTCTGAGCTAGGCCCCTGCCCTCTGATACTTTACAATATACTTGATAATTTTGCAGAAGATATTTTCTAGTTTGGTAATAAATAATGGGATCTCCATAAATGGCTTTCAAAGGTAAAGGTCATACCTTTACTGTCATATACATGCTCCATGCTGAAAACACTCAAAAACATGCAGTCAGCAGGCTCTTTCCTGAACATCCTAGGGAGCATACAGTTGTCATCATCAGACGATGCTATACTTTGCAATTCAATGCTATCTCAGCCTAAATAAATGTAACCATAAGTAAATGTAATTTACTCCTGGGTGTGTGTGTGTGTTTAGCGCCTCATCAGCACCTGTTGGGCTATGTAGAGGCTTGAAGGGTTAAGGATATTCACAGTTACAATATTACAATTGATAATATACATTAGTTTTACGTCAAAATTGTAAAGTACTATTAGGAAGATATGATGGGTGAACAGTGACAATGAAGACTAAGTGGCTTGCTAAAGCTGCTAAGGCCACTCACCCTAGTCTTTGTGACAAACATTTAGCATGCTCTGTGAAGCATCTGGGTCTCTATGATGTCACCATCAGACGATGCAATACTTTGCAATTCAATGCTATCTCAGGAGATGCAGGTGACCTGTAAATATTGTACTAATTGCTGACATTTGATTTTCCTACCCACTAGTAATTCACCTGTTTATATTGTTATTTTCTGTGATGGCATTGCATGGAATTTAAGATGTCGATTATACTGTTCCAGATGAATTATGATCCCTAGGATACGAATGGCACGCACAAGAATGGCATTCAAGCCAGTGAGCAGGATGCCTACCATCGTAGTCTGTGCCATTCTTCTGAGGTGGCCAAAAAGCACCACACACATGTAAATTCCGTTGAGGCAGCAGCGGCCTCTCGAGCAGTTTTTGAGAGGGCAAAGGAAAGTAAATAATATTTTGCATAATCTCTTATAACTTAGTATCAAATTTCGGTTGGACGTGTCAACTATGAACATCATTTCAAGAGCTTAGGAAGACACTCACATACACTATTGAACATACTATTATTCAATACTTGCAGAAACACATGGAATAAGTTTTAATATTTCTAATAATTCCACATCCTTTACAAAACATGCATAGCTTTTATTCTTTCACTGCAGATGTAAAGAACAGAAAGAGAGAGGTATGTTTTAGATCAGGGTTAGAGTTACACATTTATCAGTTGTAATTGAATTGGTTTCTCACTCTATAATTACTGTAGTGTTAATTTTTTAACAGGCGCCAGAGGCAGAATCTGAAGATGATGACCTAGATCTGATCTCTCTGGCCAAGAAAATGAAGATTGTGAAGGTAATGAAATTTTATTTCATCGCACTCTGACTCTACAGGTTTATATGATGATGTCTATAATATACAATATATAATATATGCATATATATATATATATATATATATATATATATATAATATGACTTTTCTTTTCAGTGAAATGGACTTTTTTTTTGTGTATTTGTTTGAGATATGTTTATTTCTTGATTATTTGTTAAAGGGGAGGCTTTGAAGAATAAAAGAAAAAAGAAAAAAAAAGTAGAAAGAGCTGGTATGTGGGACAGTTTGAATATGAAAATGCCTGTCTCCTTGCTAATCATGACATTAGGGGATGGCTAATATCAACTGATGGCAAACTTTAACAGAAAGGTGTATTGCATTCCTAGACATTATTATGAGTTGATTAAACATGTGCGCTTATGGGAACTAGTACCCATGATACAGCAAAATTGATTCTGGCAGGAATATTGGCAACCATATTGAAAATGAAAATGAAAGAAATAATGATATTTTTGGCTATATGCTATAGCAGCAGCCATGTTGCATAAAAAAATTACAGACATGGTGAAGTTGGCTGGCAAGACCCATAAACAACCTTATTGATTATTAATATCAATTTATAGAGTAATCAAAACCCCATTTATCACATATTATATCTGTTTTGACTGGGAGCCATGATCGGAGATTCAGAGCCATAATCGGAGATTGAGAGTCATGATCGGAGATTGAGAGCCATTTAGGGGAGACACGGAGCCAAGGTCCTAACCCTAACCCTGCAACACTTACTCATTCTAGTGAACATAGTGCATGAAATTATCACCAGGGAGACTCAAGTCTCTGGAGCCAGACTCAGCCCCTCTAGTGAAAATAGTATGGGAAATTAACACCAGAGGGCTATACAAAATTCCCCACCAGGGGGCCCTGGTGTTCCTAACCAAAAAAACTTGAAAAACCATCACTTCCCTAACCAGGGCTCTAAGGCCCTAAGATAATGTAAAAGTATAGAAACACTGCTACATCTATCCCTAAACTGGGCACTAAACCCTAAGGATAATGACAAAGACAAAACAAATCCCAGGGTGCAATTTCAAAAAATATCACTTCCCTAACCAGGGCACTAAAAAACCCTTAAAAATAAATGGAAGACCATAAAATACTATTCCTGTAGCTTTCCCAATTCACAGCATAATTATGAGCTGTGGATGGGAAACATTCAAAACAGGGAACACTAATCAACTGGTTGATTTTCATTCATTTTTTTAATTAGCAGACGATAGTGATATTTGGAATATAAACCTAAATGATGGAACTGTCTAGTACATAATGTTCCACAAACAAAAAAGAAAAAAAAGACTACTGAGGATAAATCAAATCAAAATGTATATCACCAGATGGCAAACAGATGTAGGCCAATGCCTGGACTCAAGTGAGATGGGGATCCAATTCCAAGGATTGGATCACCTAACCCTGAGACCCTAACCCAAAACTCTTAACCTTGCTAGTGCCACATATTCTAGATTAATCAAAATCACCAACTTGGTCCTGCAATTAAAGTAGCAGAAATAAGAAATTGATTTAACTTTAAATTTTCAATTCTTGATTTTTTTATCAATTTTAAGACAAAAAATTTTCTCAACAAGGTCACTATTTTTCTTCAAACTCTTTTAAACTTCTTGGAAGTTGTAAATAAAAGGAACCATGCAAATTCTATGCATATAGCATGCTTTGACATCCAAGGATGTTCAAGATAGGGCAAAACCCTAATTATGTAACACCATGTCAAAAGGATTAGCAAAAGGGGTAAATAGGGGCACCCCCTGTGGTGCCTAGTACAACACATACAGGCTTGAAACAAAGTCACACAAATTTGCTAAACTCCCCTGTAGTATATCACACAACTTTAGTGGTCTTTGATACAATTAAAACTAACTGGTTTTCCCTCCAAAAATTGGGATACCCCCCCTCAGTGGACAACAGGGGGGCCTCAATGGGAACAACCAATGACAACTCAGCTGACTGGTGAAAATGACCAGTCAGACCAATCAGCACACAACTGACCAAGATTCAGGGCTCATCCCCCAAATCACCTGCTTATAAGGCAGTATTGGTCCTGAGACAATCATTCACCTTCTTGCATTCGCCTGAAGAAGACCATCCACGGTCGAAACATCGCGATACATCTCACCTTGTGCTGCCTTCCCTGAAGGAGTTGTCCACATTTGCTAACTCTGCCGGATTACGGAGAGCATAGCTTCAACTGATTTCTGGTCGTATAGTTTTTTCCATCTTCATTCAAAATTGTCAGTTTAAAATCACTTACTTGTAAAATTACTTGTAAAATTCAGTTGATTTCTGCTCTCCGTGCTTCATACACTGTCAGTGATGTGTAAACTGCTCTTACTCTAAAGGCAGAGGAGCACAAGTGCATTTAGAGAACTTAGCTAGATTAGCCATTTTTTTCCTAGAAAAACAGTCAAACTGCTGCAAAAGTCTATCTATCAATAGAAAGGCTTCCATTGAGACAGTTAGAAACAGCTTTGCCTTAAAGGTGTTTCATAAACTTGCTGGTATTTCACACAGATCTAAAAAATTGTGTTTACTGCTAGCAACTACTGATTTACCTCCGGTGCGGACACCAAAATAAGTATTTTTTTTCACTTTTTTTCCACACTTGGTGGTAGATCTTTGAAGGAATTTTTTTACACTCTGTCTATATCTTGCTTTTTTGAGACAGTCAGAAACATCATTTCTTAAAAGTATTATCAAAGATCATAAAATTTCCAGGACGCACAAAAATCAATAAAAATATTGACTAGCAACAACCGTTTGCCTCCGGTGCGGACACCAAAATCAGTCTTTATTTAAAAAAAAATATATTTTTCACATATTTTTCCACACTTGGTGGAAGAACCTTGAAAGGACTTTTTTACACTGTGTCTATATCTTACTTTTACTTTTTCAGTAGCTGGTCATACAGGAGGGTCGAACTACAATCCTCAAACGTTTTGGCCACTAGGCTTTGAACAAAAGTGTTACTTCTACTATTGTATATTTTGAACTTGTCACTTTTGTAAAAAAACAAAAAAACAAAGTAGACACTAGATATTGACTAGCACTTTTTAGATTCTTTTCACAGGTGTGGTATTTTGTAGAACTGTTCAATTAAAACACTTACCTCATCCATGTCATGAGACTAGGCTTCATTGGTTATTTGCATTTTCTCATGGTGGGTGGGTGGGATTAGGGCTTTACGTCCTGTGTTTCTGCACCAGTTGGGCTAATTAGGACAGGCAGGGATCATGGCAATGAGACGAAGGATGAAACAGCCATCCAACTTAGGCTCGACCGGGAATCGAACCCGGGTCCCAGCGATTGGAAGCCCAGAGCGCTACCTCTGAGCTAGGCCCCCGCCCCACACATTTTCTCATAAATAGTATTGTTTTACAAACTGCATATCACTGTTTGGATTGTACATCAATTGGAGAAACTCACTAGGCATACTTACCTTTTATACAGGGCCTGTGGAGAGACCGGCCCCTTCATCGGGTGGACTTATCTTGTTTATATTGCAGAACCAGATCCATTGCCTTCCCCTCCCTTCCCACAGTTTTTTTACAAAGTTTAAGATCATGAACAGAGCCATGGATACCAGCGGCCTATCAGACCAGAAGCTGATTTTCAGGCTCCTCCAGCTAGCCCACCACTACTCTCGGCTCCTGACTCTCCCCCAGGGCATTATCAACTTCCAGCGGAAGATGGACAAGTTCTTTAAACCGGCCTTGGTAACCCCTGAGTTGAGGGAGAATCTGCTTAGCAACAACAGGGAATGGACAAAGGTCTTAGTGGAGGCCCCCAAAGGCCATTATGATCTAAATTTTAATTTTTTAGCATATGCCCTCTTCCAGCCGGAACGTCGCTCCAGAGAGGACGTTGATGCTGATTTCCAGGGAGCCCTCCTTTGGATGCGCTGGTCGGTCGGCAGACGACTGGCACGATCCACGGTGGACTACGTCCTGGATCTATGCTACCGCCTCCTGCAGAACGGTCGGTCGGCACCTCTATTCCCACAGTACGCCATCGCCTCCTTGCATGAGCGTCAGGGACGAGGCCGCCCAACCCGCCGGAATCGGTTTAGCCCACCAACTCCCATGACGAGGTCCTACGCAGAGGTCACCGGAGGACCCTCGCAACCCCCACGCCGACCCCACACCAGCCCTTCTCCTCCCAGACAGGCTCGACATGCCCCACTCCAGGAGGAAGAAGGAGACTGGACCCGGGTTCAATCCAGGAGGAGCCCTAGACAACGTCGCCCGGTCAATAGGTCCACCCCTTATGAGGGCAGCTGGCTTAACACCCCCCCCCCCCCCCCTAGGCAAAGGCATCATGCCGAGCAGGCACCACGTCCGGCCAATGACCGCCGCATACGCACCCCGCAACAACCCCACCCTAGCATCCGCCCCCAACCCCACTCCCAGCCTCAACAACAACAGAGGCAACAACCAACCAGACAGGGAGCACCCCCCCCCCCCTCCAGCAGGGCCTGGAAAAACACCAGACCAGAAAGACAACCAAATCCTAACCAGGTAAAATTCCCTCACCCTAAACAAGTAAAACAAAAGCCCAGGACAAAACCTAACCAGGAGATCCGGGCAGTTAAGGGCAAACAGGATGTGTTATCAAATTTTTACCCAACCCATCTGGTCTTTGACAAAGGCACCCACAAATCTGCTGAACATGCCTACCAGGTGGCTAAATGTAGATTCTTTGGCCAGGAGGAGCCCGCCCGGGAGATCCGCCAGACCACAACAGCCTCACAGGCCAAATCAATTGCCTCCAAATGGTTCAGATCCAGGCAATGGAAGGCCAAATGTTCCCCAAATACCACACTAGCCCGCTTACAGGACAAGTGGGATAAAACAACCAGGAGGGCCTTCATGAAGCGCTTGCTGGCCTGCAAATGGGACCAGTGCCCAGCCTTCAAACAGGACCGCCAGGCCTCCGGCGACGCCACGGTCATTCACAACGTCCCGGACAAATTCTGGGGTACTTGCTCGGAAGACGCTCAGAGTATCACAGGCACAGGGGGTGCAAACGTGTTCGGCAAGCTGCTACAAGAGCTCCGGCAAGCCAAAGCACGTCCAGCCATCCCCGTCCCACCGGCCCCTTCACCGCCAAGACTTCGAGCGCACCGGCCGCCCCCACCAAGCCTAGCCAGGCTCTAAAACAGGCAAAAATTCAACCCCCTCGCCTGCCAGCTACCAGCAAGCCGTCCCGACCCCTTACCCCCCCCCCCCCCCCCCCCCCCGATGGAGCCCCATGACCTTGCCCCTTCTGACGATGACCTAGTCTCACGGCCCGTTCACGAGGAACCACTCCCGTCACCTCCCAAGATGCCCGAGCGCGAAACAGAGGCCGACACCACCGAGGAGATGGTCGAGCAAACACCCAGCCCAGACAAGGTATTCTCGAACGTTTTCAGAAGGTCGCAACTCCAGGGCCCATCCTTCTCCACTCCAAAACCCCAACAGACCCACAGCTGGACAATTCGACCTTGGCCGAAATAGCCCTGCTTAAAAAACCAACATTCTACTCGGCGGCAACCAAGTCACCAGCTGTGGCCCAACACAGCACTCCTCTAACCAGAGGTCCCAACCGCCGATTGAACCAACCGGAATTCACTCCAATTTCCGGCATATACAACCGTCTGGACCCAAAAACCAGTCCAGCCCACGTCATCAACTTTGATGGCAGAACCAAAACCACCTGGAAACTACCCGAGATTACTACTCGCCTTGTGATCATCGGGGATTCAAACATCCGACGAATCACCAACGTCCCATCCACAGTCGACCACCTAACAACACTAATCTCCTACTCAGGTATGAAATTTACTCAATTACTCAATATTCTCAGCAAAGAAGAGTATGCAAATAAAACAGTATTAAAAGTTGTCATTAGTGTCGGTATTAACAACAGGGCTGATTGCTTAAATGCTCAGGCCGAAACATTACAGAAACTGATTGTGGAGTTAAATAATACATTTCCTAAAGCCAGACTGTTTATAGCAGAGTTTGGTCAAACGACCAGAACAAAAGCGGAGCAACAGAACCTAAAAGACTTCGTCCAAAAATTCCGTGAACAGGGCACCTATGTACTACCTGCTGCCTCCAACATTAAACTCGCGGATGAGGTCCATTGGACTCAGGAGTCGGCGAATAACATGCTCCGCTCCTGGATCAATGCCATCTCTTGCAAAAGCTACATTGTAGACTCTTTAAACTGTTAGGTTCAGGTCAACCGACGCCCAAGCCCAAGCCCAAGCCAAGATACAAACATGGCACGGGCAAACACCCTAATCAGGGTGCGAAAAAATTGGATAATGTCGCAACAGAGGCCCAACTAAAAGAATTAGGCATCCTGAACCTCTCGACAAAATTCAAAATTAGTAGACACCAGGCAGCCGCTCTAGCAAAGGGCCTAACTTTTGTGCCTACTCCTACTCACACACCCATTTCTCAACTTCATGAGGGGGTAGATAGACTAACTAGAGCTGTAAAAATCAAAAACAGCTACCTTTAATTCAAAGGGGGAAATTCAAAATTCCCTCCAACTATATGCCAGCACCAGGTACTGAAATCGAAGAATTGGGGATCCTCCTTAAACAGGAAATTAGAAAATTTGATGAAAAAAACCTGTACCCACCCAATTTGACAAAGGTGGAAAAGAAGGCATTTATAGAGCTAAAAAACAACAAAGACATAGTTATAAAAACCAGCCGACAAGGGTTCGGCCATAGTCATAATGGACAGGTCAGACTATGCACTTGAGGCCAACAGACAATTAGCAGTCTCGCGGCACTACACTACGATAGAGGAACCACAATTTCCCAAAAATTATGAGATTTTCAATAGAATCCTGACCGAAATGAAAGCCCAAGGCCTCATCTCGGCCAAAGAATTTGTCTACTTGAAAGCCAAACCCGACTCAAGGGAAAGAATATCTTATTTACTCCCAAAAATACACAAAGAAATGGAAAAATGGACGATCCCGGGACGAGTGCCGCCGGGCCGACCCATTGTTTCAGATGTGGCATCAGAGTCTTATAACATAGCTAGGTTCATCGATTACCACTTGGCCCCATTTTCCTGCTCTCACAGAGCATATGTGAAAAACACCTATGATTTTCTGCATAAATTATCAAAGGTAAAGGCCAATGATAATTCCTTGCTCATCTCATTGGATTTGGAGTCTATACACCAACATTGATAATGAGATGGGCCTCAGGGCTGTGGCAGAAGTCTTTGAACAAAAACCACTACCCATCCACAAATACATCTTGCAACTCTTGAGATTATCACTAG
This sequence comes from Alitta virens, assembly GCA_932294295.1. NCBI lineage: Eukaryota > Metazoa > Annelida > Polychaeta > Phyllodocida > Nereididae > Alitta > Alitta virens. Next base: position 13,213,808 of record OW028585.1, on the reverse strand, counting down.
AGGGCAATGATTTCACCTTTGATGGTAACTCCTACCTTCAGGTGTCAGGCACAGCCATGGGGAAAATATTTGCACCCAACTATGCCAATCTAACCATGGCCTATTGGGAGGAGAAAAATCTCCCGAAATGTGACAAACAACCATCCATATACCTGAGGTACTTGGATGACATTTTTTTGATTTGGGATCACTCTGTGGAGGACTTCGATAAATTCTTCCATACTTTGAACACAGCTCATCCCAACATCACACTCAAATCTAATGTCCAGGAAAGGCAACTAGAATTCCTGGATGTCCTAGTCTACAAGGGACACCGATTCCAAGCAGAGGGCCTCTTTGATACACAAGTTTACTTCAAACCAACAGATTCACATGCCCTACTGCACAAAAAATCCTACCACCCAAAACACACCTTTGGGGCATCATCAAGTCTCAATTGATTCGATTTGGTAGAATTTGCAATCAGCAAGCAGGTTTTGAGGAGGCGACGAGCACGTTCTTCACAGCGCTCAAAAGCCGGGGATATACAGCCCGATTCCTCAGACAAATCAAAGATGGAGTAAAGTTTCAATATTTTCCACCTTCACAAATTAGGGGCATGAGGGCATGCGATTCCGCGAGATGCTCAATTTGCCAAGATGTCTTAGAAGCACCAGTGTTACAAACAAACACAGGCCCCCGTAAGGCTGACGGCCGAAGGACACTGCAACACACTCGCCGCGATCTATGTACTGGGCTGCAGAAAATGTCCAGGCACATTATATGTGGGCCAGACAAAAACCCTACGAGCTCGGTTCCCTGGGGGCCCTGGTGTTCTTAACCAAAAAAACTTGAAAAACCATCACTCCCCTAACCAGGGCTCTAAGGCCCTAAGATAATGTAAAAGTATAGAAACACTGCTACATCTATCCCTAAACTGGACACCAAACCCTAAGGATAATGACAAAGACAAACAGCCTTTCCCAAGGTGCACTTTCAAAAAATATCACTTCCATAACCAGGGCACTAAAAAACCCTATCTGTTTGGATTTTTGGACACTAGGGGGAGCAACACTTACTCATTCTAGTGAACATAGTACATGGAATTATCACCAGGGAGACTCAAGTCTCTGGAGCCCACACAGGTGCATTGAAAACCACCAGAGGGCACTGGCACACAAATATAATTTCTGCCACTAGGGGGAGCAAGACTCAGCCCCTCTAGTGAAAATAGTATGGGAAATTAACACCAGAGGGCTATACAAAATTCCCCACCTGGTGTTCCTAACCAAAAAAACTTGAAAAACCATCACTTCCCTAACCAAGGCTCTAAGGCCCTAAGATAATGTAAAAGTATAGAAACACTGCTACATCTATCCCTAAACTGGGCACTAAACCCTAAGGATAATGACAAAGACAAAACAAATCCCAGGGTGCAATTTCAAAAAATATCACTTCCCTAACCAGGGCACTAAAAAACCCTTAAAAATAAATGGAAGACCATAAAATACCATTCCTGTAGGTTTCCCAATTCACAGCATAATTATGAGCTGTGGATGGAAAACATTCAAAACAGGGAACATTAATCAACTGGTTGATTTTCATTCATTTTTTTAATTAGCAGACGATAGTGATATTTGGAATATAAACCTAAATGATGGAACTGTCTAGTAGGTAGGTAGGTAGTGTTATTGTTTAACGCCTCATCAGCACCTAAGTGGGCTATGTAGAGGCTCTCAAGGGTAAGATTGATCATCCATAGTTGGTAGTAGAAACCATAAGCATGCAAAAAATCAATGTGTCTGCGTTGGATAGCTGGAGCAGCTTGTGCAATGCGCACTGTCCTGTTTTAGCCACTGGGGATAGAGGACTTCACCCCAAGTGTTCCCACCCTCGCCACGTGGAGGCCCAGGACCTTCGAGGGCTGGAACTGTCTAGTACATAATGTTCCACAAAGAAAAAAGAAAAAAAAAGACTACTGAGGATAAATCAAATCAAAATGTATATCACCAGATGGCAAACAGATATGTAGGCCAATGCCTGGACTCAGTGAGATGGGGATCCAATTCCAAGGATTGGATCACCTAACCCTGATACCCTAACCCTAAACTCCTAACCCTGACCCTAACCCCAACCCTAACCCTAACTAACCCTAACCCTAATTTGCTTGATGTTGGGTCCTTATTATACATATGGGTCCCCTTTATCACCAACATCAACATAAACCCCATTCATTTTATCATAACACTGCTGAGCCCCCTATAAACCTTAGGCGCGCTTCGATTTTTCATCATTTTGCACCCTTTTTTACTTTATCAATGCTTTTAAAATGTCACTACTGTCTGATCATTGCATTATATTTGCTTGAGGTTGGGTCCTTAATCTACATAAGGGTCCCCTTTATCACCAACATCAACATAAATCCCATTTATTTTATCGTAACACTGCAGCACCCCCTGCAAACTTTAATCGTGCTTCTATTTTTTATCTTTTTGCACCATTTTTTTACTTTTTCAATGCTTTTAAATGTCACTACTGTCTGATCATTGCATTCTATTTCGTTGATGTTGGGTCCTTATTCTACATATATGGGTCCCCTTTATCACCAACATCAACATAAACCCCTATCACTTTATTACAACACTGCAGCACCCCCTACAAAACTCATAAGCGCTTCCATTTTTCATCATTTTGCAACTTTTTTAACCATTCTTTATCGTCGCTCCTGTCTGATCATTCCATTCTATTTGCATGAAGAGGGGTCCTTATTGTACCTATTTGATTAACCTTTATCATCAGCATCAATATAAAACGCCTATCACTTTATCATAACACTGCAGCACCCCCTACAAAACTCATAGGCTGTTCTATTTTATCATTTTGCAACTTTTTATACCATTCTTCATTGTTGTTACTGTCTGATCATTGCATTATATTTGCATGATGTACGGTCCTTATTCTACCTTCGGGTCACATTAACATGAAACCGTATCACTTTATTATAACATTACAGCGCCCCATACTTATTACTAGAGCATTGCAATTTTTCATCAATTGTTAACATTTTCTATCATGGTTCAACATCGCTACATTCTGATCATGCCATTGCATTTTCATAAAATGAGTTCCTTAAGCTACTGACCTATGGTTACCCTTTATCACCAACATTGATATAAACACCAATCACTTCGCCATAACATTGCAGTGCCCCCTAAATAGCCCAATTGCGCTTAAATCTTTCATCATTCTGCAACAATTAATAAAAAACGCTCCTGATAGATTATCACATTCTATTTGCATGAAATGGGGTCCTATATCTACATGTAGATCCCTTACTCCTGCAATAGTAGTATAAAGCCCTACAATATATCATAATACAGCAGCCACCCCCCCCCCCCTTCAAATCGAATCCACACTTCAATTTTCCATCACTTTTTAACCCTTTTCCATCCCCCCATTCTGGTATGAGTGGAGTTTAACTGATCTATGCTATTTATGTCATAAATCTACTTACCTATCTCCTACACTAATATTAGGCCCTATTACTTGAAAATAACTATGCGGTTCCCCATACAAGCCCTAGCTCACTTCAAATATCCATACATTTTAAGCCTTTTCAAATGCTTTCAACAATCACTTTGGAATGCGGTCCTGAATTTACCTATGGGCCCCTCCTTTCTCCAACAATAATATAACCCCTTAATACTTCGTCATACCATTTCAGGGCCCCTACAAAGCCCAAGCACACTTCGATTTTTCATAATTGTTCAGCCTTTCTCACTGTATTCTGGTATGAATAAAACTGATCAATGCAATTTATATTAACAGGTCATTAAATCTACTTACCTATTTCTTCACTCCCACATTATTATTACCCCCCCCCCCCCTACTCTACAAAGCAAAATCGTACTTTTATCTTACATCATTTTTCTATTTTTCCCTGACATCATGGCACACATACAGTTTCACTATTTGATGACATTTATATTAATGGGGTCCTAAATCTACTTACCTATCTCCTTTACCGCCGACATTAATATCAACTATTTCAGTCCACAATTACTTTGCGTTGCCCTCTATCATGATTGCCATGCTCAAGTCAATTTTTCAGCTTTTTTCATTATTTTCCGGGTGCAGCATGAACACTTGCACCAGCAGCTACTGCTAATTCTTTGTTATCATCTTAATTGAAAATTATCACATGCCATTGCAATCATACTCCCAAAATTATTAATAATCCTAAATTATCATTATGAATGTATTTTATTGTTTTCTTAAGAAATAAATAACATGCGTCTAAATAGTACATGAAAATTTATCACACCTTTGGATCATTTTTACCTCAAATTTTCCTATACAAGCAACCAATTATTTCTCTGATAATACAGATGTGTTAAAACACCTTTCTTTACCTTTGCCCCTACAAATAGAGCAAATAGATTTATGTTTCAAAAGAAGGGGGAGCTTTTGACACCTTTCAGGCAGAGAGTGCCTTTTGGATTTAGGTAAATATTCTGTCTTTGTTGTTGATATAATTGAACCATCCTCCCAAAAATCATGTGATTACCTTCTGAGATTACTTTCTGATTAGTTAGAAATTATTATACTCCCTGTGATATTCCTTTATTTCCCTGTTTCAATTTTACAACGTTGCTGGATTAGAACTGGAATCAATCTTCTTATCATCCATTATCATAATATATAATTATTATATGCATGTCTAACAAACACTAAAGGAGGCTTTATATTTTTATATTTTCAGTGCCCGAGGTGTATTTGCTTTGCTATCCACATCAGTAGGCATCCTAAATCTAACTATGATATGCCTTCAATTTCTAATAAATTCAAACAAACTCCTTTAACAAAGTCAAGGAAAGACCAAAAGATTCATTATTCCCACCTATGATATGGCAAGAAGCATAATATGTAATAGTATTCTTCATACTATTCACATTAGTATATATATGACAAGTGTGGCTATTTCATGTCGTACTTTCATCACTAGTGGTCCTTTCAACCTACTTATTGTTTATCAAGATTTACATTAATTTGGACAACTTCCAGTCCCAAAATTGATGACAGTGCATACATAATGTAGGGGTCCAAAATCAACCTACAACTACCCTTCTATTCCTTCTAAATTCGAACAACCTCCTTTAACAAAAATTAATGACGCAGCAAGGAGCATGATACCGTTAATTGTGTATGCTATTTACCCAAATAGGGGTCTAATCTTACCCTAAAAATCCATAAGCTTTCAAGTAAACCTTCTTTAATATGACATATCAAACTGCCCCATAGTAATCATTTTCTAATATAAATAGGTTTAATAACAAAATAAAAAAATTCTTTATTACATAAATATCAGTAAATTACATCTTATTTCATATCTATTCTGATCCAGTAGACTGGAAACCATTCCGAGACATTATGAGCCAATTTCAGGAGATTCGGAGTCACACTCCTAGCCCTCCGTCACCCTGGTGGGTGGTGGGTGGGTGGATAAGGGCTTAACGTCCTGTATTTCTGCACCTGATGGGCTAACTAGGACAGGCAGAGACCATGGCAATGAGACGAAGGATGAAACAGCCATCCAACTTAGGCTCGACCGGGTATCGAACCCGGGACCCAGCGGTTTGAAGCCCAGAGTGCTACCTCTGAGCTAGGCCCCCGCCCTTCCCTCCGTCACCCTAACCGAAACTTTCTTTGCTGGTATGGTATATCCATCACCCTGTAAATGCTACAGGGACATTTGGGAAGCCATGGTACAGCATATGATGCTGGCTTTTATCTACATATTCTTGTTAACCATCAGTACTAAAATTCTATCTGCAATCAAATTTTTCATGTCACACCCACCTATTTCTACAACTCCTGTATCTACCAGTGTAAATTGTTGAGGGTTGTGCATTACCCCATTTGAAAGCTAAAGAACTTGACTATTTATTTACTTTCGTTATCCATTTTCATCAACATACTATTTATTATGACCTCTCAAATTTATACTTCTCAAATTTCTTCAGAATTGACAATTTTGCTGCTGGAATGGTCCTTTTTCTACTACTCTTAATGTGCCAGTGACAATTTTCAGGGAAGTGTGTTACACCATTATGTACACTTGGGCATAAGTTAAGATACCTTTACAATAATAATTTCATTATGCATATAAACTACATTTTCCTTCATATGTAATTTAAACCTGTAGAATTCCAAAATCACTTGCTCATGGTAATGACGCTTTGCTTAAATCTTTTTTCAAAAGCTGCATTGCTGCGGACACTATTTCTTTATTTTGCAGCACATTTCTTATATATATCCATCATGAAGGCAAAAGACACTACAGCTTTGAAAATGTATACTTTTTTTTATTAGTGCTGCATTATGGCTACAATAATTGATGAATCAAACCATTTATCTTTCAGATTCTGTAAAATGTTCTGACTTTGTCATATACTTTCTTGATAATTTGGGAATGAGTCAGTCCCCACAGTAGTTCCAAATTTTCTCTTTCAATGCAGGATTTCTCTGTTACTCCATGCTGATTAATTCTACTTTAAAATTTCCATTTTTATTTATTGCCTTTCCATAAAATGTTTTTTGAATTTCATGAGACAATTCTCTTGTCCAAAATCTTCTGCTATTTGTCTACAAAGAAATACAATTATTTGAAATTTCATGCAGCTCTAAATGTCTGCAAAGGGGAAATGATTATTCTACTGATATCTAATAAATACAATTGTCAATATCTGTTATCCTCGATATTATGCAAAAAAGTTCGGGAAGACTCAAATTAAATCTTTTCACCTTTTTTTTCTTTCTTTCCAAATTTATCTTCTTTATAGGCCCACTGAGCTCAGTTTCTATCTCAGCTATCTTTGTCTTTGCAGCGCAAGCCTCAAAAACCTGTATGAAACGATTGATTATTTCAGACAGCAAAATTTAAGCAGATTTATAAATAAGATAAATAGAAAACCAGCATAACATCATGCTATATACCTTCATATTTTTCATGTTTGGAATGCAATTTTGCAGTTCTTTTGCTGCACTCCTTAAATAAGGGTCCCAGTCTGCTGCTCCAAATCTCTACAAACAGAACATATTTCGTCTATTGTTATTTGGTAATTTTAAATATACACTGAGCAAAAAAAGAAACGTCCGCCAAAATATACATGTTTATTATGGTCCAAATTACAAATTTTTTTTTTGAAAAACTTAACAATAGTATGCAGTAATATCATGTTACAACATGAACAAGTGTCATAAACATGGACATCACAGTAATTGCACAGTAACACTTAAAGTCAACAAGGGCTGTATGAAAATCACAACATGTCAGTACTGAGTGTGACCACCTTGGGCATGCACAACAGCTTGACATCTCCTTCGCATGGACTTCACTAACTGCTTCAGGTGTTCCTGGGGCATATTGGTCCATTCTTCCACCAAAGCATCAGCCAGTTCTTGGATGTTTCTTGGAGGGGGGTCTGTACGCCTGACTCTTCTGTCAAGGGCATCCCAGACAATGTCATGTACGATGGGGTTCATGTCTGGACTTTTAGCTGGCCATGGCAGGACATCCACCCCACTGGTCTGAAGAAATGTCTGAGTGAGCCGGGCACTGTGACATGTGGCGTTGTCTTGCTGCAGAATGGTTCGGGGATGTGCATCTCTGAACGGAAGCACATGAGGCCTCAAGATTTCATCCCGGTATCTTGTGGCATTCAGACCTCCATTGATGATGACTAGAGCAGTGCGATGATCATGAGAAATAACACCCCAGACCATGACAGATCCTCCACCTCCAAACCGGTCTTTCTGCTGTACACATGCCTGTGCATACCGCTCATTTCTACGACGATACACCCGACAGCATCCATCAGGCTGGGTTAGATTGAACCGTGATTCATCTGTGAACAGAACATTCTTCCACTGCATATTTGTCCAGCGCAGATGACGTTGTGCCCAGGTCATGCGTGCATGCCTGTGTTGCCGTGTTAGGACCTGGCCAACGAAAGGTCTGTAGGCGCATATACTCCTCTCCCTCAGGCGATTCCGCACAGTTTGAGCACTTATCCTGTTATTGTGCCGTCCAGGAGTGTTGTGGGCAGTTCGAGTGGCTGTCAGGAACCTATCCCTCAGATGTGATGTGACGATGTATCGGTCCTGACCTGGTGTGGTGATTCGTGGTCTACCACTGCGAGGTCGGTCAGCGGTCCTCCTAGTTGCCCAAACCTTTCCCGAAGTCTTCTTATTGTTCGGGATGAGCACCCCATGACCCCAGCAACTTGCTCACTGGTCATGCCAGCTTGCAGCATGTCCATTGGCCCTTTCTCGATGCTCAGTTGGCAGCCTAGGCATGGTTTTCCTTCAACAACTGGAGATGCTCTGATCATTTAAGGCTGTTTTTCTTACTTAATGACACTAAGACAGACAGGCTTTAAGTTACCAGGTTTATCAATCAATTTGTTTTGTCTCCATAGACCTACTCAGTGCATTAGGCAATTTGACCAACACTAATGTTCCGCTTGAGTGATTTCATTAAAACAACATATGTATTGACTCTCTGGACATTTTTATAAATATTGATACCAGTTTCAAAGGGATCATCCTTATATTCCTGCAGTTTACATGATGTTGAAAAACAGACTTTTCTTTTTTTGCTCAGTGTATATATATGTGTGTTCACTTATAAACTGGATCAGCAGCATGGAGTATTAAGAATTATTTCTTAAATTTTCAGTATCACGAAGTACTCAACCACTGCATGACTGCTAAATGTTTTCCTCAACGGCTTTTTCCTGCTTTCCAGTTGTTTCTTTTTTTCAGATCCACTTGCCTTACTGGGACGAGTTTTAACTTCAGCAACCTGAATGAAGCCAGATATTACTTAAAGTTACTGATTTGCAATATCATTATCTTGTGCACAATATTGAGTTACCCTAAATTGTATAGCTCCAGTCAGAATTTCTACCTTAGGAGTAGGTTTTAGAGGTATCTTTCTTGTTGCATTCCTTTCTTCTACTTCCAAATCATACAGAAATGCATCATAATCTATTTCTTCCGTTCCCTAAAAACAAAACATTTCCTGACCTTCTTTTGGTTCTATGACATGATATATCAAATTGTTGAACACATGCACACATGAAGTATATATTGCTATGTATTGGCACCTGAAAAACAGAAACAATTATTTTGGAAAACACATCCTAATTGCTATTTAATTGACAAAACCAATCATCCTCATGTACCTTACCTCAGATATTTCTGTGACTGGGTCTTCATTATAATCTTCCATTGAAATCTGATACCACAAATAAAATATTAACTGTACAATGTAATGTCATGGAAAACTTTAACACCATAGAATATTGCATAAAATTTCAATACCCTACACTCCTTCAATAAAAGCTTGTATTAGACAGAGTTTTTAGTCAAATGGTGAACCACGTAGAGATGATGGTCAGGTCTTAGCACAGCATGGCCACAAATGGAGCATTTACATACTGCTCTTTTCCTTTCGCCGCTTGATTTGACTTCCCTGTGATTGAAAACATTTCCACCAACAATCTTATGGACATTTCTCCTATGTCTTGTGATATTCACCACTTCTACCTTACATAATACACAGCAGACCTTCTGTGCCATAGCTTACAGGCAAGCTACTTAACACTGCACAATGCATTTAATGACATCACAATGGTTGTTCAATTATAAATGACATCATAATCATCTTACAATCTTGGATGATCTCACAATGAGTCTAATTCACATGTTCGGTCTGATGTTAATGTAAAATCTGCCAGTGTCACAATTCCGGCCATTGGCAGGCTTGTTCAGGCATGAGTTTTCTTATACCCAATCTGCAACAATTACAGTGCAATTAAGATTCCATGCACCCCTTGCACCTGGTATGAGTAATGTCATACACTGTGTATGCAGGACAAGCCCATTTAATTGCTTCTGACTGTTTGACAGCTCTGACCATGTGGGTCTCATGCAAATTAGCTGAAAATATTTTGGTTTTTTGGCAGCAATGCAATGACAGAGGAGAGAAGGCGCGGCAAGCAGCTTGCTAGCACAGTGGTCCAAAAGCAACCATAGTGTCCTAATCATACCATAGTTGTCATATTGCATGGCTCAATGTGCATGAAAGTACATTCAATGCATTCGTTGACCTTATAAGCATGGACAATGATAAGACAACTTTGCTTGTGGGACCATCCTCGAAATATCACAAAATGATAATTGGTGGCCATCTTGGATTCAAAATGGCAAATATCTTGATTTTGGATGGCTTAATGTTCACCATTATAAGCATGGAAGATGATTAATCATATTTACTTGTTGGACAATCCATCAATAAATTAGACCAAAATGTTAATTTGCAGCCATATTGGATTCAAAATGGCCGATTTCATTGTATTGGATGGCTCAATGTTCATGAAAGTAAATCCAACGCATTCCTTGACCTTATAAAAATTGAAAATGATTAGTCACATTTGCTCGTGGGACAATCCATCAATAAATTTGACTGAAATATTAATTGGTGGCCATATTGGATTCAAAATGGCCGATATTGTCATATGGATGGCTCAATGTGCAGAAAAATACATTCAATGCATTCGTTGACATAATAAGCATGGAAAATGATTAGACAAATTTGCTTGTGGGACAATCCATCACGGAAATATAACAAAATTATAATTGGCGGCCATCTTGGATTCAAAATCGCCAACATCTTGATTTTGGATGGCTCAATGTGCATGAAAGTACATTCAATGCATTCTTTGACCTTATAAGCATGAAGAATGATTAGACAAATTTGTTTATGGGACCATCCATCATCGAAATATCACAAAATGATAATTGGTGGCCATCTTGGCTTCAAAATGGCCAATATCTTGATTTTGGATGGCTCAATGTGCATGAAAGTACATTCAATGCATTCAATGACCTTATAAGCATGGAGAATGATTAGAAAAATTTGTTTGTGGGACCATCCATCATCGAAATATCACAAAATGATAATTGGTGGCCATCTTGGATTCAAAATGGCCAATATCTTGATTTTGGATGGCTCAATGTTTATGATAGTATATTCAATGCATTCTTTAACCTTACAAGCATTGAAAATGATTAGACAAATTTGCTTGTGGGACAATCCATCCTCAAAATATATCAAAATGATAATTGGCAGCCATTTTGAATTCAAAATGGCTGTTATGTTGATGTTCTACTCAAATATTTCTTGATGGATTTCCATTTCTTTGGTTTACAACCTCCCCAATGAAACTTAGTTTATCTTTAATAGGCAATGTATTATAAAACATTTGGACTTGTGCGGCCTTCAAGCCTTGAGGTAGTAATAGCTACCTAAAATTTGGCAAACGACACAAAATTAACAAGGTTACTGAGTACAGATGCATGAAACATGTGACCAGGCTAATTTATGCACTGTCATGAATAGGGTCAAAGTCCATTGCACATGCCCATTGGTGCAGCCAAGTGCATTGATGTTTCATTAGAACTGCACTAGGACTTTGACTAGGGAAGTTCAGCAGAGTACAAATTAGGTTCAACAATATCAAAGGTAAGTGCAACATAAACGAATTTATATGAATTTATATGAATTGTGACCCATAACCCCTACCTCAAAGAAGCATTATGAATTAGCCATTTTGGAATCCAGTATGGCTACTACTTATTATTTTGCATCATGTCAGATAAGTAGGTTTAGCAGAATTGTATTATCAATAGATAAATGCTAGTCAGAAGTGGGGTCCACCTTTGTCGAGCTCATGACCTTGGCTATTCACTAAATAACATTTGATGTCCATTTTCATTAAAATTGTATCAGCAATGACCTCTGTAAATCAACTGTACATCTCAAAATCATACCATGGTGGCCCTAATTCTACCCTTTCCAAACCTATCGAAGTGATTTCAAACCTACCTGCTCCCAAACATACCAGTGGTCGCAAACATACCAGTGGTCCCAAACCTACCCTTGTGGTTTCAAACCTACCCCAGAGATCCCAAACCCCCTCTTGTGGTCCTAAGCCTACCATAAAGGTCCTTAACCTACCATACCAGTAATTAACCTACCACAGCAGTCCTTAACCTACCACTGGAAATGAAATAAGTGTGGCAAGTTTAAGACTGCTGTATATGAAATGGGTTCTCAAAATGGCTGAAATATTAAATTAGTCCAGCCTTGTCCCATATGCTAATGCTACCCTTCATTTAAAATGTTTATGACGTCAAAGAATGCATAAAAAACAAGTGGGTGGGGGTGGGTGATTAGGGCTTTACGTCCTGTGTTTCTGCACCAGTTGGGCTAATTAGGACAGGCAGGGACCATGGCAATGAGACGAAGGATGAAACAGCCATCCAAAATAAAAAAAACATGTACTTAGAGATATCAGACCATTGAAACAAAGATGTTGGCCTTTTGAATCCAATATGGCTGCCATTTCTCATTTTGGGTAATCTAGACCAGCCTTGCCTTATATTCTCATGATACCCATCACTTGCCATGTTTATGAGGTCAAATAATCATTGAATCCAATATGGCTGCCATTTCTCACTTGGGGTTACCTAGGCCAGCTTTGCCTCATATTGTTATGTTACCCTTCATTTGCCACATTTCTTAGGTCAAAGAATGTATTAAAACATGTACTTAGAGATATTAGGCCATTTAAACAAAGATGTTGGCCCTTTGAATCCAATATGGCTGTCATTTCTCATTTGTGTAATATATATATATAGACCAGCTTTGCCTCATATTCTCATGAGACGTATCACTTGCAATGTTTATGAGGTCAAATAATGCATAAGATAAGTATTTATAGACATCAGGTCATTAAAAAAATGTTGGCTATTTTGAATCCAATATGGCTGCCATTTCTCATTTGAGGTTACCTGACCAGGTTTGCCTCATATTCTCATGTGGCCATCACTTGCCATGTTTATGAGGTCAAATAATGCATTGAATAAGTATTTATAGAAGGGGGGATTCAAAAATGTTGGCCATTTTGAATCCAATGTATAATCATAAGGAAGCTCAATTAGTTTGTTTCAGCAAATCTACTTCGATCACCATTCAGAAATTATTTCAATTCTGATGACGAAATAATCCAATAAAATACTAGACAAAATCTATTGAAAAGACCAAAAATAGAGAAACAAATTCCTTACACTGTTTATGTTGCCTGACAACATATTTTATTTATTGTATTTATGCATTGTAGCTCCAGCTTGATAAGCTCACACTTGTACTGAAGCATAATAAACATATACATATACATACAATAAGTATTTTATAAGCTTGTACTGAAGAAAAGATGAATATTTTAACTATGCTATGATAGGATTCCTCAGGTTGTACTTTATTTGCTTCATAAATGCATTAACATTATGTTGAATGTCACAGCTGGAAGAATTTACAAGAATAATAATGTATATTGCACATTAGCTACAAGAGGCAGAGAGAGAAGGAAAACTGGCAGTCATATAGGCTAAATTAGTTATGATTTTTTTTTTTGAAAGTTTCATTACAGTTTATTTGGCTGTAATGGTAAGAGTGCATTGGTAGATACAATTTCTATTATATGAATTCAATGCACATGATATACATATCTCATACAGGGCACTTTTAGAAACCACAGGGAATGCCAAAAAAATGATTATTGGCAGAACTATATTTATTAATATGAATTTATATGGAGCAATGAAGAGGAATTTGAATTTGAATTCCAGAGAATACTGTTCTTTCTTTCCAACATCCCCAAATTTCATATTTTTCCTACAAGATGCAAGACGGTACAACCAACCTCTTTTTCATAACTTAAATACTTGGCCACTCATGTTTATGCCACTTATGAAAACCACAAAAGAGGAGCAAACATGAAGTGAGCCAGAGCTTTTATCTTCGGGCAGTGGGTTTTTTTGAAAGAAACAGTGGTTAGATCTACCAATATAATAGTTACAGAAAATCCAAGTAGTCATTGTTTGTTTACTCATTTTGGAATGCAACAAAAGTCAATATTCTTACAAAACTTAATAAGATATACATTTAGTCACACATTATTTAAAGTTTTATAATGCGAAGTAACTCTGTTAACAGTCTGTCACACTCAAAAAATTGTCATCAACTGTAGACGAGCAGCTATCTTATAGTCTTCCAGGTATCTGATAGTCTTGCAGCTATCTTATAGTCTTGCAGCTATCTTATAGTCTTGCAGCTATCTTAAAGTCTTAGTTTGGGAGGGACAAAGCAGGTAATAGAATATATTGAAACAAAATATCATGAGAATTTGACACTTATGGAGACATACAATGGTGGTTTACAAGTTAAAATTACTAACTTTCTGTATTGTAGAACTTTATTGGTTATTAAATGCTTACATATTTATATTTTTCAGGCAAATCTCATCGAGCATACCTGATTCAGCCAGAGCAGGTAAACTAAAGTGCTATAAAGGACTTTTATTATATCAGTTTCAAATAACACTGTAATAGATGCTGGGTTAAATATTTGTAAAATAACTAGTAATTTGTTATGTTAAATTTGTAGACAATAAAGGTAAAAAAATTAACTTCTGTTTATTAAGACAAAGTATATATACAATACTGGAACATAATATGGAAACATCATAGATTCCGAAGTTACCACGTCTTTACCACTGCCCACAATTCCAAGGTTTTTATTTTTTTGGCAGACAGATTTATTTATGGCCTAAAGATACATTCTAGGAAGTAATTCAATCACAGTGTCAGATTTTAATAAGTTCTTTTTTTTTGTCATCGTATTTTAAAAATACGGGATGCTTGATACAATGATCATCATCTTGGCAATTGCCCACCAAAAAAGAACACTGTTCTGATAGGTTTTTAATTTCATTAATTTCTCTTCTCTTTATGACACCATAATAATCTTCAGGCATTTTTTTTCCACCAATCACTAAAGTGAAAAATCAAAGAGGTAAATTTCTTCTTTTTTTAGGTATATCTTCAATTAAATCGCTCAACCTTCAGTAAAAATATCCCTGCAGTTAACAGTCGAAGGAAAAGTACTAATGATGATAACAATACAGTTTATGTGAGAATATAGATTGTTGAGTCTCCAGAACCAATATCATCTGATATCAATACTGTGTATGAGACATACTTTTTTTGATAGCATGCAACTGTGATAGCTGCAATTTGCATTAGACATATATTTAAATTTTTTTGTGGCAGATAAACAAGAAATGGAAGGTGAGTATCCTTGTTTGGATTATATAAATCTTAAATGAACTAATATATCGTTGTATGAGCTGAGATATGGTTTGTGATAAATGTTTGGGAGCATGCTTTTCCCTGTAACATGGTTATCATCATCACTCATTTCTCGCAACATTTGTCATTATGTTGTTCCATTCACATAAGTGTCTCTTTCAAATTTTCATGAGCAGTATTTTTACGCCATCCCTGATTGTGAGTGTTGGGAAACAACTCTTTGAAAATTTCTATTAAGTTTTCTGCCTGTATCCACTTCCACAAAACATGTTCTTAGTATGATTCTGTGACAAGTGCAGGAGCATAGTTCTCCATTGCACGCGACCATGCAATTTTTGTAATTGTAATTATGCTGTACTACATAATAAATTTTTTTTTATTCTTTCAGAATCACATCAGGATGCTCTTACCGGTAAGTATCTGAGACCTCTAAACAATGTTTTTCATGACATTAATACTAACCTCAAGTCTGAGCTGAAACACATTGGTATGATTGAGTATGAGTGGGTGGGTGGATTAGGGCTTTACGTCCTGTATTTCTGCACCTGATGGGCTAATTAGGACAGGTAGGGACCATGGCAATGAGACGAAGGATGAAACAGCCATCCAACATAGGCTCAACCGGGAATTGCACTTGGGACCCAGTGGTTGGAAGCCCAGCACACTACCACTGAGCTAGGCCCCCACTCTGATTAAGTATGAGTAACTTCCTTTCATTTCTGAAAAATATACACATTCATATCTGTGACTGTATGAAGGATCATGCTTATCTTGATATCTGATAATGTGTGGTCATTATTGTAGTAGATGCTGCCTTTAGTAGTAATTTTGGGTGACTCTCTCTGTCTTGGCAGTAACAGTTTATGTAGAAAATAGACATTAGGTAATTATTAAATTTCCTATGATCCCCTCTGATTGATTGTAGAAACAAACAGCTGAATAGCTATTCCCTGTTGGTAGAAATGGTATTGGAAACTGCTTGAGTGATGTGATTATAGTAATTTGTATCTTTGCAGGCAACCAGGAAGTGTTATGCGAGTTATTCAATTGAAAGGTTTCATAGTTGACATAATCTTGTCATAGTTTTTATACAGTTTTGTATTTAGTTCTGCCTTTGGCAATCTTCCGACCAAACTTGATTATCATTAGCTATTGATTATCATTATTAAGTTATGTACTAACTAACAGGTCATATTAAAGAAATTGCCGTTGTCATTATCAATTTGTTATATTTAGAGCACATCCGTAAAATGAAAATTTGCAGTCATCTCTTGTTTCTTTGCAATTCACTAAATTTTGAATGCTTTTGAAAGCAATAGGTTAAAAAATTGAAGGATGAGGGTTTCTGTTGAACTGACCTGCCAAAGTAGTCATGTGATGTCATCAGAATGCAAGCTGTCTATTGGTCAAGCTTCTATTTTTTCACAAGTTTGTGTGGCATAAACATTGCCACAGTTTGATATTTGTTAACTGTGACAATTATATAACATAAAGACATAATATTCAAAAAGGAAAGCAGACCTGTGACATCAGCAATAAGGTTTCCTTCCAGCGAAAGTATGTCCGTTGTGCTATGTGCCTGTGAGCACAAAAAAGATATCCAGGCACCTGGCCATCCAGCATGGAGTGCAGTCAAAGTGCAATGATGAGCATGTTTATTGCAAAAGAGTACTCAACAGGTCAGCTACATTTATATATATTCAAGGTAAACAGTTACTGTATTTCTGGCGGTGGTGGTAGATTAGGGCTTTATGTCCTGTATTTCTGCACCTGATGGGCTAATTAGGACAGGTAGTGACCATGGCAATGAGACAAAGGATGAAACAGCTATCCAACTTAGGCTCGACCGGGAATCGAACCTGGGACCCAGCGGTTGGAAGCCCAGAGCGCTACCTCTGAGCTAGGCCCCCGCCCTACAGGGTGGTAGAAAGGGGCTCAAGGTCCTGGCCCTAAAGCCTAGGTCTCACATAGCCGGTTTTGCCGTAGTATTACGTAACGGTTATGCAACAGCTTATTTCGCCGGGTTGGCGACGGATTCTGGCAGCAAAAAGGGTTCTACGAATGACTCGACAGGTTCTACGGGTGACTTGGCGGGTTACGGCCAATTAAAATGAAATAAAGACAAATATCCCGCTTGATATTTGGTCTATTTTCGATCCGAAAACAGGTATGGAATCATACTACTGGTGCTTGATATTTGGTATATTTTCGATCCGAAAACACGTATGGAATCATACTACTGGTAGCAGTCGGCGAGTCACCCGTGGAAGCCTTCGAGTCACCCGTACTACTTGTCGACTTACCCCTAGTACCCCTCAACAAGCCGTCGGGTTTACTACGGGTAAAATTAGGCACGGATAATTCGCCGACTTCCATGGGTAATCCGCCGACTTTTTGGACACCCGGGAGTTTGCCACGGGTGAGCCATGTAAGCAACTCCCGGCTTGGCCACGAGTCCCAGGACGGGTAGCCGTCGGGTTGGAGCCGGAAAGCGTGTTGCGTAACCATTATATAATACTAAGGGTTCACTACGGCAAAACCAGCTATGTGAGATGGGGGCTTTACCCTAACCCTGACTAACCCTAACCCTGACCTCTAACCCTAAACCCTAACCCTGACTGCATACAATTATGAAAAACAAAAATTATTGTAAAAGTAATTGGATAAGGCAATTGGAGAGTGTTTGACTTAGCACCGTAATAGCATGCTGGTTTATGCTGAGAAAGTTTTTTTTATAATTGTATGCAACCCCATAGTAAAACCTCAACATTCTTCAAACATGGAAATGACCCAATAGATGACTGTATCACTGCTTGTCATAACATTCCAGATGTCAAAGTACTACTTTCATTGAACAGTTTGATTTCTGTGCATCCACAATGCAAATAAGCCCATATTGGTCAACACATATGCAAATAATTCAAGCATAAGTGATAAGGATCTTTCAAGCTCAAACATTGCAACAAGCACGCCAAAACAGAAACATTCTAATTCATTACGCCAGAAATCCAGAACAGTAAAAATCTGAAGGAATCATATCCACTGGTGTGACAAGCTCCCAGAGATAGCCCAAGAGCAGAACTTCAAACAAGGTACAGAACAGGTTGCAGTAATAGAAAGTTTATTAATAAAGCACTATCCCGGTCATACATTTGTGCGAGAGAGCTGGTTAGGAAGATACAAGTTCATGTGTCGCAGACTACCTACCGAAGAGGTGGTGGTGGAGTAGGGCTTTACATCCTGTATTTTGGCACCTGATTGGCTAATTAAGACAGGTAGGGACCATGGCAATGAGACAAAGGATGAAACAGCCATCCAACATAGGCTCAACCGGGAATTGAACCCGGGACCCAGTGGTTGGAAGCCCAGCGTGCTACCACAGAGCTAGGCCCCCACCCTCCAGTGGTCGGAAGCCCAGCGCACTACCACTGAGCTAGGCCCCCACCCTACTACCAACCAAGAAAGAGATACACTCAACAAGTTATTTTATTATCCGTTGCTAGCAATTGCCAAAGTAATCAAACACAACTAATTCTCGTTCCCCACACCAACTAACACCACAATCTCCAGTACTGTCATGACAGTACTGTCATCTTTACAGGGTGATTAGGGGTGGGTGATTAGGGCTTTACGTCCTGTATTTCTGCACCTGATTGGCTAATTAGGACAGGCAGAGACCATGGCAATGAGATGAAGGATGAAACAGCCATCCAACTTAGGCTCGACCGGGAATCGAACCCGGGACCCAGCGGTTGGAAGCCCAGAGTGCTACCTCTGAGCTATGTCCCGGCCCTTTACAGGAATCGCAGGCTGTTTTACATACAACCATGTTACATGATCATTTCTATTGCAATTAGGTGACCTACAATTGACACAGATTCTGCAAGATGGGCATTCATATTCATCAGTACACTTACTACACTCACCTTGGCCGCTATGACCTCTTTTAACATAACCATATTCACATTGAAAGACGTCATCCTGCATTGTTTCAAAGTCAAAAAATACAAATTTACCTGATGACAGTTTTAAGTTTTTTCCTTCTGAGGTAACATATTCTGAACAATAAAGACATTTGTACTGAATCAAAGCAGGACATGCTTCTACAGGTCATGTTACAGTCATCGCAGGTAATAGTTTCACCAAAATTACATTCATGTCTTTTACAAACAATGCAATTGCTTTTTTGAACTTCAAGGCAAGGATGGGATTTATCTTTCACATTTTACACTTCAAAACACTGCATGCAAAGGTTACTTTTAGGAAACATGGCTCTGTGATTAACTACAGCATGAAAATGGTCATCAGTATGATACAGAAATATCACATTCTTCCTAGTACTGTACCTAGTACTGTACCTAGTACTGTATGTAGTACTGTACCTAGTACTGTATGTAGTACTGTACCTAGTACTGTACCAAGAACTCTACCTAGAACTCTACCTATTACTCTACCTGGTACTATGGGGTGGGTGGGTGATTAGGGCTTTACATCCTGTATTTCTGCACCTGATGGGCTAATTAGGACAGGCAGAGACCATGGCAATGAGACGAAGGATAAAACAGCCATCCAACTTAGGCTCGACCAGGAATCGAACCCGGGACCCAGCGGTTGGAAGCCCAGAGTGCTACCTCTGAGCTAGGCCCCCACCCTCTACCTGGTACTATATAGACTACTGTAGCTAGACCCGCAAGGAGTACTATCATGCATACTAAATCAAATATTTTCATAGGAATTAGTCAGACAGCCATCTTTAATTATACCCCCAAAATACTAACTAAACTGGTAAGTATTTATAGTAATGCTCATTTATAAATAATGTAGAAGAAGAATCGAACTCGGAATCGGACATTGAAGGCGAGGAAGAGATCGACTCCTAGAATGGTGTAAAACCGCTAAACTCGGAAAAAACACTAGAAATGGTCAACACCCTGCCATGTCTCATCCACAATGTAAATGTTTGCTAAGGGACATTCTATTTACTCATTTCCTGTTTACGGGGCGGGGGCTCAAGGAAGTTTTATGGAGTTAAAAAGAGTGCGAATGTTAGAATACAGGGCACATTTTCAAAAGCTTTAAATCAAGCAGTAACCATTGTTATTTATGGGGAATTTCCATCCGTGGCTGAAATTGAGGGTAGTAGGAATGTAATAGTAAATTTAGTAAGACGACTCATAATTACTATTTATTTTATTTTAGAAAACAGCTGAAAGGAAACCATGGGTCCTATAATACAACAGGATGATCAAGGTCATTGTTATATGGGCCATTTTCACATAAACGTCCCAATAACAGTAAAGACGTGGTTTATGTTGTAACTCTAAAAAAAATAGTTGTATAATAATTTTAAACGACGTAAATGAATACTTCTCATCTTACAAACCTGGGGATAATTGTTTTGCACACTATTTTGCCTCTTATACCAAATAAAAATGGATTAATCATCGCTATTTGTCTTTTCCGTTCTATGTCCGAAATGGACATATGAATCTAATGTGGCTTGAATTTCATATGACATGTGAGTAAATGCATAACCTTGTCTATGTTTAATTGAATAATAGTATATATTAAAAAATAACAAAGTTTGTAAACCAGCTGTCCTTTTTCACTTCTTGGCAGAGATTTCAAAAATGTCCAAAATATTTTTACAGCGCCTATCTTTACCGTTATGTGATAAACTAGAGGTGGAGCCACTGTCTGTATATTATTCCTAACCTCAAGAGGGCAGTGTAGTAAAGAAGAACCAGGATGTTGGCAGCCATGATGGGCACTGATGTTTTCAGACATTTGTCTGCATAGCAGAAAACATTCAAACGTGTAAGTACATGTGTCGCACAAATTGATTGTCTTTACTGTGTGGAATATTGTCTCAAGACAATACTGGCTAATATATGAAACTGTGTAGAGGCCAATTAGTTGCGTTTTTCCCAATATTTACAGGGCCAAATCATGGATTGAAATTACCTGCATGGGCTGCAATGTGCAAGGTCATGTCTTTACCGTTATGAAAAATTGTCTTTACCGTTAATACAGGTATAATAACGGTAAAGACCATAGTTTAACGGAAAAGACAGCACTATTAATGGAATTCCTTTTAGATTTTTTTTAGGAAAAATTTTGCAATATATGACGACATGTATGTGCTGTAGGTCCAATTTCTACCAAAATATGGATTAGATATATACATACATTACCGCATGCATATACATGAGTGTACCGGCCTATATTTGCCATATGTTTACATATTTTCAAATATAAATAACAGAGAATATATATATATATATATATATATATATATAGGGTTGTATATAATAGTGAGTAATAAAAATTGTATATTATATAATATATTACATATTTATAAAATTTGTAATAATTTAAACATTAATTTTACATAAAAAAGTAACAATATTTTTTTAATGGTTTCTCATGCTGTATTGATATTTTTTTTAGTGAAAGATATTGAATTCTGCCAAAATGATGCCAAAGAAGTCAAAAGAAAAATCTGGCAAAAGGTCAAATGCCAAAGCCATGCAGAGTAGCCGGGAGAAAATGCGGGCAGACCCAGAGAGATACCAAGCCTATCTGCAAAAGGAAAGGGACCGTTATGGAAAGAGAAAAGCTGCTGGAAAGATTTTTGATATCAGAAGACTACCAGAAACAGAACAGAACAGAATGAGAAGGAAGTGGAAAAAGGACTAAAGAAGACAAAGGAGCGAGCAGAAAGTAAGGCAAATGAAGATTCAAGAGTTGGCTACACCACCAAGTAGTCCTTCTGATGAGCAACCTCAGCATTCACGACAACAGAAACAAGGGAGAAAAATTGTGAAGAGAATAGATCGTAAATGTTACAGAACTATCCAGAAACATAAAGAAACCATATCTAAACAAAATAACAAAATCAGGTCACTGGAAAGAAAAGTCATGCGTCTGCAGAAGACATGCCCAAATCAACAGGAATTAATTCCAGCATCAGTAGAAGCTTCCCCAGCTACTAAAGCCAACAAACTACTGGCATGTGGAAATGCTGCTGACATCAGAAAGGAACTAGTTTTTTCTTATGCTCTCAGTGCTGAACTGAAAAAGAAGCTGAAGGTCAATGCCAAAAAACGAAATGAGAAGAGCGTTGTTCGAAATGTTGTTGTTGGACCAATCTTGAGAAAATATAGACTGCTTCTCAAAACTCAGACGAACCTGGCACTTACGGAACAGCAAAGGAAAGCTGCGATGGAAGATGGTAAAATCCTAAGTTCAAGAAAAACCAGAACAATTCCTGGCAAATCACTTGCAGTGGCACGAAATTTCTTTTTGAGAGATGACATCAGCTCGCCAACAGCTGGAAAGAGAGAAACTGTAACTCGCCACAAGGACAAAAGACAGAGAAGATACCTTACAGACACGATGAAAAATCTCTATGTGAAATTCAATACTGAAAACCCACACTGCAGAATATCATATACCTCATTCACCCGAGGCCGTCCATTTTATGTGCTCCCACCAGAAGTTAACAAACGTGATACCGTTAAGTGTAAAATCCATGAGAATGGTGAGCTTAAGGCAAAGAAACTTCATTCCCTTGGCGTTCTTAATAGTGCAAACTTATCAATCTGATTTCTAGCGTGGTTTGTGACTCAAAAAACAGAGAGTGTATGTACGGAGAATGCCAGGCATGCAAGCACAACATGAACCATATATACAAAGATGCCAGCTTGAAGAATTCTGAAAATACAGTGTACTACAAAGAGTGGGGCTTTTCATCTGAAAAACGCCAAACTAGCAAGGGCGAAATATCTGTCAAAATCACCAAAAAAATGGACAAAGAAGACAGCATGAAAACCTTATGTGGTATCTTTGAAAGTGAATTGAAAATTCTGATGCCACATGAATACCGGATCTATCATCAGCATAAAACTATAAGACAGCTGAAACAAAACCTGAAGCAAAATGAATGCATTATTCAGATTGATTTTAGCGAAAGCTACAATACAAAAGCAGCTGTAGAAATACAATCGATGCACTTTGGTGCCAGTCGGGCCCAAGTGAGTTTGCACACGTGCCATTTGACCTACTGTGACAAAGAGAGCCAGAAACTTGCCACAACCTGCTACTGTACCCTTAGTGATGACACAAGGCATAGCACACCTGCAGTCTGGGCGCATCTAAATCCAATTTTGGAAATTCTAAGCAAACGATTTGACACCATTCATGTAATTTCGGACGGCCCTACCAGCCAGTACAAAAACAGAACCAACTTTTTGATGATGGCGTGTCTATTGGAATTTTCTTGAAAGTTCACATGGCAAGGGTCCATCTGATGAAATCGGGGCTGCAATTAAAACTGCAGCTGATCAAATAGTAGCGCATGGCAAGGACATACTAAGCTGCGACGCAATGCTTGAATTGCTAGATGGGAAAATTAACGTAGAAATGTAGAAAGTTACAAGCGACAACATAAACAGATTCGAAGAAATGCTACAAGATGTAAAAGTCCCGCCCCTGAAAGGCACTATGCAAATTCACCAATTGGCAGTAGACGCACAAGGGGAAGTGCAATACAGGCCACTCTCTTGCTATTGCTCAGAGTCATATTCATGCAAATGCTATGGCATTAAGACTCTTAGTTTGCCAACTCTTTCAGAAAACATAGTTGCCACTCAACCATCTACCAAGAAATCACCCTCGCTCCAAAAACTGGAAGAGAGCTTTACCCTAAAACAACTGGCACTTTTTGAAAGGCGATATATTGAAAACTATGACGTAGTGCACGAGGACTTAAATGTGTTAGATGAACAAGAAAAGAAGGAATACCTTCTGTGGCGGGCATGGAGGGGGGCAAAATTTAAAAATTCTGCCAATGAAGATTCAGAGTATGATTCTGACGAGAGTACAGAAGATAAAAAAGATGAAGAAAGTGAAAACATTTCAGAGTATGATTCTGATGAGAGCACAGGATATAAAAAAGATAAAGAAAGTGAAAATGATTCAGAGTATGATTCAGATGAGAGCACAGAAGATAAAACAGATCAAGAAAGTGAAAATGAATGGCAACCACAGACAATAGATGCAAACAAATTCTATGCTGTTATGTTCATCAGAGGTAGGAAAACAAAAGTATATTACATTGGGAAATTGAAACAGAGGAAAGAAACGGAAAATGAAGTGGAAATGACTTTCCTTGAAAGAAAAATGACTTGGGGCAAATATCAATTCAGTTGGCCAAGACGCCAAGATGTCGCCAGTGTTGAAAAGGATGCTATCATCAAAGATATTCCGTTTCAAGGCCCGCCCCCATATTTTTTCACCATCAAGGA
The DNA here is from genome assembly GCA_932294295.1 of Alitta virens. Lineage (NCBI taxonomy): Eukaryota > Metazoa > Annelida > Polychaeta > Phyllodocida > Nereididae > Alitta > Alitta virens. The sequence goes on along the minus strand of OW028585.1, from coordinate 13,189,242 downwards.
ACACAATGATCTGCTGAATTTAATTAAGACCAAAGACATTTAAGAACTGTTCTTTTTTAAACTGTTCAAAGTATTAGAAATTGTTAATGTGGGCTGGTCTTTATTCTTGCCTTGATTGATCAGCTGTTATAAATATGAGGTATTGTCAATTTGCCAGTTCAATTGTTATAATATGAGGCATTGTTCTTTGTGAAAGTTTTCATTAATTGTCAATTTGAAATAGTTCTCTTGTCTTATAACACAAAACAGAATCTTGTTTGAATATAATTTACTGATTAATTGTCATGAGGTATTGTTCTGTGATGGATTTTTCAAAATTGTCTTTACCGTTACTAATTAAGTCTTTGCCGTTACTTTGAATAAAAGTCATGAAAATTACTTTTGAAGTTCCTTTTTGTCAGATAGAAGCCAAGTTAAACCATATGAGAATAGTATTTTGCCAGTAATTAACTTCAAAAAGGCTTTGCATTAAAGAAAAATGCTCAAAACAAAGTAAATAATGTCTTTACTGTTACTATGATGTCTTTACCGTTTCTCTTATAACGGTAAAGACAGGTCGGTGTATTTTCAGACCCATGGTTGATAGAGAAAGAATTAAATTTAAGCTTGGAAATTTCTTGTACATATATTCTGCAATCACTAGATTGATATAAACCTCATATTCCTAAGATACTTCAACAAAAAAAAAGGTACTTTTGTCATTACCATTATTGGGACGTTTATGTGAAAATGGCCCATATACCTTTTGAATCACCCGTTTCATTAACAGTATGCGGATCATCAAACTCTGGAAAATCTACATATATAGCAGATTTATTGGACAACAGTAAAATGTTTACACCTGAGCCACAAGAAATAATATTTGTATATTCTACATGGCAGCCATTGTACGATAGACTAGAAAGGACAGTACCAAAAATAAAATTTATGAATAGAATTCCAATGAAATCCTAAGTTGTACAAATGACTGAAGATTTAGTGCATAGAATGATGGTACTTGATGATCAAATGACTCAACTTTCATCATGTCCTGACATTACTGAATATTTTACGGTCTTCAGTCACCATAGAAATCTTTCATGTGTTTTAGTATTGCAGAATGCATTATATCAAGCACAGTGTGTAAGGGATATATCATACCATGTTCAGGGTATGATTGTATTTAGAAATCTTAGGTCTCCCCAACAGGTTGGAATTTTAGCCACTCAAATGTTTCCTGGAAAAAAAAGAAAATATTTTTTAGATGCCTATAAACAGGCATGCCTTGACAGGCAGTTTGGTTATCTATATTGTGATATAAACCCAAGAAATGATATGAAGTATCAGTTGAGAAATGATATCCTACCAGGTCAAGACACCATAATATTTTTGCCTAAAGCAGCCTAATGAAAGATTTTGACAAATTTTTCGATTCGGTAAAGGTTATAATTAACTCTGATGATTAAGCTGTAAAGGCTATGATTAAAATATCTACTGAGCAGTTTATTAAATTCTTAGGTGACATATATTTTAAATGAAATAATACCACTCACTGTATATTATTTAGATAAATTAGATAAACATTCAAACATTGTTAGAAAAATAGGTTCTAGAAGATTGAGGTCTAGAAAGATACGGATTTTATGTACCAAATATAGTCAAATAGTTACAGTATTACTAAAAGCATCTTACGATTATTTATATATGCAGTAAATATGGCCCAGGCACATGTTATGATATCTACTGATGAATATAATAGACTATTACAGAAACTTAAAGATTATGATAATGCAATGGATAGTCAGGTTTAGAGGGGGGCAAATTTACCAGGTGACGCTTCCGATAACATAAGCTGGCCAGATAAACCAGGGTGAAAGTAGCCTAAGTAAGAATGGCAACCCTAGTAATGCTAACAGTAGCTATACCAAGAAAGAAACTGTTAAAATGGAAAACAAAAATCTTGAAAATAATTTTAAAAAACAACTCAAAATTGTGGAAGAATTAAAGGCACAAACTGCAAGTCTCAAATCAGTACAACAACCTTCTAGAAAACGTAATAATCCACGTTCAGACAAAGACAGTAAACCTGACTCCAAAAAACATAAAACCAAAGTGCCTACTTCAAAAGCTAAGAAAATTTAAAAAAAGGAAATAGCTGCTAAGTTAGCACCACCTGGTATCAGACAAGCAAAAACTAAAGCTGCCACAAGGACATCAACACAAAAAGAGACAGATATAAAAATTAGGGCTTTACGTCCTGTATTTCTGCACCAGTTGGGCTAATTAGGACAGGCACAGACCATGGCAATGAGACGAAGGATGAAACAGCCATCCAACTTAGGCTTGACCGGGAATCGAACCCGGGACCCAGCAGTTGGAAGCCCAGAGCGCTACCTCTAAGCTAGGCCTCCGCCCATCCAGGGTATGGATGTTAGTAAAGTTAGGACAAAGATGTTACATTGTTTTGGGCCTAAATTGCTTGTGATTGGTAAGAAGCTTAGTTAGGGCAAATCTGAGTGGCACTGCCTTCAAAATACGTCACAAGGTCTTCTGTTAAAAGAATTGGACAGGACCATTCTAAAAACACTAGTGAACTTCTTCTGAATTTTACAACTACGAGAGGCAAAGGCAAGTCAAAGGCACCAGTTGATACTATTGTGTTGGATGAGAGTGAAGAAAGCGCATCAGAGACAACTCCAGTCAAAAAACACAAGATGGACTGAGACTCAAATGTACCTGAGGGCGAGGCTTCCTCATCAGCTTCTACTTCATCCGGTGCATGCGGTGGACCACTCGCCAAACATAAGAGGCCTGGGTTCGAACCTAATTGTGTTTGTTTGTGATTAGGGCTTTACGTCCTGTATTTTTGCACCAGTTGGGCTAATTAGGACAGGCAGGGACCATGGCAATGAGATGAAGGGATGAAACAGCCATCCAACTTAAGCTCGACCGGGAATTGAACCCGGGTCCCAGCGGTTGGAAGCCCAGAGCGCTACCTCTGAGCTAGGCCTCCGCCGTTAACCCAAAGACAATTCAACTTCAACATTAGCAGCTGCCGCTCTAGTATCTCCGGGTGAGTTGTTTTGTTTTTTTACTCAATTGTTGAAAACACTCACTTGTAATGCCTGTTATACTTAAACTACTTCTTTCTCCCAATGATATTTTAATTTACACAATCTTAAAAGTATACCACCCTCCCTGTTGTGTAGAGTTATATATTTTAATGACGTATGTCTGTATATTATTTTAATACTGTACGCTTGTGATCGGCATCCAGTGCTTAATAATATACAGACATACAATATTAAAAGAATTAATTAGAACCTATGTACATTTATTGATTAGTTTAGACTAATGTTGTGAAAGATATAAATTGTATTTTAGGAAATTTCGCTGATGAGAATGATGAAGAAGTTCCAGACAACATATCATATGACACTAATCTGGATGCACCTCCTCTCCAGCCAATGGAGCTAAATGATGTCAGCAACATCCTCCTACTAAGACCTCGAGCTATCTTAGCTTTTCCCATGGGCTATAGGGGCCGCTATATTATTCTATCTTCTTTTGGCAACACGATGGGACTACACATTCGCGAGTTCCAGAACACTGCAACTGGAGAAAAGTTCCCAACTAAAAGAGGTGTTAGGATTACACCAATGCACATGGCCGATTTAAGATATCACCTCCCCGCAATAAGAAAAATTATGTACAACATGAGGCCTAACAGGACTTAGCACCTTGGATAAGTTTTTGTTTCTCACTCTTAACAATGAACCCAGCGCGCTACCACTAAGCTAGGCCCCCACCCCCTGGTGAGGCAGGAAGACTGAGTGGCCATTGGTGATTGCGGACTAGACCACACCATGAGGTACTCATTGTTGGACGAACAGGAAGTTGTCTTCAGGCGCCAGGTCCGCCTGGCCCACCAGTATCACAAGAGCCTCATCCTCCACCTGCCACCCGCCGGCAGGGACTGCCACCTCATATACAGGTGGGCTATCTCCATTATGAGCCAGGAAGGGCTGGATCACCAACACCCCCTCCATCTTCATTCATTCATGGGGTCGTTCGCCGACTACAGGGCTTTGGTGGCCAGGTACCCAAATACCATCTTTGGAGTGACTCTGATCACCCTACGATCAAGTGAGGAGTTCCTGCGACTGGTGGACCTTCGGACGCTTGTCCTGGAGTCTGATGCCCTATAAATCAACCAGCGTAGGGGGAGCGTAGGACCATTCTAAAAATACTAGTGAACTTCTTCTGAATTTTACAACTACGAGAGGCAAAGGCAAGTCAAAGGCACCAGTTGATACTATTGTGTTGGATGAGAGTGAAGAAAGCGCATCTGAGACAACTCCAGTCAAAAAACACAAGATGGACTGAGACTCAAATGTACCTGAGGGCGAGGCTTCCTAATCAGTAGAAGCTTCTACTTCATCCGGTGCATGCGGTGGACCACTCGCCAAACATAAGAGGCCTGGGTTCGAACCTAATTGTGTTTGTTTGTGATTAGGGCTTTACGTCCTGTATTTTTGCACCAGTTGGGCTAATTAGGACAGGCAGGGACCATGGCAATGAGATGAAGGGATGAAACAGCCATCCAACTTAAGCTCGACCGGGAATCGAACCCGGGACCCAGCGGTTGGAAGCCCAGAGCGCTACCTCTGAGCTAGGCCTCCGCCGTTAACCCAAAGACAATTCAACTTCAACATTAGCAGCTGCCGCTCTAGTATCTCCAGGTGAGTTGTTTTGTTTTTTTACTCAATTGTTGAAAACACTCACTTTTTAGGCCTGTTATACTTAAACTACTTTTTTTCTCCCAATGATACTTTAATTTACACACTCTTAAAAGTATACCACCCTCCCTGTTGTGTGTGTGTGTGTGTGTGTGAGTTATTGTTTAACGCCTCATCAGCACCTGAGTGGGCTATGTAGAGGCTCTCTAGGTTAAGATTGATTAACTATATTTGGTAGTAGAAACCAGAAGCATATAAAAAATCAATAATTGTCTGGGTTGGATATCTGGTAAAGAGATGTTGTAAGGTATTAGCTTGAAACAAAGGTCTTCTAAAGCGTTGTAAGTGGCTGCAATCTAATAAAATATGTTTGATTGTTAGGGGGCACCGACAACTCTGGCATACCGGTGCCGGTTCATTGACTAAAAGGTGTAAATGTGTAAGTCTTGAATGTCCTATGAGGCATCTGTGATATATTCCTTGATCTTTGCGAGTATTGAACCTACTCGGTATTTTATTTTGAATGCAAGGTAAGATTGAATGCAACTTGTTGTTATTACATTCATTCCATTGTCTTTGCCAGCAAGACATGATAAAAGATTTTATAGTCATTTTAAAATCAGTGTATGGAATGGTAAAATCAGTTATCTCTTTTGTAAGAGCCCTTTTTGCTGCCAGGTCTGCTTTTTCATTCCCTTCAATGCCAGCGTGTCCAGGAATCCAGCAGAATACTATGTCTTTGTATTCGTGAAGATAGAAATACTTAATCAGAACATCTAAGATCCCAGGGTTATCAAGTTGTTTATTTTGGATTGCTTGAAGAGCAGATTTGGAATCAGAACAGATAACATAACGATCTGATTCTGAGTCCTCGATGTTCTTTAAGGCAAGGTAAATAGCTGTTAATTCTGCAGTGTATATTGAGCAGTGGTCTGGAAGACGACATTCAGCTATAACGGTTTTATAAGAAGTGACAGCACAGCCTACTCGTCTTTCCATTTTTGAGCCATCTGTGTATAGAAATTTGTACGATTCGTATTTAAACCTTATACTATAAAATAGGTTTTGATAGTCTACCGGATTGGTTTCGCTTTTCTTAAGCTCTGCCAAATCCAGTATAACTTTCGGGACTGGGAGAATCCATGGCGGAATGGGTGGTACTTCCGTCTCGGCAATGATTGTAGTATCAATTTTTGCAGCCTCAAGATAGAATTTCATGCGTAATCCCAGTGGTCGAATGGCGTTTGAACGAGATTCATAATGATGCATGTATTTTGGATGAAATATTACATCATATGTTGGATTTGTTGGAGTTGAAGCTACCTTTAGTATGTATTGCATGGATAACTTGATACGACGAAGGGAAAGTGGAGGTTCCCCTGCCAGTACATATAAGCTCTCTACAGGAGATGTACGAAAAGCTCTTAAGCTTAGTCGCAACCCTTGATGATGTACAGAATTCAGGCATTTTAGATAAGATGGTCTGGCGGAGCCATATACCACAGAACCATAATCAAGTCGAGAACGAGTAATTGCTCGATAAAGACGAAGGAGGACCGTTGTGTCCCCACCCCAATTATATTTGCTCACTACTTTAAGGAGGTTCATTGATTTCAGGCACTTTGCTTTCAGTGCTTTGATATGCGGAATGAAAGACAATTTGGAGTCAAAGAGTACACCCAAAAATTTTGTTTCATTCACCACTTTTATTTGACAGTTGTCAATTATTAGTGATGGATCTGGATGGTTTGATCGTAAGTAATAGAAAGGCAGACAAACTGTCTTCTGTTTAGAGAACTTGAAGCCATTTTCGAGTGACCATTTGTGAATCCTATTCAAATTTAATTGCAGTTGTCGTTCTATGGTTGGCATGTATCTGGAACGATATGCAATGAGGAAATCGTCAACATATAGGGACGACATGAGATTTTCTGAGATGGAATTTACTATACTGTTGATTTTGACGTTAAAGAGGGTGGGCGAGAGAATACTACCCTGAGGGACTCCATTCTCCTGAGAGTAGGGGCTTGACATCGTTGATCCCACTCGGACCTTAAAGAAGCGATCCTGTAGGAAGGATCCGATGAAAACTGGAAGGCGACCTCGAAGCCCTAAGTCGTGGAGATCTTTCATTATTCCATATTTCCATGTAGTGTCATAAGCTTTTTCTAGGTCAAAGAATATGGCTACTACGTGTTCTCTGTTAATGAAAGCATCTCTAACATAAGTTTCCAGTCTGACTAAATGATCTAATGTGCTCCTGTGACGGCGAAATCCAGATTGGAACTCTGTAATAAGCTGGTTCGACTCCAGGAACCAAACCAGTCTATCAGTAACAATTCGCTCCATTGTCTTACATAGACAACTGGTTAAGGCTATTGGTCGATAATTCATAGGATCACTATGATCCTTCCCCGGCTTGGGAATTGGGATGACCGTGGCTTGTTTCCACAGGGATGGAAGACATCCCTTCTCCCAAATTTGATTAAAGATATACAGTAATGTTTTTAAAGAGGATTGAGGTAGGTGTTTTAAGATTTGATAATGTATATTATCAGGGCCTGTTGCAGAGTCAGTCGCTTTTAAGATGACCTTCTGAAGTTCTTCTAAGGTGATGTAGGAGTTATAATCTTCGCTGTTATCAGACTGTATATTTAGGGTTAATCTCTCAGCTTGAGCCTTATAACATTGAAATTCTCTCGTATAGTTCTCCGATGAGGAGTTGTATGCAAACTGTTCTCCTAACCCGTTTGATATTTGTTCTGGTGAGGAGAGATGTTCTCCATTCACTTCTAGAATGCTTACATGCGAAGCTAGGTTCTTTCCTTCAATCTTCTTAATCATTTTCCAGACTTTATTGCTAGGAGTTCTTTCAGTAAGTCTGGAGACATAGTCTCTCCAGCAACTACGTTTTTTTTGCCTGACAATTCTACGCGCTTTGGCTTTCAGGCACTTAAAATTATTCAGATTGTTGATGGTCGGCTGTGATTTAAAAATTCTGAGGGCTTTCTTACGGTTTTTAATAGCTTCTCTTACTTCGTCATCAAACCAAGGTCTTGCACTACGTTTAGAATTATTTTTTGTCATCGGTATTGTTTTATTGGCTATATCAGTAATATCATCAGTAAAATCTTCAACGAGATTATTACAATTCCTATAATGAGACATAGTAATTGTTTCTAAGCAGTGCTTTTCGAAGGAGGTCCAATCCGCTTTATGCAACTTCCATCGGAGTTGACCCACTTCTCTTGTACCTTCTACGTTTTGTAGGACAATAGGAAAGTGATCACTGCCGTGAGTGTCCTCTAATACTCTCCATTCAAATTCCAGAAATAACGCTGGATCACATATACTAAGGTCTATCGCTGAAAATGTTCCATGACCTGGGTGAAGATATGTAGGTGAACCATCATTGAACAAGCAAAGGGTGTGGTCATTGAGAAAATCTTCAATGGTTTTTCCTTTGTTGTTGTGGGAAGTGCTTCCCCACAATTGGTTATGGCTGTTAAAATCTCCTAGGATAAGATGCGGTTCAGGCAGTTGATTGTAAAGGTTATGCAAATCACTGGCTGTAAGGTGAAAGGGTGGAGGAATATATAAAGAACATATGGTGAATGTTTTATTCAGGTTCAGACGAACTGCTGTAGCCTGAAGGTTAGTGTTAAGAGCAATATGGGTATGAATGATGCGATTTTTAACTAAAATTGATGAGCCACCAGTGGCTCTATCGTGGGCAATATTGCCATATGTATTATACATATGATAGTTTCTCAGTTTAAAACTATTTGGTGGTTTCAGAAATGTTTCCTGTAGACAGAAAACACTAGGGTTTAAGTCTTGGACCATGCAACCTATTTCATCGAAGTTGGCTCTGAAACCTCGACAGTTCCACTGAATGATACTGTCCATGAATTAGTTAAAAGAGTTTAATATTATCATAGTAAAATCTGTAGTGCATGGTATGAATTTGTATGAATATTCACTTTTTCTTCAAAGTCGCTGCCTCTTTTGGTGTTAAGATCTTTTTGAGGGCCCCACCATGCTTAGATGGTGGTGTTATGAAGCTCAGTGCACTAGATTTTTCTAGTGTTTTTCTGATGAGGGGGGGTCTTTTGGGAACAATTGATCTTTTATCAATTGCCCCCTCCCGTTGAGGCCTAGGATTGGTGGTAGTCCCTGCCTTCCGCTGATGAGAATGATGAAGAAGTTCCAGACAACATATCATATGACACTAATCTGGATGCACCTCCTCTCCAGCCAATGGAGCTAAATGATGTCAGCAACATCCTCCTACTAAGACCTCGAGCTATCTTAGCTTTTCCTATGGGCTATAGGGGCCGCTATATTGTTCTATCTTCTTTTGGCAACACGATGGGACTACACATTCACGAGTTCCAGAACACTGCAACTGGAGAAAAGTTCCCAACTAAAAGAGGTGTTAGGATTACACCAATGCAAGTGGCCGATTTAAGATATCACCTCCCCGAAATAAGAAAAATTATGTACAACATGAGGCCTAACAGGACTTATCACCTTGGATAAGTTTTTGTTTCTCACTCTTAACAATGAACCCAGCGCGCTACCACTAAGCTAGGCCCCCACCTCCTGGTGAGGCAGGAAGACTGTGTGGCCATTGGTGAGTGCGGACTAGACCACACCATGAGGTACTCATTGTTGGATGGACAGGAAGTTGTCTTCAGGCGCCAGGTCCGCCTGGCCCACCAGTATCACAAGAGCCTCATCCTCCACCTGCCACCCGCCGGCAGGGACTGCCACCTCATATACAGGTGGGCTATCTCCATTATGAGCCAGGAAGGGCTGGATCACCAACACCCCCTCCATCTTCATTCATTCATGGGGTCGTTCGCCGACTACAGGGCTTGGGTGGCCAGGTACCCAAATACCATCTTTGGAGTGACTCTGATCACCCTACGATCAAGTGAGGAGTTCCTGCGACTTGTGGACCTTCGGAAGCTTGTCCTGGAGTCTGATGCCCTATAAATCAACCAGCGTAGGGGGAGCGTAGGACCATTCTAAAAATACTAGTGAACTTCTTCTGAATTTTACAACTACGAGAGGCAAAGGCAAGTCAAAGGCACCAGTTGATACTATTGTGTTGGATGAGAGTGAAGAAAGCGCATCTGAGACAACTCCAGTCAAAACACACAAGATGGACTGAGACTCAAATGTACCTGAGGGCGAGGCTTCCTAATCAGTAGAAGCTTCTACTTCATCCGGTGCATGCAGTGGACCACTCGCCAAACATAAGAGGCCTGGGTTCGAACCTAATTGTGTTTGTTTGTGATTAGGGCTTTACGTCCTGTATTTTTGCACCAGTTGGGCTAATTAGGACAGGCAGGGACCATGGCAATGAGATGAAGGGATGAAACAGCCATCCAACTTAAGCTCGACCGGGAATCGAACCCCCCCCCCCTTTCGGCCATTTTATAGCTATGTCTGCTCAAGCAGGGGATGTATGACAGTAGACCTACACTCAGTATCCTGCTTTTTTCAGTGTTGCACAGAAAAAACACGAAAAGATTTAATCTCAGCACTAAATTTGCTATTTGGACTTCCAACTGTCAGATGACCTACATTGTCGGCAAGTTTAGACATACGCAATCATCGGACAGCAGTACATTTTAGGAGAAGCCTTATCCACAGAGCTGGCTATCATTTATATCAGGTGAGATTTATTAATATAAATTGTCCGTTGTAACAATTGAAAGTTGAGAACATGAGGGAAACGGTAATACAAATTCATCGCGCCATCAGCCTCCAACACATTTCGTCATATTGATGAGAAATAGTACTAGGCCTATGATTCGAGAGGTTTCACTTGCACAGTCATAGTTGGGGAGGGGGAAAGGGTTAGCTTCACCCCAGATAGCTACGTCGTTTCCACGTGGAAATCGCGCCAATGTCAAAACGATTATGTATAGTAGCAATAAATAATTAAGTGCAAGCTGCTTAAAATTTTTCAACAAACTCTTCTCTACATATTTATAGCTTTGAAGCTATCAATGATTATATGAATCCAAAAAGTTAAGATTTGTATTATTTTCTTAGAACTCAGAAGCTACATTCTGCACTTCTCTACCTTTCTCTTCCAGAGCAATATGCAAGAAAAACGTCAGTATTTGGAAATGTTCGTCCTTCTTTTATGGTATTCCAGGACAAATGGCTTGCCATTAACAACCTTCACCTGTGCCTACGGCCGATGTGGGTGCTATGAGGATGGGTCAGGTCTTATTGTCGTATGCAGCCGTAGCTGGTACCTGACCAATGTTCCAACTTTCTCCCCAAGAGTACATGAAATTCTGAAAGAAGTCATTATGGCTGGCACAATATTTTGTGCAGACCAGGGAAGTTTCATACCTGGAAATGGCTTTACAATCATCTGTAAAGTTGATTACAATTATGAAAGTGATCATGATGGCACTACTGTGACTGCCTCCAGCATGGTATATCAAGCTGAGGATACAAATTTGGTAGGTCTTCAACTCACGCCATTGCAATTTGTGAGCAGTTCAAGGGGGTTAAAATAAATTATTACTATGCATTCTAAAACAAAAAATAATGTCATAATTTACAAGCTATGAATAATATACAGTTTGTAAATTGCTTTTTTTTTTTTTTTTCAGATAAAGGACAAGACTACTTCAGCAGAGGAATATATATCACTAAGTGCTGAAGACAGCACAGCTGGACTAACCAATTATGACTATGCAAGTTTTCCTTCTGTGGCAAGTACATCGCATGATGTGAATATGACCTTTAAAAAAGAGCCGACAACTACATATGAGTCTTCAAGTGTTAGTAAAGCCAGCATTACCACTGGTGGAGTCACACAGACACTAATCTTGACTGTTTGCAAAATTTCATTACTGAAAACCATAGTACATCCCCCTTTCCCATAGAATATGCACCCATGAATGCAATGTTCTGTATCAAAGTACAAAGTTCTGACTTACCTGGTCTTGTGTTTTCATGCCTTCATCATCACCAGTTTGCATATTGATGTGCTTGTTGTCTGTTATAATTGAGTTTTAATAGTTTTGCAAACATCCATAAGCATCACAAGCTTTTATGTTGAGTATTTGTTTTATCTATGTGGAACAATGCTATCCTGTCAATGAGGTGCATCAGCAAGTAAGGAGTTGTGATTAATTTTCTTGTGTATCCAGCTGTATCACACAATGGCAGTGAAAGTAATACCATTGATATCTTATCATATATTTGCTTATATACTGTAACCTTTTTGGCTTATTTGCTATTAGAAAAGTACGATTGATCTTTTATGCTATCAAATTCATAATTTTCAGTTCCTGCATGGATAAACTTTGGAAATGTAATCTTTCATTCATAACACGATAACCATGGTAACACATAAAATACTTCATGTCCAGTGGGCAATCCTACTATGGTTAATTTTTTTAAAATTTCAGTCTGAAGTGTGGTTCCCATTTATAGCAAGCTGGCATTGTTTATGCTGAGCACAATAAGTAATTGATGCTAAGATATCATGCCTTTAATTAGCAAATGGTTAAGGATATTCATTTGCACCTGAAAAATATATATATAAGATAAGGTAAACTTAGATATACTTTATTAATCAAACTGAAACTCCTTTCTGCTTAATTGGTCTAAGTTCATTGTTTTATGTGTATAATTTAATCAAATATAGTATAATATATCTTTTTTAAATATTGAGATAAGAAAGTAATTATATTACAGAGTTGTAAGTGAATGAATAAAAAATAAATTCACAGATGTTTTTGACTCATGTTTTCCATGAGACACAACCTTTTGCAGTATCCCAGGTTACAAAGACCAGACATTTCAAAATTCAGAAATAAGAATAGCATGTTGATACAATATATTTCAGAAATAAGAATTAAGAAATAAACCTCAGACCCAAAATTAAGAAATTATAGATAAACTTCAAGGCCAACTTTTGATAAGCATATATGCAAATGCCACAAATGGCATTATTACTTGAATTTCATTGACATCGGAGACCTTTTAATTGTTTTAGAAACATTAACACAAGAGAGATTACATTCAAACGAATTTGCCATGTATGACAAAGCTATCTAGTTAATTTATGATCACAGACAAATTTTCTCTTTGATTGCATATGTTGTACAAATTAGGAAAAACTAAATTGAAGCAGGATTGGATGTATCAGCCTTGTCATTTGTAGTGTTTACTGCAAATAAATAGTGATTTAAAACTAAAAACAAAATAAAAAATGTTTTGAAAATAAATTCTAAAAAAAAAGATAATTCTCTTGAAGAAAAATTACATATAGGTGCGGCAATACAAATACTGTAGTTGTATATATTTACAAGTCATATCCAATAATTTACCCTTCATAGTCTTGTATACATTAAAATAATACATAAATGGTTAGGAGAAACAGAAGATCAAGCATTAGGTTGACTTCATTATTTGATGCTTATATATAATATGTTGCTTTTGACACATAGCACTTACCTACGACATGTCCTGTACGTTTCTTCAAGAATATGTACTAGATCCTTGAACTTAATGGCATTGCCTCCTTTAAACCTACTTCTTAAGTGGGCTTCATCAAGGATTGTATAATTTCTGTAAATAAAGTGGTGCTGCATCACAAAATTAATTTCTTTTCTGGCTGTGCAGTAGTGCTTCTCTTTCCCATTGTTCTGGTCCAAGTTTCCAAAATGTATAGAGTTTATGCTAGTCTCAAATGTACTTACTTATAAGCATGTTATTGGCTGATTCCTAACTAGCAATGACAGGGTGACATTTTCCCATGAGGATAGATGACCAATGAGAGATGAAAAAAGTTTGCATGCATGTATTTTATAGATTAAAGGGTAGTTGTGTCAGCATCAGATAAAACAAAAAATGATGAATAGTGTGGTGTTATGAACTACCATGGATATACATTACAATGCATCCTGAAGTAGACATCAGTAGCTAAAAAAACAAACAGAAATTGATACTGTGAATATCCCTAAGTGGTTACGCTCTCATTAACGGAGCATCAATTGAGTAGGAAGGAGCAGTGCTGAGAGCCAAGGACACAAAGCAAAATATCAGGTAAATACACATTTATTACTTTACACATCTGATCTGATTGAACTAATTAAATGAAGACAAGACACATGTTTATCAAAATATTCCGAAATATTCTTTAATTTATATCAGCATTGTAAAAGGAGAGTGGTCATATATGGTACCTCAAGTTAGTCAATATGACTACGTGACGTAGTACATGTTGGTAATTGTGTGCCATATATTACTACCATTTAGTTATATTGACAAGCCTCTGTTTAGTCAAGTTATGTTTTCTTATATGTGGCTGTGAAAATGGCCCTAATGTATCTTTTTACACTGAGAGAGGGATAAGATAATTACAATGTCATATGTCAGTTTTGAAATTAGGAATAAGCCAAAATATATTATGTTGTATACTACGTTTTAGATACTAAATCAGGGTCTGTCAGATGTATTGCACCCAATGAGGGATCAGGAACAGCAGCTGTAAACATGAAGACACAAAAAAATGACAGGTTAAAGGTAAGCCATACTAGTTCAAATTCTTATTCAGAATATAGCAATTCGACGTGTGCAAGATTAATTGATTTAAGGTAGTGAGAATACATGGTGTATCAGCATTATATAAGTAACAATGGAAAAGAAAGAGACCGAGCTAAAACTGATTCTTTATGTTCAAAATGCATTTCAATTCTGGGGGAAAAAAACACTGTAAGATTGTGAAATTGATTGGTGTTGCGTTTTGTATCCTAACTTGGCTTTAATTATTCAGCTGTTCATGTAGAAATGTTACCCAAATGTTACTGTTCATTGAATACAGCACAATAATGCATGTTTCTGTTACTTTCAGACAAAAATGAGGAGGAGGAAGAATGTAAGAGCAAATGTTGGCCTCCTGACAAAGACTGGCAACATACTGAAGACGGTGACCCCTAAGCGAGGTGGGGGCATCAGACCTATCCATGTTATAGAAGAATCAAGTGCTGCTGATTTGCTGGTAGCTGCCAAAGACACTTTTTTTAAGGACAGTGGGTCCAAAACACAGTTAGCACTGGCGGATAAAAACAAGGAAATTATTGTAGATTTTACTAATCTATCTGGAAAACATTGTTCTTTAAAAGAATATCTTCATTGCCGGGGTCTTTTCATTTCAAAGACAAAGTTTTATGTCATTGTAAATAGCACAGAAACTTGTATATTAGCACCCAATGATCAAGGTAGCTCTGATGAACCTGGCCCCTCAAACACTGAAAGTGGCCTTTCGTTAAACACTGAAAGTGGCCGTTCGTCAAACGCTGAAAGTGGACTTTCGTCAAACACTGAGAGTGGCCTTTTGTCAAAAACTGAAAGTGGCCTTTCGCCTGATGATAATAGAGTCATTCATCAAAGTCATCCAAATAGTATTTCAGGGTTGCCTTTGATAAAATGTGGTGACCTACAACTAGATGAAAACAAGGTTCTTGGGGAAGGGGGATTTGGCAAAGTGGTTGTAGGGAAATGGCTAGGAACAGCAGTGGCTGTGAAAGAAATTTATTTTCAAGCTAAAATGTATGATTATCAAAAAGATGTCATCAGTAATGAAATAGCCATACATAGCATGCTGAGACATCCACACATTTTACAGATAATGGGTGTTTGCTGGAGTGAAGAGAGGGTATGCATTGTGTCAGAGTTGGTTATGGGATCAAATTTAGACGATATCATATTTGGGGAAACAGAGATTGAACTTGATAGGATTACAACTGCAAAGAAAGTCTGTCAAGCAATAGCATACATCCATGCTCGTGGTGTAATCCATCAAGATATCAAACTAGCCAACATTCTGGTAGACAGATGTGGAGACATCAAGTTATGTGACCTTGGACTGAGTAAAGTAAACTTGTCACACATAGTACAACCAAACATGGTCCAGGGAACTGCTCATTACATGGCTCCAGAGATGATCCTGGAGGGGAAAATCTCGGAAGCTTCAGACATATGGGCTTTGGGTTGTACTTTGTATGAGTTATTCATTGGGGAGTATATTTGGTCAGTACCAGATGAACTTGATGCTTATCAGTATGTTGCAAATGAATTCTTAAGAGGTAACCTTCCAGAGGGTATTCATTTACTTAACTCTCCAGATTTTTCTCCCCTTATAATTAAATGCTTCAGACGTAGAGCAAACAAGCGCCCTAGTGCACTGGATTTGTTGTCTGCATTAAATGACATCTAAATAGGTAATAATGACAAAAAGGATAATACATGTTTCTCTATTTGTTTTGTCAGTGTGTTTTGTGGATATTGCATCTATGACAATATGCTTATTTTCTGATTTGTTGTGATTTTTTATGATTTCCTTGCATTCTAGAATGTGTGGGGAATAAAATTCCATTTATAATTTGTGATCTGTTTCTTAAGTACATATTTCTCTGTTTTTAATATTTCATGACTTGTTTGTGAAAAGTTGGAAGATGAATGAAGTAACACTTGTAAATTAAAGATTTGTGTTTGAAGAGCTGCAGAAGTGTAGCATGCCAAGAAAGTGAACTATCAAAAGTCAGAGATGGACTGTTTAATTTTTTTCTTTTACAATAGACGAATCTCTCAATTAATCATTATCTATGTATAGTGTAAAATACTTATTCGATTTCTGAATATATGCAGTCATTTTAATGTACCATGTTGCATGAATAAATATGATGATGATAATATGTAGCATCTTACAGATATTATCCCTGTGGCGGTGGTGTGCTTTGAAGTGTATAATTATAGTTGCATTTATATTGATAACATTGTACCATACTTGTTAATAAAAAATATCATCACAAATTTGCGTTAAAAGTTTTTATTACAATTGTATCATGACACAATGAGCTATTAAAGTGTCATAGTGTGAAATGATATCTCTCTCAAAGTGACCTTTTCACATGTATTACAGGAACAGCAGTGTACTCATAATGTCATAAAGGCATCATGATAAATATCACCACATATGTCAAAACTTATGAAGTACATAGCTATCAAAGGGCCAGTGTAAAAAAAATTTAAATATGATAATGTCTCTTTTTGTTTCATGGGTATCATTGTCATTATTGATGATTTCAAAGGCGCTAATATTACATATCCAAAAGCTGCCATGATGTCATTAGAAACAGGAAGCAGATAATGGAGTGCATTTGATTTAAAGTGGTCAACATCTATATCACACTCAACATCAAGATGAAGTCTGGTGATGACAGTAGCAATCCAAGCAAGGCATCAAGTAAGTAATGTGATCTTTTTTTGTCAATGTTTTGGTATAAAAAAGAACTAAATGCAGTATGAATGATTAGTACTCAGTTGAATAGTGCACAGAAGAAAAAGAGTCAGAAAAAGTGACATAGATTACAGCACTACCACCGTAGTAAAGACAATAAGATCACTACACCATTGTTGCATGGACTATGTTAAAATATATTATGTTAAAATATAGATGACATCATCAAAAATACTTACCTGCTACGGAGGTATGTGACCTCTAGTGGTACTTGTTCTCCCTATCAATATTTGAGCAACGATGTCGAAGAAAGTAGATATGATCTTTTTTTAAGTGGAAAAACTGTTTATTTATGATTTAATATTTTGCAGATGTTGGAGCAGGGTCAGACAAATCTGCTCTATGCAATGATATCACAATTTTGGATAACTCAAAGGTGAGATATGTGTTCATCATATACAAAAAGAATATATTATATAGTCACAGTTCAGCAATTATGATGTACCAATACAATGGGTTGTCTTTCAAGTCTGATGTTCAAATTACATTTTAATGGTAATGTGTCTGTGAGAAAGCTCGACTAACAGCTAGACAGCCTGACAGACGGACAGACAGCAACAGAACTATGTGCAGGCAGACTGGATGGCTGGCTGGCTGGCTAGCTAGAGAAATAAAGCTAGGGAGTTATTAAGACAGGTATATCAATGCCAGCAGTGAAACAAATACATCTATTCACAGGATTACTGCAAAAGTTGCTCAACATGAATTTTGTGATGAAGGCTTAGAATTAGCTATTGAAATAATTTCATTTTAGAATGTATATTGACCCGTAAATCATGAGAAAATGGTATGTACATTGTGAGAAGTCAGTAGAACATATTTAATGAAAATGCTTAATTCAAATTATGTTTCAACTGAGGCATAATGTATCTTTTTTTGTCTCCATTTCAGATTTACAATCCTGATCGTCAGGTTGCCAATCAAATAACTGCCGAAAGATCAACTAACTTATCTTTCTTGCCTGATGATGTCCTACGAATCATACTTTCATTGGCTATATCTGATGGTTCCTTAGCAACATTGGGAGCACTGAGACTTACAGCTCCACATTCTGAGAGACTCCAGAGTATTCTGGATGGAATGAGAACATTCCATATTTACTTAAACGGGTTTCTTTTGAATGAAATGGGGGAACCGTGTAGTATGCCTCCAGGTGTTATTTGTATGTGGTCCATTGCAAAAATCATAAGGAGAGCTGGACCAGGTAGTGGCCTTGTGCACATGTTGAAAAACCTGTTTTCTAAGTATAGAAAATGGCACTATGGTCAAATCACAGTTGTGGTCATCCCTGGACCAGGTTGGTTTAAGATAATTGATTACAAACCATGCAAGACTGGTTGGTAGACATTTTATAGGCCTATCTATCTGTATTGATCATATGCTTTCAAGCATGACTCATAATTCATATGGCTTATGAACCCGTTATTCTTAAACTTTAGTCAGGTAATAGATAACAGAGAGCAATTTCCTTTGAAGTTGTATCTCTTTGCCTGTGAAACACAGTAATATGTGGGCATTTTAGTCACCTTTCTTTTAAATTTGACAATAAGCGATGTATGTATTAGCGTATCATGCTCTATGACTGAATAGCAATGAAATGATATTATGTTAAATACACACATTAAAGCTATTCAACATTTCAATATTTTTGCTTTATGTTCTTTTTCTTTGTGTTGAACACGATGCCACTAGTAAGATACAACAAGCATCAAATTTAATTTTGAGGTCACAGGCCATTGTTATGGAATGCAAACACAGCTGCCATGAAGCCTAGTTCCTGGTTTTACTGACAGTGATGAATATGTGATAATGGATTCTACATGTTTTAGAGAAAAAAGTTCATTTTTAACCTCGGCAAAATATTTACAGAGGGTATTGTAGTTACTTCTTTAAAAAGTTGTCTTGCGCTGGGTGGTCAGGCGGCACACTTTGTCCGGACCAAAACTCAAACACTATTTTAACGTACATTGAAATAATTGTTTAACATAATGGCCTAGGTGTAGTCTCATTGACATGTCTCAGCTATATTCATGGAATTGTGAATTTTGGGTGTTTTATAACCATAAATAATTATCTTTGTATGTAAAACATATAATGAGGGGACAATGTGGAAAATTAATATTTTCTCTCCCTTACATATTAACATAATATTTATCAAGGAAAAATTACACAAATTGTGTTGTTTGCTACATTTGGCCTTATTTGTGCATCTTATACAACCTGCCCTGTTAATCATGCTGTGTTCACATTAGACATGTATTTCTCAATGAGCATTTTTACAATGCAGTCATGTGTACAAGATCTACACTCCTTTTTGCAAGTAATAAAATACAAATTAACAGAAAATAATATGTTGCATTGCGCTGATTTGACAGCCACAGAAATCTTTGAAAACAAACTAATTATGTCAAATGTTCTTTATATTCAATATCCTATAAATTGAAACCACTACACATACTTTCCTCAAAAAGGCAATATGGTTGTGAGCTTTTGAGGTAGAAATGAATTTGGTCTAAACAGTGGTCTTTGT
Source organism: Alitta virens (assembly GCA_932294295.1). NCBI lineage: Eukaryota > Metazoa > Annelida > Polychaeta > Phyllodocida > Nereididae > Alitta > Alitta virens. Next base: position 13,169,648 of record OW028585.1, on the reverse strand, counting down.
GGTCTTAATGAGGTGTAGGAAGTGCTTAACATGAAGCAGTTTATTTCCAAAGACACATATAACCTTATAGCTATCACATTATTCTGAAATAGGTGCGACATAAATTCCGCAATAAGAAATAAGAAATTAGCATTAAGAAGTTATAATTGGGAAATAAGAATATGTAGAGCAGTTTATTTCCAAAGACACATATGACCCCATAGCTATCACATTATTCTGAAATAGGTGCGACATAAATTCCAAAATAAGAAATAAGAAATAAGCATTAAGAAGTTATAATTGGGAAATAAGAATATGTAGAGCAGTTTATTTCCAAAAAACACATATAACCCCATAGCTATCACATTATTCTGAAATAGGTGCGACATAAATTCCAAAATAAGAAATAAGAAATTAGCATTAAGAAGTTATAATTGGGAAATAAGAATATGTAGAGCAGTTTATTTCCAAAAAACACATATGACCTTATAGCTATCACATTATTCTGAAATAGGTGCGACATAAATTCCAAAATAAGAAATAAGAAATAAGCATTATGAAGTTATAATTGGGAAATAAGAATATGTAGAGCAGTTTATTTCCAAAAAACACATATAACCCCATAGCTATCACATTATTCTGAAATAGGTGCGACATAAATTCCAAAATAAGAAATAAGAAATTAGCATTAAGAAGTTATAATTGGGAAATAAGAATATGTAGAGCAGTTTATTTCCAAAAAAACACATATAACCCCATAGCTATCACATTATTCTGAAATAGGTGCAACATAAATTCCAAAATAAGAAATAAGAAATTAGCATTAAGAAGTTATAATTGGGAAATAAGAATATGTAGAGCAGTTTATTTCCAAAGACACATATGACCTTATAGCTATCACATTATTCTGAAATAGGTGCGACATAAATTCCAAAATAAGAAATTAGCATTAAGAAGTTATAATTGGGAAATAAGAATATGTAGAGCAGTTTATTTCCAAAGACACATATGACCTTATAGCTATCACATTATTCTGAAATAGGTGCGACATAAATTCCAAAATAAGAAATAAGAAATTAGCATTAAGAAGTTATAATTGGGAAATAAGAATATGTAGAGCAGTTTATTTCCAAAAAACACATATAACCCCATAGCTATCACATTATTCTGAAATAGGTGCGACATAAATTCCAAAATAAGAAATAAGAAATTAGCATTAAGTAGTTATAATTGGGAAATAAGAATATGTAGAGCAGTTTATTTCCAAAGACACATATAACCTTATAGCTATCACATTATTCTGAAATAGGTGCGACATAAATTCCAAAATAAGAAATAAGAAATTAGCATTAAGAAGTTATAATTGGGAAATAAGAATATGTAGAGCAGTTTATTTCCAAAGACACATATGACCTTATAGCTATCACATTATTCTGAAATAGGTGCGACATAAATTCCAAAATAAGAAATAAGAAATTAGCATTAAGAAGTTATAATTGGGAAATAAGAATATGTAGAGCAGTTTATTTCCAAAGACACAGATGACCCCATAGCTATCACATTATTCTGAAATAGGTGCGACATAAATTCCAAAATAAGAAATAAGAAATAAGCATTAAGAAATTATAATTGGGAAATAAGAATATGTAGAGCTGGGTTTTTGCATGACAAGCAATTTCTGGAAAACCCTTCAGTGCCTCTCACGCCAAAAGCGGTCACATGACCACTACCAGCCAATCCTGGCATGGCTTCTTCAATCTCAGATTCACCATTGACACTTCAACTTTCCTCCACCAACTTTAATTACAAATATTTCCCTGCACTCTCTTCCCTGCATTCCCTGACTGGTGCTCTTCGAGGGTTTCCCCAACATCTGTCCATGAACTCTTAACAAATTTATATCCTCATGTTTTGTAGCATTACTATATGCCAATTGCTTACATTTTTTACATGTCATATATAGATCGCTAATGTTTATACAAATGTTTATAACTCCAATCTAAATCCATTATTTTGCTTGTATTACTGTTCTACATATGTTCTTATCATATATCTCAATTGTTGTAGTCAATACCTAGTCTTCACTAGTCCTATACTTTCTTAAATTGGGATTATGTATTTTAAATCAAATACTCATGTTCAAACATCTACCATTTTGTAAATGCTTGCAAGTTTAATAAAATATCAAATCCCACATTTGTCTTTGTTGCTTGTTGGCAAAAATGACATTTTTCATAATTCCAAGGCTTCTGATGTCTTATCATGTCAAAAAAGGATAAGCAATCACTATATCAACTGTGTCACTTGCATTCCATAATTTATTTCCAATATACCGATGTGGTATTTGTCATTTGCGTACAATAATTAAAAATAATTAACACATACAGCAATAAGTCTTATAATATATATTTATTGCATGATTGTTTATTTCTTTCTCACTTAGAAAACGATACAAAAGATTCCCAAACCGATAAAGTTTACAATGAATTCCATGAAGTAAGGCAAAATAAATGCAACATTATAATTCATCTTGTCATATTCTATGTAAACAACATTTCAAGTATATTAATTTATGTGGAATTATTTCCTGTTTTGGCTACTAAAATGCAACCCAAATAGGCAAGCATGCTATCATAGGGGCGCAGTTTTATGAATTTGGTAAGGAGGGGGGGGGGGGGATGTCTCAGAAATTTAAACATGGATGAATGTTAAATATCCCCCCCCCCCCCAGGATTTGCGCCTGCATGTAATTATGTTTTCTTAGATGAACTAGTAATAAAATGATATTCATTATAAGGTGAATTGAGAGAAGTCAATGTCAATTTAAAAGCATTTAAAAAGTCATATCTTACTGAATACATGGTTATATAAAAATTTTGTGATTGACCCAAGAGCCAAAAGCAGACTAAATATTGTCATAACAGACTCAATTGAACATGTCGTAGTCTTCCCTTAACAATCAAATATGAGAGATTAGGAATAATCGAAATATAACAATTTTGATATCTTGAGGTGTACAAATACAATTATTTGGAATGCTTTTTAAATGTAAACTTCTAATTTCTTAAGCATATATATAGACTAACAAAAATAATGACATTTTTTCCCACATCAATTGGTTGGTTGAACTCCTTCATGCTTTCATCATCCTCACTGGACCTCACGGTACGTATCATTCCTGTAAAACAAAAGCTCTATATAAGATCTCAAATTAAACATGTCACATGAAACAGAAGTTGGCTAATATATTCACAAAAATCAGTGCTGACAATCTCAAGACTGCTAAATACATTGTCTCACAACATATATCTGACATATGAACAACCTATCTTTCAAGAAATACTTGTCTTATGAGTAAATGTAACAATCCTACAGACTTTCTAGTTGCAGAAAATCTACTCCTTTAGGTTGTCATACCATGCAATACCAAATATTTTCAAGGTTTTGCACAAATCTTACAGCCCAAGGCATAGACGGATTGTGTGACTCTTCTTTTTCCCCAGCTGTAGTGTGATAGAAACTTCTGTCACTTGTCTTATTTGGCTACATTCTAATGATGTGTTTCTCCTGTAACATTGATGTTAAATAGGTATCCTGCAAGGTCCTAAAAGCACATAATCCATGGATGAAGTACCTTGTATCAGAGTTGATCATCTGTCAGATATGTCCGAGGAATATGTGATTATCTGTCACAAGAATGACTATCGTTCTGAAAACATAATCTGATATTTATGCTGACAGATTTTTAGCATAGCATTTAATTTATGAGATGAAGATACTAGGTGAGAGAGCATGATCATCTGTCAGGTATGTCTGAGAAATATGTCATAGACAGTTACAAGAATGACTGTCATCCTGTCAAATTCAAATATGATTATGTTGTCCCTTTGTGGTTATAAATGATTGCAGTGGCGTAGCATCCAAAGACCTGTGGGTCTGAGGTCAACATATAGCCAAGGGGCAGGGGGCTGCAATTGAAAAAAGTACAAGACCTGGGGATGGGGCACTCACACCCCCCCCCCCCCTTGGTCTCTCCAATGTACATGTACATGCTATGTGAGGATGGACAACATAATCTGTCAGAACCTAGACAATATTTTCAAACACGTACTATAAATAAATTGAAATATTTGACATTCAAGTTATTAAATATTTTAATAAATATATTTTTGGAAATCAAATTATTTGTATTGTAATTCAAATTTTTGCACTAAGCTGATCCTGTGTGGCCAGGCCACTGGTGCTTAAGTTCCCCTCACTGACATTTCCCACTTCCATCACTGCCATGAGGTAAATCTGTCAAATATGTCTGAAGAGTATGTGATCATCTGTCACAAGAATGACTATCATTCTGATAACATGAGGTAAATATAACTTGTAAAAGCATTAATCATCTGTTTGATATTTCTTAAGAATATGTAATCATCTTTCAAAAGAAAGACTATTATTCTTACAAAATAACTTGGTGTGAATGCTGTCAGAAACTAGCCAGACGGCCTTCTGCTGATCTATGGCATGAATGACATCATTCTTATCTTATCTTATCTTATCTTATCTTATCTTACCTAATATATCGGACAGATGTACCACCTATCTCTTGAGAAATACCACAAGCTAACAATTCTTCAGACCTGCTATGTGCAGAAAACTATTCCTTTAGGCTGTGATAATGTGCTTAACCAATTCTTTTCAAGGTTTAGCATCTGTTTCACAGCCCAAGGCGCAGATTAGGTGATGGATTTTTTTTCCAAACAGTAGATTTGGCCATTCTTTTGCCATGATGTCACACCTTGTAGTGGCAAATCTACTCCTTTAGGTTGTAATTCCTGGCAGAACCAATCAGTTTCAAGGCTTTACACAAGTCTCACAACCCCCAGGCACAGATTCAACAGTGTGATTCGTCATTTTCATTCCTCAGCTGTTTTGTGTATTATTTCCTCACAAATAATTATACTTAATATGATATTATTATTCTTGACTTTGTAAATAAAAGCACATATCACATTATAGTACAGGAAACAAGTTTAGAAACATAAACTCATTAGAGATTACATTCAGGGACAAACAAAGGGCCAAAGAAACCAGAAATTTCAAAATTCAGAAACAAGAGTAGCATGTAGACATATTACATTCAGAAACATTAAGAAATAAACCCTTAAATTTCAGAAATTGAATAACTTCCATTGCCAACTTTTGATATGTACATATACAAATGCCACAAATGGCATTATTGCTGGAATTTCAAGGACATCAGGGACCATTTAATTGTTTCAATATTCAAAAATAGTAGATTAACTTCCAAGGTCAACTGTTTGACAAGCATATAGGAAAATGCCACAAATGATATTAAATGCTGGCATTTCAAGGACATCAGGGACCTTCCAAAGTGCTACAAAGACCATAAGTTTCCCAATTCAGAAATAAAAGTAGCATGTAGATACATTATGTTTCCGAAATAAGAATTAAAAAAGTAACCTTAGACTCAAATTTCAACTTCCAAAGGTTAACTTTTGTTAACCATACAAATGCCACAAATGAAATAATGACTTTAAATTCAAGGGCATCAGAAACTTTTCAAGGATCAGAAATTATCAAATAACTTTCACGGCCAACTTTTGTTAAGCATACAAATGCCACGTATGGCAATATGACTTTAATTTCAAGGACATCAGGGACCTTCAAATGTTTTCGTGATGACTTTTGTTTATTCAAGATTAGTTATTTAGACAATAGAAAGCAATGTGTAAAAGTTAAATATTCCAGAAGTTCTTGGCTTGTAAGAGAGCCTGATCATCTGTCAGATATGTTTGAAGAATATGTGATAATTTGTCACAAGAATGAATTTCATTCTGACAACATAATCTGATATTCAGGCAGTTAGATCACTAGCAGCACTTAATTTATGAGGTGAAAATACCTTGTAAGAGATCTTGATCATCTGTCAGATATGTCTGTGATATAGCCCATAATTCATGAGACGAAAAATACCTAGTAAGATAACTTCATCATCTGTCAGATACGTCTGAAGAATATGTGATCATTTGGCACAAGAATGACTGTCATTCTGACAACATAATTTGATGTGTATCAACAGCACTTAATATATAGAATGAAGAATCCTGGTAAGAGAACTTGATTGTCTGTTAGATATGTATGAAGACTATGTGATCATCTGAGGACTATGATCATCTGTCATAAGAATGATCATTATTCTGACAACATAAATATATCATAAATGGTATTCAAAACATGAAAAGGGTTGTAATTTTCCTGTTTAGAAAATGCATATAAGTTATTCAAGAATGGGTAGGCTTTTTTGTTGTTGTTTATGTATTAGAAAAAACATTTAACTTACATAATAAATTACTAATTTTTATTATATCATAATCCCCATATTTAAATATGCAAGAAATGTTTTCTGTTAATATCTCAAAGTTGGACCATAGAAAGTAATACTTGCAATAACGATGACATAAAAGGTGACTTGGACCTGAAGCTTGAAATGTGTTGCTCACTTGCCAGACAGGTTATAACCTTATTCAGAATGGTCAACAAATCAGGATCATACTCTTCTGTTATCTAAGGTAACACCCATTTTAATTAAATCTTTTTAATTCTGCTATTTGACATGGTATAGAATTGCAATCAGCAAACTGAAAATGTCAAAATCCTGCTACACAGAATACATTTTTGTTAAAATCACTGTGACAAACATGATTTATCAGAAAAAAACACAATATCTGTCATTACCTAATTGTACCTCATGGCATTTTCCCAGGTGAATGCAAAGCAATCACTGACGAATGTGAAGCTTGAATGTCTGACGGTATGTAACACACTATTTCATTGAATTCCACATTAAATCCTTTAAATTATCATTTACAGTAAATGTGATTCTCTCTTACAGACCCAGAGTTTTGGAGAATATCTTGACTTAATTAAAAATTGTGGATTTCGTGGAACAAGCAGGAAAAACATCCACAAGGTTGTAAACTTGTGAGTATTATCTGCCTATTATGTGACTGGAATGAAGGGGTTATCCTGCATTTAGTCTAGTTTCTGAAGACCATTGTGTTTAGTAACTTTTTCTTTTCACAGATTTATTTCATATTTGACAACATCAACAGATCTGCATTCAACTAAGCCAGAACTGTACAACAACTTAAAGCACATAGGAGCTAGTTGTGCTGCATGGATGGCCTCAGCCACAAGGGACAGTTTACGAGAGGATGCATCTAAAAGGTAAATATTGCTTACTGTTAATAAAGTTTGAATTTTTGATATCTGTCAATTGAATTGCAATAACTCTGAAAACTCTACAACTAATAAGATTTACCAAAAAATGGCTGTTTAATAAAATTAAGGTTGGCATCATTTCAAGTTAAGATTTATTGACATAACAATGTTTATAAGACCCTAACTTTCCTTTTAGACCTCTTTTTTAAAAAAAAAAACATTACTTATAAGTATGCCTTGAATTATGATACAAAATCAGTTTATCATTTAACCACAGATTCAAAAATATGAAGACAGCCATGAAGACTCCCTATGAATGCATGGAAGCACTTCGACAAGGACATGCCAGAGCGCTACAGATAGCCACTGGGAAAGGAGTCTTGTCAGAGGATGACCATATCTACCTGACCAGGCTAGTTCCAATATAACTTTAATCAGATGTCTATAGTGACAATGATAATTCAAAAACTACAGTTTATGTGTTGATAAGTGATATTACATGTTATTTGAAGTACAGAATAATTATGCACAATATTGGCTCATATGACATACATACTGGCAGTTTAGCGTTATGCAGATTCATGTTTTTTTAAATGTAATTTTTTTTTTCTCTCTCTCTTTCAGATACTGCATTTGCATACTTATTATGCGACATGGCCAAATGCCTTGTGTGGCTGAGAACTTTATGACATCGGAGTTCAATAGTAGCAGGGTAATTATTATAACATCTATTAATTCTCTATTCTAATATAGCCTATTCTATTAAATATTCAGACTATAACTCTGTTGCAATTAATACCACCGTATAGATTGTTGATTATAGACCGTTGTTTTTCAGACTGTTGGCAACCGGAAAAATTTTTGTGTTGAAAAACACAAAACACAATGTTACCAGCCTGCCACATTCAGTCTATCCTTAGAAGACACTACATTTTTGGATGGCTACAACACTCGTGTCCAAGAGACATTTACATCTATTGGGCAAGAAGTATCTATGCGACAGTGGTTTTTTATCAGATACCCCTCGGCCGGCATGGAACAAAAGATTTTGAACGCTGGTCAAGAGGTTAGTAAAGTACTAATATTGGTATCATGTACGCCTTTTGTTATTTGTACTGTATACATGAGAAAATTTTTCTTTTCTATTCAGATGAAGCGATTCCAGATGAATAATATGAAGATGACAAAAGATTTGATAGTCACAGCTACCCAGTGCCGTAAGGCAATACAGACAGCTGTTAAACATGGGTAGATATTGCACATAGACATATGAGAAAAAGTCCTTAATTCATTCTTTAAGCAATTCGACATTATTTATCATGAACATGACCTTCTTTTTTTTCAAGATTCAATGAAGGAGATAAGGAAAGGATAAATGAATATCTTGCCCACAGTGGCAAAGTAGCCGACAGGCATTATCGGCAGGTTACCAATGAAAACATCGCCAAAGCGGCAGAGCTTTTGGAAAGCCTGGCAATGGTTTGTATATCCATGCACTGTACAAGTGATTTGAGGTATTTTTAAAGCCAAATCGATGAGACATTTGTATTGTGTCACTGAACTGGAAAGCCATTAGCCATGACATAAAATTGGTGATATACAATCAAACAAAAAGTTTCATGCTGTTACATATTGATTGTGAGTACCTAAATGGCATAAAGAAATTTTATGTGCATATTTTAAAAGAAATGCATGTCAAATCTTAGTTGTTATACTTTCAGATTACAGCTAAACCTGAGCCTGACGTCACTCAGCTGACCAATGAAGGTGCATCAAATACTGTGGAAGAAGATGTCGAACCACTGGTATGAGACAGCGTTCATATTGTCACCGTGATTCTGTTCTTTTATGTTCTATTATTTGGGAATACATTATTATTTAATAACACTGATTGACATTCTAGGTTCAGAAACTTGCACCAGCTGAAAAAAGGTTGGTAGATTGCAATGAAGGAGGTGAAAAGAAAAAGGTCAAGTTCAACTTTTCTAAGATGAAGGCCCAAACCCAAAGGTTTCTGGTAATATTGATAATGAAAGAAACCACACAGTTTTATCATAAAGTAATCATACTTTTTGGAGAGCATTATACTCCACCTAGATTGTTTTCCTATTGTTTTGAGAGGACATAACCAGGGAAATTGTTAATTATCTCCCTGGTGAGGAAACACTTAGCCAAACAGCTTCTTACTCACCCAATAAGAGCATTAAATAAATCACACGTAGTTATAGTGGTCTTGTGAATGTGAGTACCTAATTGGCATAAGGAAATTGCATGTGTATACTTTTAAAAGAAATGTGTGGACATGTGCATACTGTATTTTTAGTTATTTATGCACAATTTAAATCATATTGGTTTTATACTTTCAGATTACAGCTCAACCTGAGCCTGACGTCACTCAGCTGACCAATGAAGGTGCATCAAATACTGTGGTAGAAGATGTCGAACCACTGGTATGAGACAGCGTTCATATTGTCACCGTGATTCTGTTCTTTTATGTTCTATTATTTGGGAATACATTATTATTTAATAACACTGATTGACATTCTAGGTTCAGAAACTTGCACCAGCTGAAAAAAGGTTGGTAGATTGCAATGAAGGAGGTGAAAAGAAAAAGGTCAAGTTCAACTTTCCTAAGATGAAGGCCCAAAAATCTCTGGTAATTATAATCATTTTGATAAGTGGTTGGGATTTAACTAACAATTTTCTTGTGTATATCACTCTGTCTTCAGGGTCAGGATATAACAAACTGAAAATGTTAATTAACTCCTCATACCCAGATAGCAGTCCAAATTTGGCAGGATTGTTTCTATGTAGACTACTGTTGGTACGACATCATTTTAACATCGCTGATATTGCCCTGACATTGACTTGATTTGGAATGCTATCTGGGTACACAGGATATGACTACTGCATAAACGTTCATTGCATAACATTACTCTAAGGTTTTTTTTAATGATATTTCAGTCTAAGGATTTTGCAGTAGCATGTGGTTCACAAGTGAAAACACAGTCAAGGTTGGAAAATACAATGAAAAAGACATCAACTGCTTCAACATCATATTTGGTGAGTTATCTCATAGGCAATAGTATAGTTACAGGTCTGACAGTATAAAATGTATGAGTAACTAGGTCTAAGTTAAAAAAACCTGACCATGTTTCATTTTCTTTAAATGATTTTTGTTTATCACAGCCTCAGGAAGCTTCAATGTCATGTCCTTCAAATGTGAGCACCCAGTCTACTGAAATAGGTGACGATACCAAGCAAAGTGTCTCATAAAAAAAAAAGTCCTTCTCTATAAGTGGCTATAATGTACAATATATACTCAGATCATCTGAAGTTACCATGTAAATTCTAAAGTTAAGCTAAAAATGTTTAGTGTTTCGTAATCAAAGCTAAAATGTATGTTTTAAAATATTGTATTTGCATGATAATAAACGCTCTTCCTACTAATTATGCACAAATGTTATGTTTTCTTCCCCAGCAGTTGGAAGACATAAAACGTACACGACCTAAGCAGAGCTGCCCAGTTGTTTTGCCTCTATCAGATTATGTAAGAAAAGCATTTTTCATACTATGACCATACCTTGCTTATTAATTTACATTGCTGCCAGTGAATGTTATTTGAATAAAAGAGTTTGTGAATTATAGCAAAGAAGTCCACCAAAACTGACAGGGGAGGCAGCATCATTGGAGGAGAAAGTGTTGAAAGTCTTCCCTGTGAAACTGATGCAGTCATGTCCCGACCTACAGAGCATTAGAAATCTCATTGCAAGTGACACTGATGATGTTCTGAAGACAGCCAAGTGCTTGCAGGTATGTCAAATCTAGCCTATCAGTTTTGATTGCACTCACTCTTAACAAAAGAGTTACCCTGCAAAAGAAGGACAGCCCGATTGAACACTATATATACCTTCCATATAATATAGTGTAAAGTTACTCCCAATTGGTGGTTTACTGTGTTGGAGAATATTACAAAGAGTGCACTTAGCTTTCAATAGGGGTAAAAGTTTATAATCCTTATTTTTTTAGAGTAAATTTTTACTCCACTTATAAGCTTAGCTTGCTGTTACAAAAAATATGTGTTTGATTTGTTTTAGAGCCGCTGGTTGTACTATCAGAAGAAGCAGAGGAGGGAAACAGTGACAAAAAGCATGAAGAACTGCAAGGGTAGCCCAGACATTGCAATGGTGAAAAAGAATAGTTTGTTTGTGATGTTCAAACTAAACTCTAATGATGCATCAGCCATACTGAGAATGGTCAATTGCAGTGAAAATGTCTAAATTCAGTTCATCAAGTATCTGTTCAATTCATCATTTTCAGATATAAAGATTTGGAAAATATCAATTTTTTTTTAATATATCAGTACCATGTGTATATGAACTGTCTTGTCTGGGATCTCTACAATAAACTACTTATTGAAGAAAATACTCTAACTCTGTGATGATTTGAGTGAGGAACTTAATTAATTGGGAGATGTATGTATACAGATTTGCAAGTGTTGAAAGCTCCTTCCTCTGTGGGTCTTCTTGTGAATTGATCCCTATTGAAATATTCCGGTAAAGCGCCTGTCTGTGTCGGATTGCTTGCCCAAATTTTATCATTGGACACAACTTCAAGTTAGACTTTAAAGAATGGTGGTTCTGAGATAATGTTTAAAACTGTAAGCACATAGCAACATTACTAAACCTTGCAATGAGGTCAAGGTTTGACAGTTTTTGTTGCAAAACCCAGAAATTAAATTTTTTTATCTGATGTTGCAACCAGTTTTTTCATGGAATTGACAACTTGAGCTATTTGGTAATTGCATTGTTTTGATGCAGTCTATTGATAATATGATCATCATTGTAAAAAAAAATTATTTGTGAACATTAAAACAAAATGGGAGATCACTGATCTTCATTTTTGTCTTTGCGTGAGTAACAACTCTCATGTCTTATGGCTTTATATGTAAACAGTGTATGAAAATTTACCAATGATTATGGCGTAACAAATAGCGCAGTACACAACAGCTTACAATCAAATTCATATAAGAAGAATACTGATTATCTCATTGATTCAATAGTCTCCTCCGTAATTGGCCATGGCATATAACCATCCAAATGATACCTTGTTAGGGGTGTGTTGCTGGGCAGGGGAGAGTGCACAACAAATAGTCTATCGATACAGTGTATTAGTCTTTTGCTTTTGAAGTTCACATGTGTGAGCAATTGTCCAGGTTACACGTTCCAAACTTAAAGCTGGATAGTCAAACTGTTTTTGTACCACTAAAAAACTATCCAACTGAAAGAAAATGCTTCTAAATGTCAAATTCAAGAACGTACATTGTCTAGATTGAATAAATATAGGAGGAATTTACTTCAATGACTTTGTTGACATTTTAGCTAACTATTCATTGCAATGTAATAAAGAGCATAGCGATTTAAGAGCCATTTCAATTGATGCAACAAAAAAATACCTACACATTTTTGCATATGATAAACTTTGAATTTTGAACTCAGTGTCCACTATGAGACCTTTGTATTATTGAATTTAGTAAACAGGTATGATGGCAAAGTGATAATATGGTGGCAGAGGCACTTTGAAAGACTGCCTCTTTGAAAGACTGAAAAATTTAAAATAAGGACTTGCTCTATAAGCTGTCTTCATAACATAGCATTTGATTCCTCAATTTTTACACCAACTATAGTTTGGAAAGGTACATAATTTGTTTTCTGCAATTGGTTTAATCTGCTGATGCATGTACATGTAAATGTACCAAATTCATATGGCTTGTTTGTGCATTTCGGTAAATGTCGGACAAGATGTCTGCTATTTTTACTGATATGCTTTCGGCAATGAATGATATATCTTTTCTCAAATATTGATAAAAGAACTACATTTGTCAGAACCTTACAAGATGTTGTGGATTGGTGCTAGTAGTATCTATGAATTTAAGTTAGGTGCTATTGCTGAAACTTCTGTCTTAAAACTACTACTACTTTCGACACAAACCGTTCTTTGGCTATCATCAACATTGACTGTATTACTCAGTTCACAAAGGAGCTGATTATTATAAAACTACTCAAATTATAGACCTGTTTCTGTTATTGGAGTACAATGCTAGTAGATCATGATTTCATATCACTAGATCAATAAGTGGATAGGAAATATCACAACAAATGATGTATTAGTACCTATATTGACATAGTTGTCTGTAATATACTTCATAATATATCACATAATATTCAAATAGCATAGCCATTGTAAAATTAAACATGTAAGTCCAAAAGTCTTCTGCAGTTAACTGTTGGTACAGTCTCTGCTGAATAAATCAGCTATGCATGTCTCATTGACATTTCAAAACGGGTCTGGGTTGATCTGTCTGTATGCCGTGCATCTGGTACTATTTGATTGCTTGATAACAGGAGGTTTTGCTGTCACTGATGCCATGTATTAATGGACATCAGCTAAGTTAACAATGCCCTCAAGGTATTTCAATCGGGCAAAATGTAGACTTAGCATTTAATCGAGCTATCATTTAGTCGTCATCCAACTGAAGATGATTCAGTGATGGACCTTATGAAAAATATAATCTGATAAGCTATACTCAATGACAGGTCTTTAATTGTCAAAGCTAAGGTGTCCTGCTGAAAGAATTACATATTTAGTTGATCATCATAGCTATGTTCCACAGGAATGTAAGACAAGTCAAACTGCAACAAAAAAAAAAGGGGACTGGTTAAGTCAAAATCACTGTCAAATCACTTCACTATATTTCAGTCTTTCAGGCCACATTACAACAGTCCAGCCTTGGCTATGCCATTGAGCCTCAACCAGTATTATATACACTCTCAGTCGCTGCTGCTCACAGGTCTTCATACATGTCTTCATACTACTACAGGTGAATGCTTGCAAAGTATTGATGAAAGTTTTAAAAAAGGTGTTAGTTTCTCGATATCTCAGTATTTTAACACTATAATACTTAAATTGTTGTTAGCTTAACTTAAATATTATGTAATGGCCCATTTGAAATGCAGCTTTTATACTTCAGTGTTTTGCCTCTATAAAATACTTTCAAATTCATAATAAATAAAATTCATGGCAGACATGCTCGTTTCAGTGATGACCAACATATGCCATTTGCTACAACAATTTTTGAAAGATTTTCTATCCCAATGGCATTAGATAATACTAGTTCTCAACCGGTTTTTCGTGAACAACCCATTCATTTGATAAATGAAAGAATTTACAAAAATAATATAATAATTTTGTATGCTTTCAGTTCCATGTTCATTTAGAAATGTTATCTGAATATCTGACAATTGAATTTAATGTAACATTCACTTTGTTCAACAGAGTATGTTTTGACAAAGCTTAACATTGCAAAACATGCTGAGAATAATCTTGATGGCATTAATTTGTTGTGTTCCTCTGCACTTGCAGAGATACTTGCCTACTACTGACATCTGGTGTTAAGCATCAGAATGCAAAGAGTTTGGTCTTGTCAGATCTCTCAATACCCAGTTGGTATTCAACAAAATAGCATTCATCCATCAAACTGGTCATATTGCCCCTTGCAATTCACAATATTTTTTAAATATCATTTAAACTAAATATTAGTTATTCTGCGCTTATATAATGCTATTTAACAAATTACAATTTCATCTGGAAAATGCAGGTGTTTTTCATCATGACAGGACCTTATGCTTAGTTCAGGGTTTTTATTAAGTGTTGCAAACTTGCAGTCACAATATTATAAGGTGGATATAGGTTAAGTTACAGTATGCTTGTACACAATAACTGCAAAGAGACTTATGTGAATCAGTTTATATGACTACTGCTGCCCTCTGGGGTGTTCTTAAAGCATCATTCTAAGAACCAAGTATGATCCATAGCGCCCTCTGGGGTATTTCAGTACAATCAGGAATGTATGAGATTCTGAGATAATTCATATTCAAGTCATTATCCATAGTTGTATTATAACTTATCTAATAGTATTGTAATGGCTGTGCTGTTTCATGTGATTGAATATAATGTATTATGACTATTTGTCTAAAGTTGATTAAGGCTAACCCAATGCTGAAATCAATTCAATTCAATTCAATTCAAGTTTATTTCAGACAAACACACATTACATTTTCATGCATACATGTACAGTCCATATATACTATAAACTACTTGAAGTACATATAACTTGTGCTGTTATTTAATCTAGTTAATATGATATGACACATTTTGATTTAGTCCGCAGACTAGATGAGATTGGACGGTATACACAGTATAGATACAAGTTAAACATAATATTCTGTCTTGTTCTTTTTTTATTGTGATGCTTTGCCATTTAATTTTCTGTGTAATAATCTTGTCTTTCGTTGTTCCCTGTTAATTAGCCCATTTACTCCTTATTATACATTTTTTTGTAATATTTTTTCCTTATTCATTTAAGTATATCTGACCAAGTTATAAAAAAAAGTTTTTATGTCTATAGGTTGTTTATTTGTTCTAATCTGACTTAGGTATTTATAAGTATTTCTTTAATTTATTTTTTATTCTGGAAATATTCTTCTTCGTATTGTATGTTTTCTTTTTTCTCAGTATAAATACCCTTATCTTTTATAATTTAATTCTAGGGCAAATACATCTTCGGATGTCCGCCCCTCTATCAATTGCCAAATACATGCATACTAGATGCCATAGATAAACATTATGTTTACCTGTTGCACTATACCTTGAACAATACATTTCCATGATAAAATCATGGTGCTCCCCAAAGAAATAGCTTGCCATCATCAATGTGCAGGACATTTAAACATGCCTAATCAACTAATACCATCTTTCCATCGCATAATCATTGTCTTTTAATTGATACCTTAATTAATGCTTTGTCTATATTCGTTATTCAAGAAGTTCTGATATATATATATACAGACATGATATAATTCTGAATAATGATAAATACTATATATAATGTTTTATTGACGTTTTCGAACCATGATGAGATATTTTTCAATACTTACCACAGACTTTTATTTAATAACAGTTAAATGTTGTTTCTTATTCACACTAGATATTATATTAAACATCAATTTATGTCTAGTGTGGCATTGTTTGAATATGGGGATTTATTGAATAACTGATATATGATAATAAAATACAAAATCATGAGTATGCATGACTTCAAGCGCACCTTTTCGGGATATTTAAATCATGATGTAGGATGGTTTTCATTACTTGGTATAACACCTGCATGCATGCATCGTCATTTCATTTTAATGCATTCAGGTCTGTAAGACTACAACATTAAAATAATTGATGTTACCTAGCCCTAATTGGTTCATCTGTTTTAAGTATGGCAGACTGATGCAACTCAAGGTCTAGTGCCGAGCGCAAATATCACGCCATTGCATTTGAAATACACATCAGGCTCAATCAGTGTCATTAACAAACTAGATGATAAATGTTTCTACTATTAGAACTTTAAATTTTTAAAATCGGTCAATTAACAAGCGAGATATAGGAGAAACATTGAGCAAGCATACAACGAAAACACAGAAGTGGCCGTTCATAAACAATGATTAACTAGAAAGTCCTAAATAACCAATTAGGGACTTTGCCAATCAGTTGTGCAACAGATCTGTTCAATATTCAGCCTTTGGTACTAATAAATAACAGTAAAACACCAGCCTGTCATCAGTGACAGGCTGCCTGTCACGGCACGGCAGATAGTCTGCCATGGTGTGACAGCTGCCCTGCCGTGACAGGCAGAGGCAGATTGTGGCAGATCGGGTTAATTCTAAATAACTCAAAATGCATCAAATATTTCAACTCAATATCACCAAATCAGTCATAAAATGACTAAACAACACTTCCAGAGTCGATTCCCAGTGAAAACAGTCAATATCTATCAAGATATTTAGACATTTGTCATCTGTCAAAACCTGTCACATCTGCCAAATCTGCCACGAATGGAACCCTATAGAACCCGGGACCCAGCGGTTGGAAGCCCAGAGCGCTACCTCTGAGCTAGGCCTCCGCCGTTAACCCAAAGACAATTCAACTTCAACATTAGCAGCTGCCGCTCTAGTATCTCCAGGTGAGTTGTTTTGTTTTTTTACTCAATTGTTGAAAACACTCACTTTTTAGGCCTGTTATACTTAAACTACTTTTTTTCTCCCAATGATATTTTAATTTACACACTCTTAAAAGTATACCACCCTCCCTGTTGTGTAGAGTTATATATTTTAATGACGTATGTCTGTATATTTTTTTAATACTGTACGCTTCTGATTGGCATATAGTGCTAAATAATATACAGACATACAATATTAAAAGAATTAATTAGAACCTATGTACATTTAATGATTAGTTTAGACTAATGTTGTGAAAGATATAAATTGAATTTTAGGAAATTCCGCTGATGAGAATGATGAAGAAGTTCCAGACAACATATCATATGACACTAATCTGGATGCACCTCCTCTCCAGCCAATGGAGCTAAATGATGTCAGCAACATCCTCCTACTAAGACCTCGAGCTATCTTAGCTTTTCCTATGGGCTATAGGGGCCGCTATATTGTTCTATCTTCTTTTGGCAACACGATGGGACTACACATTCGCGAGTTCCAGAACACCGCAACTGGAGAAAAGTTCCCAACTAAAAGAGGTGTTAGGATTACACCAATGCAAGTGGCCGATTTAAGATATCACCTCCCCGAAATAAGAAAAATTATGTACAACATGAGGCCTAACAGGACTTATCACCTTGGATAAGTTTTTGTTTCTCACTCTTAACAATGAACCCAGCGCGCTACCACTAAGCTAGGCCCCCACCTCCTGGTGAGGCAGGAAGACTGTGTGGCCATTGGTGAGTGCGGACTAGACCACACCATGAGGTACTCATTGTTGGATGGACAGGAAGTTGTCTTCAGGCGCCAGGTCCGCCTGGCCCACCAGTATCACAAGAGCCTCATCCTCCACCTGCCACCCGCCGGCAGGGACTGCCACCTCATATACAGGTGCGCTATCTCCATTATGAGCCAGGAAGGGCTGGATCACCAACACCCACTCCATCTTCATTCATTCATGGGGTCGTTTGCCGACTACAGGGCTTGAGTGGCCAGGTACCCAAATACCATCTTTGGAGTGACTCTGATCACCCTACGATCAAGTGAGGAGTTCCTGCGACTTGTGGACCTTCGGAAGCTTGTCCTGGAGTCTGATGCCCTATAAATCAACCAGCGTAGGGGGAGCGTAGGACCATTCTAAAAATACTAGTGAACTTCTTCTGAATTTTACAACTACGAGAGGCAAAGGCAAGTCAAAGGCACCAGTTGATACTATTGTGTTGGATGAGAGTGAAGAAAGCGCATCTGAGACAACTCCAGTCAAAAAACACAAGATGGACTGAGACTCAAATGTACCTGAGGACGAGGCTTCCTAATCAGTAGAAGCTTCTACTTCATCCGGTGCATGCGGTGGACCACTCGCCAAACATAAGAGGCCTGGGTTCGAACCTAATTGTGTTTGTTTGTGATTAGGGCTTTACGTCCTGTATTTTTGCACCAGTTGGGCTAATTAGGACAGGCAGGGACCATGGCAATGAGATGAAGGGATGAAACAGCCATCCAACTTAAGCTCGACCGGGAATCGAACCCGGGACCCAGCGGTTGGAAGCCCAGAGCGCTACCTCTGAGCTAGGCCTCCGCCGTTAACCCAAAGACAATTCAACTTCAACATTAGCAGCTGCCGCTCTAGTATCTCCAGGTGAGTTGTTTTGTTTTTTTACTCAATTGTTGAAAACACTCACTTTTAATGCCTGTTATACTTAAACTACTTCTTTCTCCCAATGATATTTTAATTTACACACTCTTAAAAGTATACCACCCTCCCTGTTGTGTAGAGTTATATATTTTAATGACGTATGTCTGTATATTTTTTTAATACTGTACGCTTCTGATTGGCATACAGTGCCAAATAATATACAGACATACAATATTAAAAGAATTAATTAGAACCTATGTACATTTAATGATTAGGTTAGACTAATGTTGTGAAAGATATAAATTGAATTTTAGGAAATTCCGCTGATGAGAATGATGAAGAAGTTCCAGACAACATATCATATGACACTAATCTGGATGCACCTCCTCTCCAGCCAATGGAGCTAAATGATGTCAGCAACATCCTCCTACTAAGACCTCGAGCTATCTTAGCTTTTCCTATGGGCTATAGGGGCCGCTATATTGTTCTATCTTCTTTTGGCAACACGATGGGACTACACATTCGCGAGTTCCAGAACACCACAACTGGAGAAAAGTTCCCAACTAAAAGAGGCGTTAGGATTACACCAAAGCAAGTGGCCGATTTAAGATATCACCTCCCCGCAATAAGAAAAATTATGTTCAACATGAGGCCTAACAGGACTTATCACCTTGGATAAGTTTTTGTTTCTCACTCTTAACAATGAACCCAGCGCGCTACCACTAAGCTAGGCCCCCACCTCCTGGTGAGGCAGGAAGACTGTGTGGCCATTGGTGAGTGCGGACTAGACCACACCATGAGGTACTCATTGTTGGATGGACAGGAAGTTGTCTTCAGGCGCCAGGTCCGCCTGGCCCACCAGTATCACAAGAGCCTCATCCTCCACCTGCGACCCGCCGGCAGGGACTGCCACCTCATATACAGGTGGGCTATCTCCATCATGAGCCAGGAAGGGCTGGATCACCAACATCCCCTCCATCTTCATTCATTCATGGGGTCGTTCGCCGACTACAGGGCTTGGGTGGCCAGGGCCCGGTTTCACGAAATTGATGGGGCAAGCCCCGTAACTGGGATATGTCCCCGTTGCTGTCCCCGATCAAAAATTGCGTTTCACGAACGTGGGGCATGTCCCAATGTGTCCCCGATCTTGCCCCAAAATCGAACACTCCTTAAAAACAGCAAATTAAAGAGTTTTTGTAAAAAAAAATTTCGGAGCACACCATTAATGACTATTTACTTTCTTATGGTGCCATTTTTGTGTTATTTTAGCCAATAAATTTCGTTTTTATTTGGATCCAACATGAACCCTATGTGGCGCCACTTATGTAACAAACATGGGGTTGCTAGGCAACCAGAATGGAAGTGAGGCATAATACAATATAAACAACGTCATGCATGTCACGATTCGTCACACGTTTTCCTTCATAACTTCGTCATTTTTCATCCGATTTTCAAAATTTTAAGTTTATATGATAGGTAAAACATTACACTATCATCCTATTACAGTTATGGTCACTGAACAGACAAATTATAGGCGTAGCGCTACTTTTTCGGTGGGAAGCGTGACGTCGCGAATCTTCCCTTTTTTAGGGGCTTTCATTCCCTGATCAGCTGGGGCTTGCCCCGTGGAGAAAGATGCCCCAAACTTTGATGAAACTCAATGGGGCATTCCCCGATGGGGTAATCCCCACTAGGCAAGCCCCATCATGGGGCATGCCCCGTTGGGGACAGCAATCGTGAAACCGGGCCCAGGTACCCAAATACCATCTTTGGAGTGACTCTGATCACCCTACGATCAAGTGAGGAGTTCCTGCGACTGGTGGACCTTCGGAAGCTTGTCCTGGAGTCTGATGCCCTATACATCAACCAGCATAGGGGGAGTGCCACTAGCCCATACAGCCTGGCTGACCAAGCACACTGTATTGCGTCCCTACGCGGCCTTCCCCTGCGTGTTGTGCTACAGGCAACTTGCCTGACAGTCCTGGAGTTCTATGGGCAGTAGGTGTGGGGACACAGGGTTGACTCCCTGGTGGGGCATGGGGACACAGGGTGGACTCCCTGGTAGAGCATGGGGACACAGGGTGGACTCCCTGGAGTTTAGTTTTACAAGGGAAACTGTATAGCAATGTGTATAGTCACAGTTCTGCCTGCCTCGGGGTGTAGTCCCTATAGACATGGAACACGGGTATGTCATTGCAAGTCCTTGTGAAAATGGCTCGAATGTATAAAAAAGACTGTGAACATGTCTAGACTTGTCATACCTTAGATGAACTAGAGAAGGATTGGACACTTCGATACTTCAAAGGTTCAGACTGCGTTTCGCTACCGTCCTAATGACCAATTTATGATGCTCTATTAGACCCATGTTTTATAACTCCCCCTCACTGATTCCACTGGGAAACAATGGAAAGGGGTGCTAAATATGTATTCATATCGGCTGACATGCATATCTTTCCTCTGCACAGTATAAACTTGACATTTTTTTCCTTCTTTGTTTTTTCAGACTTAAATTTTATTTGGAAAATATATAAATAGGCAGGTTTTTATCAAAATTTTAAGACAAATGACGATTAAAGCACAATAACCAGCATGAAGACAAGGTTTTCAGCTTTTCAATGAATATGGTCTGATCTTTGGCTCTATACGGCTTCTTGAGTTATCACATGATAAAGATAACATGTTTCACAAAATATTAGTTCCAATCTGGCTAACTTTAGTCCATAACTTTCTTAATATTAGTGCTAGAAATTTGGTTAAAACACTTTTAGAATCCTTGGATCATGCGGCATTCATGTCAAGAATATACAATAAGAAATAAAGAATTTCGACTTAGAAATTTAGGGAGTTAATTGCTGCTGATGCAGGGCATCACTGATGAGGGGTGTGCTCACTGAAGCACAGTGTGAACATCAAAGAATTTATGTATTTAGGGAAGCAGCAGGGGTCCTTGGGCCAGCTCTAGGCGAATTTGACTCTTCTTAAATCACCTAATAATGAATATTGTTTTATTACTTTCCGAAGTGTCCAATCCTTCTCTAGTTCATCCAAGGTCATACAACCTATGTTGTTGAACATTTGAAATTCTATGTATTCATACAGTGCACCAATAACAAAATTGTGTTGTATTATGAATGGACCAATCAGAGACCTTCCCGGCAATTAGCAAACTGTTATAGAAATACTGTACATTGCTCTTGCTATTACTCCTCCTACACACACCAAACCTCTAACATGGATATCTTGATGAAATACGCAGCTATCATAACTGGAACAACTGATGGTCCAAACACATTATCACTACTGAAAGAAGATGGTTACATCAACTGGGCATCATACCTGACATTAACTTCATACGAAGATACTGAAAACAAACTGAAACTGGTACACCAGCTGGTTGCGCAAGAAAATCACAAAGCCATAGCCAGACTATTTGAAATACTTCGTACAGATTATCCTTTTTTGTGTAGCATGATTCCTGAAATTTCATGCGGACAGATATTCCATCTATCTGGGACACAATGTTTCTTGAAAGTGAAATTTTGCGAGAGACTAAATAAGACTCAGACAGTTTTTGTAAAGACCTGCCTCGAACTGGCCAGATTGAGGAACGAACACACAAAAGAAGTTGTGGACTTTCACATAGTCAATGACAACATCAATGCAGTCGAACTGAAACTCAAAGACACCTTCGAGGTGGATAATGTGTTTCAATCAGAAATTTTTGGGGTGCTGACTACCGCCTACGGCAGACTCAAGCTTTACAACGCCCTAGATGCAGCGAAGGACTCTGTTGCTTACATGGACACTGACTCGCTGAGTTATGTGGAGAAAAAAGGGCACCAGACTCTACCCACTGGTGACCTGCTGGGCGATCTCACCGACGAGTTACCACCATGCACTTATATTAAGACCTTCGTGTCTAGCGCCCCAAAGTCCTATTCTTATTTTTCCTCCTTTGCTACCATGCGGAAGTATAAAAGCATACCCCATTTACTTTAATCCAAAAGAAAGCACCATCAAGTATAAAATGATCACTTAGTGAAGCAGCAGCTAGGTCCACATCTTTGTCAAAATATCCTCTTCTTGTGTGCTGTTCTGGGATGCAATACAACTTTTCATCTACATGGTATTAGAAAAGGCACATCTCGGCATCTTCCTTGAACCATCAACAGCAAAAGAAGAAACTATTTCTGCTGGAGGGATAGCTATTGTCTTCTATAATGGAAAGTCAGGTGTTGCAACAAAGACAAGCCATGTACAACCACAAAGCCTCCCACCCACGTCTGCTGCAGTTAAGTTCCATAGCCTTATGAAACATTTGTGGATCACAGGTGATTCCAACAGTGACTGATCTGCCAGCAGCTCCTCATTCTTTTTTGCATGCCATGAGATGCAACTGCAGCACAGATTTGAGCAATCTGCATTGTTCTTGTCAAAAACTGAGGGTGGGTGGGTGATAGGGCCATACGTCCTGTATTTCTGCACCTGATGGGCTAATTAGGAAAGGCAGGGACCATGGCAATGAGACGAAGGATGAAACAGCCATCCAACTTAGGCTCGACCGGGAATCGAACCCGGGATCCAGCGGTTGGAAGCCTAGAGCACTACCTCTGAGCTAGGCCTCCGCCCAGTTTTTATAGTTGAGGGTATGTCGTTATAGAGCTGAATGTTTCTTTAGTAATTATCTGAATTTACTTATACCTGTATAATATATTTACTATATATAATAGTTGAGGGTATGTTGTTACTGTATGTTTTTTTGTTAATCAAAATAATTTAATTCACTTATACAATTATAATATTTTATATTTGAGATATATATAGTTGAGAGTATGTGTTTTATTTTTTGGGATTAATTTACATATAGTTACACAGTAGTAAATTTTAAACTGAGAGCTTTAAAAATATATATTCGTAAAGTTAAGTAAATTATTTCTTAACTGTAGGAGTTTTTTAAATAAAAATTGATTATTGGCAGGAAATTATGTGGACGAGAAGAAGAATTTGACGACATCATCGAGGCTCCCCCGTTGACCCCAATCACGCTCACAAATGTCCACAATGAACTGCTATTCAGAAGATAGCCTATCAGCTAGGCTATCGCGGTAAATACGTTGTATTGTCAATTTTCAGTAGTGTAAAAGGCCTTCACATTAGAGAGTTCCAACAAACTCCCAATGGTAGTAAGTTTCCTACAAAAAGAGGTGTAAGGTTAGATAGTTTCCTACAAAAAGAGGTGTAAGGTTAGATAGTTTCCTACAAAAAGAGGTGTAAGGTTAGATAGTTTCCTACAAAAAGAGGTGTAAGGTTAGATAGTTTCCTACAAAAAGAGGTGTAAGGTTAGATAGTTTCCTACAAAAAGAGGTGCAAGGTTAGATAGTTTCCTACAAAAAGAGGTGTAAGGTTAGATAGTTTCCTACAAAAAGAGGTGTAAGGTTAGATAGTTTCCTACAAAAAGAGGTGTAAGGTTAGATGCCATGCAAGCTGCAGTCTTAAGATTTCACATAAACGAAATTAGAAACATTGCTTACAATACCGGTTTCAACAGGACATATCATTTGGGACGAAGGTTATTTCTTTGTATTTATAACAATTTCGGCACAACTATTGATGTGAGACACTAATTTGTTCTTACAAATGAAGACGGCAAGCTTCAACCCACCCGTAGGGGGTTAAGCTCACCATCTCAGAGTTAGAAATAATTATTCAGGCTCTGCCAAGTATCATTGGAAACTGGCCAAAATACGAGAACCATGCTTTATGGTACATGTTAGGCAGGAAGGGCAGCAACAGTTGATGGATTGGCCCCACTGCAATCCAATGTTGATTACGCGTTGTAAGCAATGAAATAGTTTATCAGTTAGTGTTTATTCACTAGGAATTTAAAGAGGACAGAACAAGTAAGAAGGCTATTTGCAGATTTGCTAAGACCGACTTTCAAAACATTGTGAAGATAGGGAAAAATGGCTCTTTCGGCATCCCTGCTGCAGATGGTTTGGAGGGCTCGGCAATTCTGCTCAGACCAAAGAAAGAGGCACCACAAGCGTTATTCCTTGCTCCGATATCAAAGAGGACAACATCCTAATGGAGAAAACAAAGCTCACTGATGTGATAAACAATGCAATTAGGGAACACAGCTTGTGTGTATGCTCACACTTGAACCTGGACCTGGTAGACATTGTAACATTGGGACACTATTCAAAGGTCAAGGTAGCATGTACTAATTTTAACTTTGTAACAGGGGCACACCATAGGCTATATGTAGAAACTGACAGGATGGGCCCTGACCCCAAGGAAGCATGAGGCGACCTTCGACTGCAGTACTTGCTGCAAGAAATGCCCATAGGAGTGGGTGGTGGGTGATTAGAGCTTTACGTCCTGTATTTCTGCACCAGTTGGGCTAATTAGGACAGGCAGAGACCATGGCAATGAGACGAAGGATGAAACAGCCATCCAACTTAGGCTCGACCAGGAATCGAACCCGGGACCCAGCGGTTGGAAGCCCAGAGCGCTACCTCTGAGCTAGGCCGCCACTGGGGTCATGGTGGAAAGGGTGACAATCAAAAAGTCATAGGCATGGTGCATTACAAGACCTGTGCCTTAAGAAGTCGTCTTAGCGGTGCTGGTGATTACTGATCAAAATAATTTCCAGCTCATTATCACAAGTTCAAAATAAGGTTATAGTTCCCCATTTATACAAAACACAGCTCATAAGTAAAAGAGCTATTGTACAAATTTTTTTATCGCCATTGGTATCATAGACCTTTTTTTTTCTTTTTCTCAAAGCAAATTTATCTGCCAATCAAAGTCTGAATGAGATTCACAATTTATGTAAACAAAATTTTTCCAGATTTGGATTTTTGAGAAACACTTAGCTCTATTCGTTATCATACAGCTTCTTTTCCTTCTTGAAGCAAACAGAAAGACAAACATGTCCTTTTTTTAAGTTTTGGCAGTTCAAACCCTTATCATTGGGCTACCAATTATCAACTAATCAACAATTTAGATGAGATTCACAATTCATGAAGACAAAAATTTTTCCGAGGGTTTAATTCTAGACTACCGCTCTATTTGGTATTAAAGCTTTTTTATCAATTGTTGGCACTTCAAACTCAAACCATTGGGTGAAAATTTATCTCCCAATCAAAAATTGGATGAGATTCACAATTTATGAAGACAGAAATTTTTCCAGGGGTTTAATTGTTTGTTTGTGATTAGGGCTTTACGTCCTGTATTTTTGCACCAGTTGGGCTAATTAGGACAGGCAGGGACCATGGCAATGAGACGGAGGAAACAGCCATCCAATGGTTTAATTCTACACCAACACTCAGCTCAATTTGGTGTCAGAGCTTTTTTATCAATTTTTGGCACTTTTAAACCCAAACCATTGGGCTACGAATGTATCTGCCAATGAAAAATTGCATGAGATTCACAATTTATAAAGACAAAAATTTTTCCGAGGGTTTAATTCTACACCAACACTCAGCTCTATTTGGTGTCAGAGCTTTTTTATCAATTTTTGGCACTTTTAAACCCAAACCATTGGGCTACAAATGTATCTGCCAATGAAAAATTGCATGAGATTCACAATTTATAAAGACAAAAATTTTTCCGAGGGTTTAATTCTACACCAACACTCTGCTCTATTTGATGTCAGAGCTTTTTTATCAAATTTTGGCACTTTTAACCCCAAACCATTGGGCTACAAATGTATCTGCCAATGAAAAATTGCATGAGATTCACAATTTATAAAGACAAAAATTTTTCCGAGGGTTTAATTCTACACCAACACTCAGCTCTATTTGGTGTCAGAGCTTTTTTATCAATTTTTGGCACTTTTAAACCCAAACCATTGGGCTACAAATGTATCTGCCAATGAAAAATTGCATGAGATTCACAATTTATAAAGACAAAAATTTTTCCGAGGGTTTAATTCTACACCAACACTCAGCTCTATTTGGTGTCAGAGCTTTTTTATCAATTTTTGGCACTTTTAAACCCAAACCATTGGGCTACAAATGTATCTGCCAATGAAAAATTGCATGAGATTCACAATTTATAAAGACAAAAATTTTTCCGAGGGTTTAATTCTACACCAACACTCAGCTCTATTTGGTGTCAGAGCTTTTTTATCAATTTTTGGCACTTTTAAACCCAAACCATTGGGCTACAAATGTATCTGCCAATGAAAAATTGCATGAGATTCACAATTTATTAAGACAAAAATTTTTCCGAGGGTTTAATTCTACACCAACACTCAGCTCAATTTGGTGTCAGAGCTTTTTTATCAATTTTTGGCACTTTTAAACCCAAACCATTGGGCTACAAATGTATCTGCCAATGAAAAATTGCATGAGATTCACAATTTATAAAGACAAAAATTTTTCCGAGGGTTTAATTCTACACCAACACTCAGCTCTATTTGGTGTCAGAGCTTTTTTATCAATTTTTGGCACTTTTAAACCCAAACCATTGGGCTACAAATGTATCTGCCAATGAAAAATTGCATGAGATTCACAATTTATAAAGACAAAAATTTTTCCGAGGGTTTAATTCTACACCAACACTCAGCTCTATTTGGTGTCAGAGCTTTTTTATCAATTTTTGGCACTTTTAAACCCAAACCATTGGGCTA
Source organism: Alitta virens (assembly GCA_932294295.1). Lineage (NCBI taxonomy): Eukaryota > Metazoa > Annelida > Polychaeta > Phyllodocida > Nereididae > Alitta > Alitta virens. Next base: position 13,142,059 of record OW028585.1, on the reverse strand, counting down.
CAAATGTATCTGCCAATGAAAAATTGCATGAGATTCACAATTTATGAAGACAAAAATTTTTCCAGGGGTTGGATTTTTAAAAAACATAACCCCGGGGTTTGATTTCTTCAACTATTTATTTGGTGTTTTGCAAGATGAATTATATAATACAGAAATTTGCTCTACTTTTGAGTAACAAATAAACAAAAAGGAATAAATACATAGAAATATTGGTCATAGGTGCATATAGGATACTTATTATGGCTCATACAGTGTTCAGAACACCGTAAACAGTTAATTCGCAATACACCCAGGAAATATTTAAATAAATAAATATCATAACGATTAAATAACAAATACATAACATATTAACATAGTATCAACCCTTTCTCCTCCTTCAGTTCTGCATAAAATGATCATACAACAACGTACAAGACAATTGTAGCTCACTCATATGAACTATATGTATACCTACATTTACCCATACAATTAAGAGAAAAACGAACGCAATAAATATCAATATTTCAGAAGTACCAGACTTCTGATATAGGGATTAATCAGTCAAAGAAAATGAGTCAATTCATTTCAGAGTTACTGGTCAAACAGTATAATTAAATAACACGAGGACTGCACACATTCTTAACTCCCACAAAAATGTAGATCAAACAATTAATGCAAATACTTGGGATACTTTTGACTTTTGTCAATTACACAATTTTAGTCATAGGCACAATTATTATTTTAGTAATTCTGCATTCAGATCAGAAAATAATTATTACTTGAGGTAGAGTCCTCCATTTGTTCTCATCAACATATAATATTATCAAATTTGTTATTATCCAAATAAATATAAATTGCCAACTAATGCTCAAGCTAATGCTTTGAAACGTTTCCGAGGTAACATATCAATTTCACTGTATTATTATTAACAAAATGATTGAGGTATAACACAATGGCCCAAAGCTGGCTTTTATGAAATGGGTGATGATTCAATTTTAAAAAATCATTATTTTGTATATGTGGCCAAGATTATTTTGTGTATGACATTATCATTATTTTTTGTACTCAATTTGAAGCGGAGTTATTTGCGCTGTATGCACTAATTTCCACCGATAATTTTACGTCAAAAGATTAACTTCAGCTGACGAATACCACAAAAAAAATGGAATAAATAGTTAATTTACTTTATCTTTTAACTCCCACAACTCAAGAATTACGAACATCGCAATTTTTAAATAAAGCGTGACATATTAAACTAACTTATGTTTGATGAGAAAAGAAAGCAATCACACAAACCAATTGATCATTAATAACCTAATTAATGGAAGATGATAAAGTAAGTTACTAACCTAACAAACCCATAATATATTACCCCTTTTTCAGAAACCGAACACTCCTAGATAGGGAGTTTGGCTTTACAGACCACGAAACATCACAAAGAACACATCCTTGCTTAAACGTTATGTACACTGCTATGTATAAGGTCCATGAAACAGCATTGAAATATAATCATTCACTGCAGTCTATTATACATATTATATGTTAAATATTATTCAATATTATTCTATAGTGATGTATTTATAATACAACCATGTACAATGTTGATACCTGAATAAGTGCAAAATTATACGATTGTAGTTTATATCGAAGTGTGCTGAGATGTCTAATTTTAATAATTCAATAAATGTTATCTTATATATGAATGATGCATACAATTCAAGCACTGAAGTAATCACTGGTATAATAATTAAACACCTATACACAAAGTCTGATTATGAGTATTAAATATTGTGTGATATATGGAACAACCTAAATTATATTGCAGAAACTAATGATGTTCATACAACAAATGGCAAGTTTGATGTGTTCATTAATAATGAATAATTATCGTTAGATAAACGTATTGATATATTCATAATAAAATAGCTATTATAAGATTACAATGTAGTAACGACCTTATCCTGTGGGTTTGATATATGGCAAGCAAACAACACTGCAAGCAAAAGCTTCAGAAGAAATTGCCGTTACGCTCTACGCAAGCATTTGACACAGTTAAGCAATATTGCGGTGGAGAGTCAAAAACTCTCCAAAGCTCTAGCAAGATCAACTAACAACTTGCAAAAGTAGCTCATTTGCAGAATAAAAAAAAAAGCACACAAAAAATATAAATAGCAATATACATTAGAAATTTTTCTTGAAATACACAAGATTTCATTTTCAATTTCATTATTTACTCTTTTTCAAATTATTATATTAAAAAAACCTCCGAATTTTGAAAAAATTAAACATTACAAAACTTGATAACGTTCAAACAGCAAACCATTGAACATGACACAAACGTCATGACATATTTTCACTTTTTTTACAAAAATTTCAGTACGAGCTACTTTATATAAGGCATGGACTTACATGAGCATAAAGCGATCTCTAACTATCCACATAGGGGCATTTTCAATGCATCACAATCTTCCTTTATGACACTCAACATGTTTTAAACACTTTTTTCTTTGCATCATAGCTTAGCATTTAGATGCGTGTCAAAAAATAAAACCCTTTTGAAGAGAGACTTGTTTAAAATTGTGAGCTCTGTTAACAGTTCGTTTTAAGGTGGTTTTCTCTTTTTCTTTTTTGCTTATCAAATTCTAATGAATTTTTTATAAAAGAAAAGTGAAATGAATCAGATATTTCATAGCCTCAGTCTTCTACTTGTAACAAAACAAAAGATAAATACACTAGAGTTTGACTCTTTTTCGTAAACAACAATTTCTGCTAAGTAACGTCGTTCAAATCGCCACTGATGATAACTTCATCATAACATAAATACATAAATACTTTATATAAACATGAGACCTATTATAAATTATGAGACTTATCATAAAGTGTTAATTCCAAATAACTAAAACGGTTAACGACTACAACCAAATTTTCAAAGTTCAAAATGTAAAGTTAACTTCCGTTATACGATAATTATACCACCTTAGCGTGTCTCTTTATTCACACCTGTGACTCATTAGCACCCTTATATAAATATATGTACAAGACATAAAGCTATGCAGTGAGAAAATTCACAAGATCAAGTTGAATTTAAAAAAATAAAAATAAACTTGTACACGCTACCATCGTTTACCTTTGGAAGGTACAACCTACAACAGTTAACTACTTTAAGCTGTTTCAGCGACGCATAGAAAAATGTATGCCCTCTATTATTCTATTATACATGACGGTAATACTATGATGAACATTACATTCATAGTAATGAAACATTAACAATTCGAATGTGCTGCTATAACGTATATTATTTCTATGTTAGTTTCTGTATAATTACAAAATTATTGAGGATTATAACATGTATCTGTACATACAACTGCAAGGATATATGAATTATTTTAACTATATAAAGTTTCGCTAAGTCACTCTATTAACTATATCAGCAGAATTGCGCTGTAATTATTTGAATTACAGTCAAATTAAGCAAATCGGATAAAAATATTGCTGGTAAATTTATTGGCAAAAAAATATTACCTAAAATGGCCAGTAAAGCGATGTCAGCTATGAAGCTATTCCAGTGCCAAATTTTTTATTCTCAGAATTTGCTTGATCAGAACTTTGTATTCCAAGGAAAAAAATAGTACAGCTGTAAATTACAAAACAAATATTAGGAAAAGGATTTCTACATGTAAGCAAAATTTAAGTGTCTTCATGACCTTAATATTTGTAAACATACAATACATACTGCAGTGTCATATTTTGATTCTATAACAATTGTTAACTCTATCTTCAGTTGTATATCTATGAAAAAGGGCAGGTATTGAATTTTGGAGATTACTGTAGACTTCAGACGGTCAGAGCCCTGACTTTGTCAGACATTTTTGCAACCGCACAGTACATCGAATAACATGCAAACACAAATATTTCGAGATCTAAATAAGGAAAAAGTTTCACCCTTTTACATGCATCATTCACAGTTAAACTGCGACACTTATTTTCCTAGTTCCTGATTGGTCGAAGAGTCTCATCTGCAAGATCACATGACCTCCTACTGGCTTCTGATTGGTCGACTGAAATCATCCGTTGTTCACATGACAAGATATGCTTCTCTGATTGGTTGGCAGACATTCCATCAAGATCACATGAGCTGCAGGCCTCTCTTTGATTAGTTGAGATATCTGGGTCACATTGGTTCGTCTTTGACGCTGATTAGTCTTTCGGCAGAGAAGCAGTTGGTCATACTCTTTGTTGTAAGATTCAATGGGCTAGTCGTTTTTGCTGTGATACTGAAAGTGAGGAAGACAATCAACTATTTAATACGCACACTAGTTACCAGTGTTATAGCATTTGAAAGGACATTATCACAATCTTCATTTGTACAATTAGTCACCTAGGTAGTCACTCAGACAGATAGATAGACAGATAGATAGATAGATAGATAACACAGAAGTCCAGAAGTCAGTAGTGCTACAGGAGTATAATCGAGAAAAGTAAATAACACTGACCTGTTTTGATTACTATCTTTGATGACCCCTTCTTCACCGCAACCTGTTACTTCATTTCTCAATTCAGGTCGTTTTTGTTTTTGGTGCGACATCTGAAGTTGGGCCAGTTGCATATGCTGGATGTGGGCAAGCTGATGCTGCATTGCGTAAGTGTTGTATTGATAGAGAAGCGCGGGATGCAGGGTGGTGAATTGCGGATGCGGGAGATATGCGGGATGAGATGAAACAGCCGCTGATAAGTTAAACCCAGACGTCACAGGTAGAGATGTCACTCCATTTAGTCGACTTTCAGAAAGCTTTGGATCTTCTGACATCGGTGAGTGTCTAGGGGGTGAGTTGTTCTCTCTGCTCTCACTAGGTGGCGTGATTAACAAAGGGGGTTCCCAGCTTGGTCTGCTCAGTTCGGCCATTTTGTTTTCCAAGCCTTCGACTTCTTCCCGACGTGTAAACCCTTCAGTGCTGCCATCTGGTGAACTGCGATCACTGCCACCTTCAGTTGAGGTGCGACGTTTCATTTTCAGTTTTTTGTGGAGCAAGTATGGCTCGGAGACATTAGAAGCCGGTGAGGAACACTTACTACCTGCTTCACTATGGGTTTCTAAGATGTCTATCGATATGCTATCGTCCGATTTTCGACTCTCTACCGATTTCCGACTGTCGACTGATTTTCGATTTTCCTCGCTTCTTTGCGATTCACTGGTCAACTCCCTTCTGGTCAACCCTTCATTACATCTTTCTAAATCTCTCCTCATCGATAAGGGTGGAGTATTTAACGCAGTCTTTAACACGGGGTGATCCTGCCCAGGTCTGCTGCCAACTAATCGGTCCAAACCGTTTTGACAGTAGCCTTGACCTTGACCTGAGGTTAGAGCCTCACTTTCACTCAGACTCTTCATGCGAGTATGATGATTTGGTTCTTGTCTCACTGGGTGTTGCATTGCTTCACTCTCACTTGCGCTACGATGATGTTTATCTGCAGTATATGGCGAGAGGGAGTGGTGAAGAAACGGGAACCCTGGTCGACCTAATTCTCCCCCTGGAAATGGACATTTTCCTGATGGTGCTTTGTCCTTCCACATTCTTGCCATCTGCAAATGCAAATTAAAAATCATTAGAGTTTGATTTCTAGGCTCAAAGATCTCATTTTAAACTCACCAGGAGCTTTCACTCATCTCTCATGGGCTTCTTCAGCTGTCAATTGGTCAGTTTTCTCCAGCAATCTGACCAACTGAGCATGTTCAGACAACTAAAAAAGCCCATGAGAGATGGGTGAAAGCACCTGGTGAGTTGAAAAAATGTGACCATTGAGCCTAACTCAATAATTTTCCATAGGTCTGGATTAATCCTTCAAAGTTGGAAATAATAAATCATTTTTAAGTCAGCATTATTAAGACATGTTACATTAATAACCATTCAGCATTAATATGACATGCTACATAGATATTTGTAACATTTGTAACAAGCTTTTGTTTTTAACAAACATATGTAACATTTGTTTGCATTAAACTAGAGAATCTCATTGACTACTTCATCGTAAGTACCACCCGTCATATACATGTAGTCGGTTTTCATGACAGGAATAAATAACATAAGCCTAAGAGCTGGCCTTAAGCAATGAGAGCTAGATAAGAAACTGTAAAATAAAAAGGAACTCCTTTGACCTTGGTAGAATTATATTTTCAGCAATAGCATAAAAATGAAACTGCTTTAATTCTGAAGGAATATTCCACAACATTTGTTTGAATCAAAACAGAAGGAACTCAAGGGTTACTCCTTATCAACAGAGGGAGCTACCAGTAACTGTGCCCCAACCATTGTTTAATGACATAAGCATTCAATGAGGTCATAGAATGCAGTTGATGACATCACAGTTAGATCTATGACATCATTACACAATGGTAAGGCCGTCACTGAAAGCCCCTCTATAACAAGTTCTCCATTATATAAGTAGATGACATACCTTTGAATCAGCTTCAGACAAATTTTCCATCGAGCTTCTCTTGCGCTGGTTTTCTGCCGGATACAGAGGTTCAGTAATAACATTAGGTTGTCTATCAGGATCAGAAGATGTCTTATCTTGGGATCTGGCTAAATGTAGGGCTGCGGGGGACCAAATAGCTGGTGATGGGGCATCTCCGTTCATGTGGCTGTTGTTTTTGGAGTTTGCAGCAAGTGTGTTGGACACTGCATTAGAGATCACTCGTGAGGCATCAAAATCAACAGATGATGCTGCTGACTTCTGATTGGCTGCGGCTGCTGCTGTTAATGTAAACCCTACATCCTTGCCATCATGTCGACTTGCATTGCTACTGCCATTGTTATCAAAAGTATCTGAGTCAGTTCGCAAATGTTTCCGACCGGCTACTTCGTACTCCGGGTCAGAAGGGAGATTCAAAATGGCGGAGCTAAATCGTGGAAAGGCTCCGTAAGAGGAGTGCAATAGCATGCCCCCCGGGTGGCCTGGAGGCTCCAGGGGTAACGGCAAGGTTGGCAAGTCTGGAGGACGCGAGTGAAATGACGGTTCTCCATCAGTTGGGTGCCCTGGGATCATGTGAGATGAGTAGATTGGAGGAAAGCCAGGAGGAAGCATTCCACTGAAGAAAAAAATTGATAAATTACAACTTACTACGAAGCTAAATCAACTATTGCTAAAATATCCATCTAACAGAAAAACAATGAGAACAAATAATCCAGCCCTGCTTTTTTCTACATTAAGATATTAAGAAAATACTGGTCAAGCACCCCCCCCCCCCCACCCCTAATATCAGTTTTCCCCAGACCCCTCCCCCCTGATATCTGAAAAATCTTCAGGTCCACCCCCCCCCCCCTTTTTTAATGGTGTTCCAGCCCTTACCTTTGAAAGTATGCAGGAGGTGGTTGATTCTCAGATGACGTTTTCAGTTTGTCATTCTGCGGCCGACTCGCAGCCGGTACTGACAGACCGAGAAGTTTTTCTGAATGTAAGGTGTTGAGTGTTCGTAAGTCAGGGATCTTCATTAACAACTTGGCAAATATAGCTGAAAAACAGAAACAAAAAAGTATAAACATACAGTATAGTATTATTGATAGCATTCATAATTTTTTCATGCATCTCATGATAATCTGCCACATTTTTTGATGCTTCTTTATTTATTATCTCCAAATTGTACCGCCATTGTTATTTACGTTAAGTATCATATTTCGGTGCTGGCAACTTAAAAAATATTTGTGATGTATTAACGACATAACATGAATCAGTCATAAAATCCTTGTTTGACACTGGAGCTATACAAAATGGCTATCACAGTGCAACGCTTGGCGACATTGAAATTTGCTGCGAAATCAAAATTGGCTATCCCTGACAAGCACAAAGTACATGGCCAAATGTGCCACATGTGTTTTCCATGAGAAGGATAAACGCATGGAGAATGCATGGTTTTTAGCTAATTATAATGAGGCAAAAACCATGCGCACGTGGCACATTTGGCCATGTATGCCTTCCAGATTCATGACTTCTTGTAAAACTAGTTTTCCATCTCTGACAGCGTTTTAATAATGTGACAGGCATCTAAGAAATATTCCTTTTATTCATTGCAGCGAAACTCGATGTCATGGCAAATTATAACGTCGCCAATTGTAGCAGATTATGACCATTATGACATTAAGACTTGGTTAGAAGCCAATCGCTGGACATCAATGATTTCCAATGCTACAATGCCCAATAGCGAAGTAACGGCTGTCAAAACATTCTGAGAGAACGATTGTAAATGAGGGACATATTTATGCTTCTCATTCGGAATGTTTTTGATCCGCCCCTGGATGTTGCGATTATCGCATTTATAAAACTTTGCTGGCACCTGGAGTTCGCCATTGAGCACTGCAGTTTTTTTTATCAATTATTGAAAGGCTTCCATTTGATTTTTTTCTCGTTTCTTACCAGGATCTTCCGGGTGATTGTGAGCCATGACAGCTTGTAACGCTTGAGTGATTCTACTCTGGATTTTCTCCACTTGTTCAACACTTCTAAGACCGGGTCGATCTGGAAAAAAACAGGACAAAATTTTACTGAATTGTGTCATTTTGTGTCAGAGCTGCTTGTATTGCATTGTATGGTTATATTGTATTGTATTGTGGTGTATTGTATTGTATTGTGTTATATTGTATTGTACTGTATTGTGACACATGGCATTGTAATATATTGTGTAGTGTAGTATTTTTATTGTATGTATTTTGCTTTTACGGTGATGTGCTGTATTGTGTTGTATAAATGCTACTGGTGTATTGCATTGCATTGTATGGTATTGCATATTGTATTGTATTGTATTGCATATTGTATTGTATTGTATTGCATATTGTATTGTATTGTATTGCCTAAATGCTACTGGTCTTGACTTTTTACTTTAAGTGAAGAGTTATCAAGTATAAGTAGAAAAGCTTGTCAAGACACATGTCTCTGTTTGTATCATTAGTATTTTTGAACTTACCAAGAAAAAAAACTTAATTTTATTTAAACATACTGGTTAATCAAAGCATGACAATCATACCTGATGCAATAATAACGATAGCAGAAAATAGCCCAACTTCATCTTCGGTCAGATTCAAAGCATTCAACCGTTCGGCAAAATCAAACATGGAGTCTAGTAGAAACCCTGCGCTGTTCGTGACCTGCTAATTGAAAAAATACTTTAGGCGGTGAATATTATGAGCCACCTTAATGGCAAATGACATAAAATACCTCTAATGTACCTGATCTAACTATAGTACATGTGTTTTACATACCGACAGACTCACTCTCTTGTATAGTTTTCCGTTTGTAAATAACATGGTGTTGCTTTGACTGTCGAACAAACAAGCTAGGTGGACCAACAAGACTTCAAAAGTACCAGCCTGTAAAAGAGAAAATTATTTTCCTGATATAGTATCCAATTAAGTGCTCTTAATTCTTCTGTTTTGTGGAACTTCTGCACTGAATTTTTTTTTAGTAACTTCATATGAACTACAGATCTTATATTTCACAGATAAAAGCCGAAAGTCCAATGTACATAATCCTCTCGCTAACAATACACAAATCACATTATAGAAACTTCCATTTTGATGATTCTGTGGGAGTAATTTTAGTGACTAAGATCATCACCAGGTGTTAGCACCAATGACTAAACGCCCCCTGGTGGTAACAACTAATTTAGTGTTGCATCATAGAAGCAGACGATAATCCATATTTCAGAAAGGAAAAGAACTAACCTTAAAGAATAAAATAATAACTAACAAAATACAAAATTTTATAGAGTACGAAAAACACTTACTTTTAACAACGTCACTTGATCTTCTTGACCGAGGACTTGGAACCCCGGAATACATTTGGCAAAGTTGACAACATTTCGGATCGCCGGAGTGAAACATTCAGAGAATTCTTCCCACCTTTTGTTTCCTTCGCTGACAGAAGGATTTGGGTTTAACGGACAAGCCTGTAAAAAAGAAGTTCAAAATGTAAATTCATAAATTTTCGCGCCCGCAAAGACTCTATAAAGTCTTTTGATTAGTTCCAAAACTTACCATATGAGCTGGACAGTTCACGAATTCAGGGTTTTGCCAACTGCGTTCCATGAACGTCTTGAACTTGACGCGAGTGAAGTCGCAAGTGCTAAGGTGGGCCTCGATGACCTTGTGAGCGATGTCGACCTCCATTTCCAATATTGAATTGAGAATATTGCTTTGACTCTGGTTGTTCACCTTCTGCATCTGTTCCATGATTTTCGCTTTTTCTTTTTTCGGAACCCTTCCAAACCGAACCGCTGGAAAATAAAGAATAGATATAGAATAAAGTCAAGACAAATAAAAACTTCATTCGCATTAAATGGTGATGAATCTCAAATGTATAGCCCGATTCCTAAAAAGCAACTAGCCAAAAGTATTTATCAGAAATTGTATTGTATTTTATTGTATTATCAGTTAGTATGACCAGCTGCAGGCAGACATATTGATGAGAGGATAAGGCTTGGAGTCCACACCATGTTATCATAAACCTTTACCCCATGGGTGGAGTCTTTTACTTGCCATGTCATGGACACTGAGTCCAAGGTACTTTCAATTTCACATCTCATGCAAATCATCAGTGATATCCAGCTGGGATGTAGTTCATGAAGAGTGTCCTTAGAACAATTAACTACCATTTAGTTGCTAAAAATACATCTGCCATTATTATTGGGATTTTTACCTAAGAAAAATGTTAGTCCTATCAGAACAATTACCATTGTTGTTGGCAACAACGCAGTGCCCTCTATGGGGGAATGGAGACATCATTAAGCAACTACTTTCACGAGATCACAAAAATCAGGAAAGTCGTAAAAAGAGCAGCAAACGACATATGCTGCAAATTATTACATCTGCTTCAAAAAGGACCACAACTAAAGATGGGGACTAGAGTTACACCATCTCCCGCTATCTATTGATTACCATGGAAACACAATCAGAGCATTCCTACCTCCTTTATAGGGGAGTTGCAGCAATGGAGCATGGAGAGCAACGCCATCTACCGACTACTTACAGAATCACTAACTACAGTGGAAAGAATTTCATAGGCGGAGCTCCCAAACATCGGACATCTATATAACTGACACCAAAATAACCTCAGCACTTTTCTGACTAATCAAACATATTGAACGCCCATATTTTTTCAATATTTTTTACCATGTTAAATACAGTGAACCCTTTAAGTATGTGTCCTCGATATGAAATTTTGATTGATGAGCACTACGGGCGTCATTTGCACACTCAGTCTTCGGACTAAGAATCGAACCTGGGACAGAAAGTTTCGAACAGTTTAACCAGTTTAACGAATACGCCATATCTGACAATCTCTAAATGCAAGTAAAAGACCCCACCCATGGAGTGCACATTAACCCCATGTACGGGGTCTTTAACGTATGTGTGTGGACTTTTAAGCCTATGTGATCATCACGTCTGCCTCCAGCTGGTTATGTTTATAAGGTGACAAAAAATAGTTTTCTTCAGTCCCGATACAATACAAAACAATTATTGCTTTTTCAACCATTAATGACCTTTTTTTCATAGGGTGGGGCAAAAGTCCGCCCCTGCACGTGTCACCAAACAAAAGTAACAACCCCGCGACATCAATAAAGAAAGGTGGGGGGTATCAGTTATCACACAGAGGGATTGTTGCCTTGGCAACCGACCAAAACTTCCCAATTAAGAGGGTTGCTAGGCAACCACCGCTTGTTGGGTAATAGAGAAAGAAGGCAGGCAAACATCAAGCATGTCACGTGAGAAGATGATCACATGATCATCACATGATCACTATCCCAATTACCCACCCATAGTTCCGCCGCTTGCCAAGAGATGGCGTTTGCTTCCGTTGGCAAAATGGCGGAAAAAAAGGGCAGTCAAAAGGAACGTTAGAAAATAAAAAGGGGGAATTAAAAGGTACAAGGTAATTCGAGAAGAGTTATTGAACTTGTTAAAAGTTTAATTGGCTTAACTGCCACAAAAATGAAGAACTGACACCATGACTAGACGCAATTCGAAGATAATTTTGGGTTTGTTTGTTAATTAGCTTCCTGCAAGTATTTACAAAGAAAAAATAAAAGATTCAAATATAACTCTTTGAAACTTGAAAATATCTTAAAACTGTCTTTTACCAATTGTTACACAAAGAAAAAAGAAAGAAAAGCAAAAAAGAAAGAAAGGAATAAATAAATAAAGAAAGAAAAATGAAATATAGATAGATAGATAGAATCCAACTTTAATCTGGAATTTTCACGGCTATGATTAACAAAAGATAAAATTCTCAGTTAGAAATTTTGGTCCATCAATTTAGAAATTTCTTAAAGGTACTATCAAAAAGAGCAGAATGGAGGGGGGGGGGGGGTAATTTGTTAGTGTACCCCTTTCTAGCTGCTGAGATATTTTGCCAACTGTGTGCTTGTAGGATGAGAAAGACCTTAGCAAAATCCAAAATGGCGACCAACCAGAAGCCTCACATCTCCACTAAAGCTGAATAATGAGCTGCTTGTATGCTACGCTCCAGTGAACTCCGATCTTTTCGTTAAAATATGTTGCTAGGCAACTGTGCTACTATCAAAGTGAGTGGAGGCAGTGTGTTGTCAGGCTGCCAAGAAGATATGGAAGCCCCCCCCCCCTAAAGACCCCCCCCCCCCCCTTCCCCCCTCTTTTGGCAGCCATCTTCGACTCATGACATGAAACGTTTGCTTCCTCTTACCTGCATACATAGTGATCTGCTGGTTACCATGGCAACAGAAACGTTTACTTGGCAACGCACGAAACTTTTCTAGCCAATCACGGGGATCGATTTCATTCTGATCCCCACTGTTCTTTGAGAACAATGTCCTAGATCACGAAAATAACGAATCTGTGTTTTCCACTAATATCTGGGGTGGGGGGAGGGGAGGGGGTTTAAAACGAAGTCTGTAATAAGCCCAGATTTTGTGATTTTCAATTTGTAATAACTATTTAATTAACAGAGTTCGTAATATTTGATGAAAACGTAATTCCGTAACGGAGGGTATTATCGACAAGGAGGGTATTTTCGACACTCACATTAAAATGTTAACAATTTATAATTTTTTTCTTAAACTAATTTAAGTGTCGAAAATACCCGCCCTGTCGATAGTACCCTTCGTTACGGTACACCTATTTTCCTATTTTTTCTCCGAGTTTCCCTTGTAAATCTCAAAATTTCCTGACAAAATAACACATTAAGAAAACTATATACATCACAGCAACTGAACACCCACAATAAAGACCACCGTTAAGTGAAATAGTCCTAATATTGAGGTGGTCTTAATAATGAAAACATTTACATTAAAATTCCAGTATGGAAACCCAGCAAAATTATGGATATTAAATTAACATTTTCCAAGTATTGGTTGGTTTTAATTGTGGTGTTCCGTTGTAGTGAGGCAGTTTTATTAATGAGGTGGTCTTATATTTGGGTTTTAAGGTAAAATAAAAATCATTCTTACCGTCACGTGACATCCCAACGGCTATGCATTTCTTTAATCTGGAAAAGATAACAAATTCAAATTCATAAAACAATATGTTATATGTTATGAACTCCAAGCATTCTTATCATCTCATCATTACGTCTGCCTCTCGCACCTGGTCATAGTACTAAGCTTAAGACCCAGTAGCATTATACCTTACTAACGATGTTGTACATGACTAACCTATTTTACTCAGTCAATTCATTAATTCATCTACGCTGCTGAGGCAAGTAAAGACCCCACCCATGTGGTAAATGTGTAACATGGTGTGGACTCCAAGCTTTATCATCCCATCATTACGTCTGTATGGCAGCTGGTCATGTGACTAAGCTTCAGACCCACTAGCATTGAGACATTGACATAATCAATAATAGTTTAATATTTATAATCAAATATAATAGTTTAATATTTATAATCAAATATAATAGTTTAATATTTATAATCAAATATAATTTATTTAATATTTATTTGATATGTACCTGCAGTATTGGCAGCGATTCCGGTTGACTCGCATGATATTGCATTGTTGGTTTTTCAAACACGGTCGGTACTGGATTTTCTGTTGAATACTCCTTCGGAAGAAACCCTTTGAAATATAAAAATAACTCGCACATATAATAATTATTTCGTAAAACAAGACAACAACATTATCTAGTCTTATTGAATTGAACCATATTTATCATATCAGATCATATCATTTTGTATATTACTATATCAAGTCGCTGGTTTATCCCGTTTAATTATTCAGCTGCTGTGAGCCAATAAGAATGTTTTATTGTCATCCAGCAAGGGTGTATGTTGTACAGCAGCAGCAAGATATATTGGACAGCTGGATGGCTGCAGTGTATGTTGGATGGCTGCAGTGTATGTTGGATGGCTTCAGTGAATATTGGATGGCTGCAGTGTATGTTGGATAGCTGCAGTGTATGTTGGATAGCTATAGAGCATGTTGAACAACTGCAGTGTATGTTGGACAGCTGCGGTGTATGTTGGATGGCTGCAGTGTATGTTGGACTATGTAGAGAATGTAAGCAATGGTGGATGGTGTGTCGACACAAAGATGCTATTGCGTATTCCAAAAAATCATAATGCCCTCGACATATAATTTTTTCCCATCCCACAAACTCTATGTAGGACTCTTCACCGTCCACTATTGCTATAATAATTTATCTGATTGTATAATTATCATATTTTACCTTGCATCCTTCACAGGCATGAACACCATAATGAAAGCCACTGGCTTTGTCCCCGCATACTCTGCATAGAACTGTATCACCGTCAAATTCTGAAAATATACAAGAAAAATTCATATATAATCATGTATATTAATGAATCAAATGCCATTTCTAAGCATTAAAAAACTCGCATTAATACCAAATTTAATTCCTTGTATTTTTTTAATGATATTCATTTCTTACAGCAAACATTTTAAGATAAAATATATTCTGCCAATGAATTAAATATGGTATATGAAAAATATAAGAATTGGTTAATTTGGTTATAAAACATATTCATGGATAAACAATACAATATGCAAAGTCATCACATTAAAATAATATATATACTTTTGTCAGTCAATGTAAATATTTCAGTTTTATTGATGCAACAAATTACCTTTATAGGTTATAATAAACTAGTTTTAGTGTATTATATTGTAATATATTACAATATATTGCAATATATTGTAATATATTGTATTATATTATATTCAAACGTTCATCTTTGTAACCACTGTCATAGATGCGGTGCGCAAAATCCACTAGAGCCGCCATTACAGGATCAAGTTGTTCTTCGTGTAAATAATCATATCATACACAGCCAGTTTGTGCTTAATTATTAATAAATCGTAACTTAACAAGTCATCGAAGTAAATCAATTACGCCTGAGTCTTGTATTATTTATTATGTATACATAACAATATTTATTGTTTATGATATGCTAAGGTAGGCTTTATTTAATAACAGATAAATGTCTGTATACATAATAAGGTAGTGTCGCTGGCTATGTTTCAAGGGTAACCATTCATACATTCATTCACTTAAACAAAATAATAAGCTATAATTCTATATAATGCTAAATTTCTCACTGTTAAATTCATCATATATTCAAGTAATATTTCACATTTAACAGAAAAGTCGATAATATGAATATTTCAATTTTTCAATCACAGATATTTTCTTTTGTATATGTGGTAGGATTTAATAATGATTTGTATGTCTATGTAAATTTATATGTCTATGTAAATTTGTATGTCTATGTAAATTTGTAATTATGACAATACATTTTCCAACTTAATCAGCTGAGTCTGTTGCTTGTTTTATTGTTATAATTACAAATTTACAAGTAGAATTACAAATCATTATTAAAATCCGACCACTAATTTTTCTTTTTCACGCAGGCCACCTCACAATTAAGACCACCTCAATATTAAGACCATCTCACTATTAGGACCACCTCACTATTAAGACAATTTTAGATCATCATTATATATTAACTCACAATTAAACTACTGAAAACTCTGAATATTGCACCCAATATTGCACCCAATATTGCACCCAATATTGCACCCAATATTGCACCCAATATTGCACCAAATATTGCACTGAATATTGCCTTAATATCCAGGTTTTATCGTTTATAAAAATCATTTTATATAAGTAACAAGAACAGTATCATTTGCAGATGGAGGTCACTGTAAAACTATTTCATTATTCAGCATCTGTCATCGTATGCCAGAGCCTCGCAAACAAATGCTTCAATTATATAGACACACAGACATAGAAACGCACCATTAATATCAAATATCTCATTTATGTTTAATATATCTCATTTATTATTGAAATATCTCGTATATAATAGAGGCCAAGTTGACTGGTGACTTCCTGCGCTGTCATCTGTTGTCTGTCACTGGGTTTTTGTGGAAATGTGCTTTCTCGCCTTTTAGGTTTTTTGATTTTTTTTTTTTTTTTTTTTCTATAATAGGAAGTTTGAAAAAGACATCTAATAATAGTTAAGATAAATGTTTTCTTTAGTTTATTTACAAAAGAAATTACAGAATTCGTCACTCAGTCCACTCAATAAAGTCCTTATTCTTTAATGACAATTCTCATCATATCTTGCCATTTAGTTTCATATCAATCAATCGAGAAATTGAGTGATTTTGAATTAATTATTCTTATCCGTTTAAAGAGAACAATCATTCATTTAGATTAAGACGTTGTTAGAATGAGCAAACAATTATACATAACCATAAACTACTTTATTAATTTTAAAGCGGAAAAACCTATTAAGACAACCTCACAATTAAGACCACCTCACAATTAAGACCACCTCATTATTTAGACCACATCACAATTAAGACCACCTCATTATTTAGACCACATCACAATTAAGACCACCTCACTATCAAGACCACCTCACAATTAAGACCACCTCTTTATTAAGACCACCTCACTATTAAGACCATCTCATTATTAAGACCACCTCAATTAAGACCACCTCACTATTTAGACCACCTCACTATTAAGATCACTCACTATTAAGGAGATCTATCTCATCTATTGAAAATATTTTTATCCTGCTCTTCTCATTTGTAACTAAAATGAAATCACAAAGAGATAACTCCGCCATTTTCTCATATTCGTCACTTCAGCAGGTGCTCCTGTCCTTTGGCAGCGTTTACTAATTAACCGGACAATTTTCAAGGGTAATTACAACCCCCCAGTGTTGTTCGCAAGTTACCCTGTTGCCCTGACACCATGAACACCCCTTTTCATGCCCAATACGGGGGTTCATTATTGAAGGGTTATTTGGAACGTTTTGACGTCTGCTTGTTAGTTCATTCATTTGCTCACAGGTGGCAGCACAGAGGAGAGGAGAGGAGAGGAGAGGAGAGGAGAGGAGAGGAGAGGAGAGGAGAGGAGAGGAGAGGAGAGGAGAGGAGAGGAGAGGAGAGGAGAGGAGAGGAGAGGAGAGGAGAGGAGAGGAGAGGAGAGGAGAGGAGAGGAGAGGAGAGGAGAGGAGAGGAGAGGAGAGGAGAGGAGAGGAGAGGAGAGGAGAGGAGAGGAGAGGAGAGGAGAGGAGAGGAGAGGAGAGGAGAGGAGAGGAGAGGAGAGGAGAGGAGAGGAGAGGAGAGGAGAGGAGAGGAGAGGAGAGGAGAGGAGAGGAGAGGAGAGGAGAGGAGAGGAGAGGAGAGGAGAGGAGAGGAGCAGCTTGCCCAGATAAGGGCATATCATCTATAATTTGTATAAGCCTATTTTTAGATATCCAATCTTAATATTTATTTAATTATAACAATAAAGTCATTCTATAAAATATTCATACCAAATAACTGATTATTGATAAATTCAGCATATAAAATTGACATTTAATCCAGAAAAGAACCTCAGAAATTCCTATTGACCAGTCACCACACAGCTGCCCCGCTCCCCCCAAACCCCCACCCACTAATTCCACCCAAATGGTCCATATTTTCCGTAAAGACCCCCCCCCCTTCAACCCCTTTGCGGAAAACACCCTCCCATAATTTCTACCCCCGCCCCTTGCTTCCTGTAGCCTCATTATCCACTTGGAGGGGTAACAAGCATTTAATCACCCCTTCCGCTAGGGGGCGCATCAGACAATAGATCACCTCTTAACAATGGAACAATAAGGAAAATGATCAGGACCCCGTTCCATGGTCATTTTGTTACAAAGCTCTTTCGGTAAATGATACTCTTGAATCTGGATCATTAGGGATTGTTCCGGATCATTTTGGATCACTTGATCAGTGTTTGTTTACAAGAAAGATCCAATTATGACACCCACGCCATAACAATGCAATTGTTCACAGCTGTAAACAATGAGCTTAGTCTGTAAACAGTGGGATTATTGTGTCATTGTTAATTTCAAGAATATTTGTTCAAATTGGACTAAAATATATAACAGAAAATGATCTTTTTAGTATATGTTTCAAAAATGTATTAACCTAAGAATATCTCTAAACATTCCTAGAATGAACTAAATTTAGTAATGTTGATAAATTTATTCTTTATTATTTAGGAAAATACATCATATTTCTAACACTTTAACATAATATTTTCTAATACTTTTTAATTTCATTTATTCTATTTCTTAATTTAAATCAAGTTTTATGTTGATCATTCTAAAATATTACTGCGCTCCAACATAATCAACCTAAAATAACTTCCACGATAAACAATAATTACGAATTTTTGGCCTAACTTCATATTATCATAAGATCATATGGACCATAATTATTAATTTGTGCCGTTTGCTCACATCCACTAATTATTTGCAGTTTCCTGCACTTTTGTCACACAAAACGCATTGTCCGAAGATTTTCATGATTTTCCGGACATCATGCAATTTCAGTCAAAGCTGAGAGCTCATTAAAACGAACGAAATGGTTCACCAGTGGCTAATTGGTAAATATGGTGCACGCTCTCCTGTCCAAAAGTCAAGAAGGATGCATGCCCTGCACGTGCGATCCACGCTCGATCAAGCAAAACCGCCCTCCAAAAAAGTGCAATTTTACTGAGAAAATTTGGAGGAAAATTAATGTATCTGCGGCCTAGAGATACAAATAAATATTTCGCGCAAGAGATATATTCAATAGGTTAAATTATTAAATTACAGCTATAATTTAGAAAATGGTAAAAAATTAATTTTAAATAGGCCCAGGCCCAAATGCCCCAAATTTAATTCACACTTTTATAAATAGTAAAGTTAATTCTACTGATAAATTATGTCCAGCCAAAAACAAAGAAAGCCTGTGGCTACAAAGTTATATAATCATACATAATATTAGGCTAGCTATAATAGTAATAACTTTTGAAATAACCAACATGTATTTATATAGATCTCAGTAGAAATGCCTAAATGTATAAATTAAAACAAATCTTTAAAATTCATGATCCAAAAAATAATAATTCCAATTAAAAAAGTAGGACCTACACAAAAATTACGCATCAACTACAAACAAAAGAACCAAATAATATCTTTACCAAAATTAAATCACAATTTAATTATCGTTCTTTAAAAATATATACATTTATAAAGCTTTGTTGCTCTGCAGAGCTTTAAACGACCTATTAAATCGAAGATAATCATAATTTAAGGATAATGACAATTTGTTAATGATACTTAAAGCGTTAAGGAGCATGCAATTGTCATGACTGGGGGTAATTACCCAAAGATGGCTAAAACGGATAAAGGTGACTTTAAATGCCCTCAGTTAATTGGGAATCAGTTGAAACATTTTTTCTTCTTGTATTTTTCATTATTTTCACTTTTTATTATTTTAGTTTAAACTGATAACATCTAACAACCAGAAAAAATATATAATTATCCTTAAACGAAGTCATAAAGTTTTGATAACATCTCCACGCTTGAAAAGTGCCAAGTACTTTTTTTTTTTGTTATTAAAAAACATTTTAACAGCAATTTTTGCTTTTTGCAGCTGGGTCCATTGTTTTACCAATATCAAAAGGTCATTGTTAGCGCTAATAATAAGCCCAGCTTTTCACCATATGTGCTAAAATCACGTGAAATACACATTAGGGTCAAAACTAAAACTAACCGCCATTAAATAAATATAAATTTAGTTACTTAAGAACTAAACACGTAATAAATATATATTAAATATTATTATAAATGTTAAAATCTAGGGTTCTTTATCAAATTCCAACTCTATATTTATATAACAATAAAGTACTTGTTTAAGAATATAATCTTGTGACATTTTAATTGTCATTCATTGAAAAGGCCGGATACTTATAATAATCAATATTTATGCAGTATTTATTATCGATTAATTCGTGATTAATTATCATATCTATCACTCAAAGAAGGGCATGTGTTGAAATGACGCTATTTTCAGTTTTTAGATGACACATAAAATTACTATAAAAGATAAAATATAGAGTTACAATCTATAAATTCATTGTTTTCCTACAGAATCACTTCTTAAATATAATCATTATTATATGCCTTTATAATTCTATCATTTTCTGTTTAAAATATAACAATTAAATCATTATGAAAGAAACAAAAATATAATATATCAATTCATTGTTTTCCTATAATAATACTTTATAAATAGAATCATTTTTATTATATATCTTAAATAATACTATTCATTCTATAATTAGGCTTTCTATATGACTAATATTATCAAATAAAATTGTATTAGCCAAGACAGGTGAAAATTAATAAACTCTAAAAACATATTTTCTCACTCGTTATCTATCTCAGTTCATTGTATAAATAATATATTTAATGTAACGTAATTAAGTAAGTAAATAAATAAACACGACACCGGTCAGTATAATTGTCTACCCACCAATAACTTTTCTGGTTGCTAGGAGACCGTTATAGGAGTAGATTTCGATGAAATTCGAGCGGTGAAGTTCCATGCGGTACTCGGGCAGCGAGTACAGATAGCGCTCCACCATACTCATGGCGAACATGTTGGCTGTCGTCTGCTCCAACGCACGAATCGTCTGATTTTCAACAAATCCACAAAACCGTGCAACTCACGGTTAAATGTTTGATTGAAAGTTTTAACGAAGTAAGTCAGTTATCGGAAATCGACCATAATAATGTTCTTCATAGTGTCTCAATCCACAGATTTTCCAATAAGCCTAATTCAGATAGGCAGAATAATTAGGCCTAACAAACAACTAATGATGCTGTATATAGTCTTAATCAATCTGCAACCCAGTTAAGTCATTTTGTTTTTGTTGGGGTCAATCATAGTCAGCAAAAAATAGAAGTAAACTTTCTTTTCACCAAAAGGATAGTGTTAGCAAATGTCATATATATCTAGAAGTCCATCTCAGAATTTCAAAATTTCAAAATTCAGTTTGTTCCAGTTGATCAGTTAACTACTATCATTGCTATTCATTGTCCAAAATCAGTGTCACTGTGAAAGTTGTCCCTCAAAATTTAAGCGATTCTTATCTTAAATTCCCAGAGTTATCTTGCGCATAAGATTGTATGCGGAGTTGTTGAAAATTAAATAAGTCGACAATTTTCTATCATAAAATTGTTTCCAAAGGCGCCCAGCGTGTCATAGTTGTTAACAAATCACACAAATTGTGTAGTGTGTCAATCCAGTGTTACAGAATCCCAAAGCCGCAACGACTCCGCCGTGGACCCGCCAAATTTTGCGGTCGTCTGCTCGCGGAAATATTCCAACGAAAGTTCGTAGAGCGTCGACAGAATTGACTGAGAAAGTTGGTAAACTGTTATATAATCCGGTTGTGTGAGCAATATGCGTAAAATAGGTCAGTGGCTAAGAGAATTAAGTTGTAAAATCGCGAAATTATCCAAAGTGTCTGAAGCATGCAAAAATGCACAGATTTGAGACCTTTCCCCAATGGATGATGTATTAATGGGAAAAGGGGGTGGGTAGGTGTTCCAGTTGCCTTATATAGGCATTCTCCTAACCCCAGACAAGGGAACAGTAGGCCTATCAATCAACCTTAACAAGCCCCGCCCACTTCCACCCTTGATCCAGCGTCCTGCTTTCTGATTGGCTGCAACAACCTCATTAGCATACAGCTTCCTTATTTGGCAGCACGTGGCAGAGTGAGCCACGAGATCTACAAATGGCGAAACGGCGTGCGTTATCTCTTTACACATGGAAAGAAAGAAAATAAAAAATGGAGGGAAGAGAGACGGATAGCCACTGTTCGCCGAGACAAGTTCCATAATTCTGCCTGCAAATTACCAAAATCCTCTTTTTTAAAGATCCTAATTGTCCCCTAACTACAATTCGACAAATGAAGACGGATCCCCTCCGTCCAACTCATAAACTTGCCTCTAAATTTCGGGAATTGACAGATTTCATTTAAATTTGACAATTAATATCGCCCGATTGTCAATCGGGAAGGCGTTTTAGACTTCTCAATTACGCGAAGATTTATTCGTTCCAAACTAAATTCCTCTCGAGTGTTAGTTTATCACTTAAGTTGATCACATTCTCAAATGGGATAAACTTTGCTACTAATGTTAAAAAATTGAACAAATTGCGAATCACATTTTATAGTATCATCCACTTTTTATAACCCCCATTGAACTAAAAATGTAGATATTTTACATTTTAAATCTAAGCTGCACGGAGACATCTCAAAGTTTAGACAAAACTAGATCAAGGTAAGTTTATCACAATGAAGTGATAAACATGTATAGTCAGACAAGAAAATTTTCAGACCATTTTCCAAATTTCATGGAAATTCGAACTGTAGTAGAATTAAGCGATTTAGCTTAATTAAAAGGTGTCAATGGATTCTATAGTATCATTTCCAAATGACAATTTCATGGCATCATTTTCATGTATATAATATTATGTCAACAGCTGTCAGTGGCTGTGATTGCAATGCATTTGCTAATGTAGTTTACAAGTTATGCAAGGATAATTTTTTAATAGTGAAAAGTCCAGATTCTTGGTGTGACAGTTGGTCTATTAATAATCATTTAATATCATGCAAATAATCAGGAAATTAATTTGTTGGATTTAGCTAGCTTTAAATACATTCTAAAATGCTGTACCATGCCAAGCATGAGGCTATCTCAAGATAGGAAGATATGTCAACTTTTGAATACATGTAGATGTAATTTTTTTCTTTATATTTAAGCAAAAAAACAGGTGTTTACAGTTATTTAATAATCATTAAATATCATGCAAATACTCTCAGCAGTGTACAATTCCTCAAATATATGTATTGGAATGTGAAAATAATAGTGCTCTTTGCCAACTAAATAAACTATAATTACGAAATTAATTTGTTGGATTTAGCTAGCTTCAAATACATTCTAAAATGCTGCACCTTTCCAAGCATGAGGCTATCTCAAGATAGCAAGATATGCAAAATTTTTGAAAAGATTTAATTCTTTATATTGAAGTTAAAGACATGACAGTCATTTCGGCCTAAGATATTTACAGTTAACACCCCCCCCCCCCTTCTTCTCATGGTAGGGTCCTATGGCGTAATTCCGCGCGTAATTCCAGGCGCGTAAGAGCGCAATTAGGGACTGGTGGCGTGTCTTCTGGGAATGGGTAACGTCATTAAGACAGAGACGTCACAAGTCAAAACCGGCCAAACAAGAACGGCACCCTAATGAGATGGTCTTCAAATCGGCCATTACGGGCATATCGGGCCAGTGTCGTGGGTAATAGGCCACACTAAGGGCCTAATAGGCCAAAGACTGAGCCATAATAAGCCATGTCAGAGGCCCAAAAGCACGCCTGCAATGTTGATCACTCAGCATTGGCGCCAAAATGGCCTCTGACCGAACCGCCCCCCTGTAAGGACGCCTCCCGACTGATGCAGCAGAACTCGGCAAAATGGCACCCAGCCAATGCACTGTTCGTTGCGGTCCCAAAGTTCATGTAAACCGGTTGCATAATTGGCAGATAATATATTATATTCCCCAGTGCAAATGAGGCTGAACTTTGTTTTTCCTGAACTTTGTTTTTCCCAAACTTTTCTTCAATTTAACTGCTCCGTGTATATGTACAAACAACATTAGAGAAATGGGAAAAAGTGCAGTATAGCGGACCCAGATTTATGACCATATTTAACGAGCCTCATTGCCAGGAATATGACGTAATAATGCTTGAAATCTATGTATGACGTCACAAACTAATGTAGTCATCTACAAGAAATGTTATTTTAATTGTGCTAGAGCTTCAAACTTGTGAAATATTTGATAAAATTTAATTTTTAATGGGCGCCAAACATGGGCATAAATTTGGGTCCGCTATACTGCACTAAACCCGAGAAATGACCAAATCAAATGAAAGTTAGCCATTTGCCATACCATTAAAAAAAAATCAATGTTTCAATACACCACAAAAATATGTAACCAAAAATAAAACGACAAACGCTGAACTACATTATTTTATATGATTTTCTTTCAAACTACATTTATATGATTTTCTTTCAAACTACATTTATATGATTTTCTTTCAAACTACATTTATATGATTTTCTGTTGAACTACATTTATATGAGTTTCTGTTGAACTACATTTATATGAGTTTCTGTTGAACTACATTTATATGAGTTTCTGTTGAACTACATTTATATGAGTTTCTGTTGAACTACTTTTATATGAGTTTCTTTTGAAGTCATTATATGCCGAAGATATTGCATACATTTTGCTGGTAAAATTCTTCCCACTTATACTTAAAATTCGATGATTATTCAATCAAATATAGCCATATTTAATTCAATTAACAACTAACTTAATATATTTAGTTTTTGTACCCCATTGTTTTATTTATATCCCACACTTTCTACATCACATTCACACAAACAGATCATTCGAACAAGAAAAACGATTCACATCAGCCCAATTTTTTGTCTACAATGTTGGCGTAATAATTCAAGCTCTGAGAATCGTCACCAGTTCAGAAGTCATTTTGTGTATAAATTGAATAAAATCAGGACTCTCAAACTGAGGCAAAATGAATTATTTCTCAGTAAACAATAACCTAATAACAGTAATAGCAGTGAAAGTACCTTAAAAACTGTGCTAGTGTCAGTTGTTGAACAGCAACTAGCTGTCTGAAGAAACAGTTTCCTTTTGTGCATCTCAACCACTGAAATTTCATTGCTAGTTCTTCACATTTCACAGAAATTAATCCATAAGGTCTCAAATGTCCAAAAGCATCCAGAATCTGACATTTCAACTCCAATACTAAGTTAAAAGAAGTTGTGAATGTGACGTTTTTATGACGTTCTCAGTGACGTCACAATTGTACATATAGGTCAGTGGCCTCTGCTGGCCTTATGAATGTATTGGTGACGTCACAAACAATGACATCACAGGGCTAGTGAGCTGCTAAAAATAGCACAGTCTATTGTTTAAAGCATTGTGATGTCATAAAAAGTAGTGCATGATTATGTAAATTAAGGATAGTGGATGACAATAAATACCACATGGGTTGTTCCCAATAGGTTTTCTATGAGGAACACAGCCAAGTGTGGGATATTATATTAGTGTGAAAGTGAAAATATAAACATTATATATGTATAGTTTCCTCCGCCAGACAGCTCACTCGTGGGTTTCATTGAGCTGATCCACCACTGTGGTTGGGTTTTATTATAATATCATTAAAATATTTTATTGTCTTATATTCAATTTTCAGTCCATTTCATTCATTTTTGGGCCATTTTACAAAATTTACATAATTAGTAAATACATAAATACTGATTGATAAATAAAAAGTTATCAACTGTCAGGCTGACTTTCATGGGGAGTATGTGGCCTTTATTTGGAAAATTTACTCCAAAAAATAAAAATACTCAGAACTCTTGCATTTTAAGAGTTTTCTTCGTTCGAATTCACTCAGAGGCTCAAAACACAACAGAACGAGAAACAAAGAGCTATATCGAGTTTCGACAATTCTTTGTTTATTTGGAAATCAGAACGAAAATGTCGTCTGCCTTTCATCCCGACATGCACCGCGCCATCAGTCACATGACCTTGAAGGTCTGTGATCACATGATCAGCTGAAGCGGCATGCCCCGCCCCCTAGCAGGTGATAGTGAAGATCGAGTTCAGGGGGGAGAGGGGCGGGGGGGCTTTTTGGGGGGGACTGGTCAGTTATTACAATCAAATTATTTTTTCATTCATTTGTCTCATATTTTCAGGACTAAAGGAAAGGGGGGGGGGGGTGGTAAGAATTACGTAACAGAGCGTTATCAATTTAACAGCTCAAAGAAAACTTACTGGGTCACTTAATAAAGCAAATCAGTTAGTTCCATCAAAAAATTCCTAAATCAACTGTGATATTGAAAACAAAATTGCCATTTTGTTTAAATTTAGATCATAGAATATTTAAATCAATTAAGATTTGCATTACATATTTACAATTATGACAGAGCCAGCAGAGCTTTCAATAGAATATAGATTATCCATTAAATCCAAATAATCAAAATCTTTAGAATAAAAATAAACCCCCAGACAATATCAAGGGAGTTTTCATAGTGAGAAAAACCCCATTATCAAAATTACGTAATTACCTACATTCTGACCTCACAACCAAGACCACATCACTATTAAGACCACCTCAATATTAAGACAACTTCACTATTAAGACCACTTCGCTATTAAGACCACCTCAATAGAAAGACCACCTATTAAGACCACCTCCCTATTAAGACCACCTCACTATTATCGGTATTATCCGACCAATTTCATAACACTGTACTTTACTTAATATGTATCAATAGTTATAATAGAGAATTTCTACTGCATATTCACAAAGAAACAACACATTATTCATAAAGAATCTTACTCCAGAGAAAACGAAAAAGATTTTCTTTTTGGTCTTTTTTTTTGTTTGTTGTCAAACAGGTGACTTTGGCACCTAGCCCACTGAGATCCCAATTCAAAGCAGCAATTATCTAAATATGGTCTCCTGCAGCCTAATTGGTAACCCAATTACCGAAATATCTCAGCTATTGGGTCCCCAGCCAAAACAAGAACTGGTTAATTAGATCACAGAGATCATTGGTTCAAAAGTGAGGTCATGTTATGCTATTGTTATCATTTATTCGGTGTCTGTGCAGGGGCAATAAAAGACCCCATCCATGAGGTAAATGTGTATCAGTGTGGACTCCAAGCAGCCTTAACATCTCATCATTGTGTGATAGATAGATAGATAGATAGATAGAAAGATAGATAGACAGATAGATAGATAGATAGATAGATAGTTAGAAAGTAAGATAGATAGAGATAGATAGAAAGTAAGATAGATAGAGAGATGAGATTGATAGATAGATAGATTAGATAGATAGATAAGATAGATAGATAGATGAGATGGATAGATAGATAGATGAGATGGATAGATAGATAGATGAGATGGATAGATGAGATGGATAGATAGATAGATGAGATGAGATGGATAGATAGATAGATGAGATGGATAGATAGATAGATAGATATAGATAGATAGATAGATGAGATAGATATGAGATAGATAGATAGATAGATGAGATAGATGAGATAGATGAGATAGATAGATAGATAGATAGATAGATAGATAGATAGATAGATATTGAATGTGTAGCCTTCTAAGATATTTCTAGGTTAGTGTATATCAAAATGTTTGCAAATTATTTAGGTGTGACTATAGTGAGTTTCTTTTTCATCTATTTATACATTTCTCTCTCACTCTGTCTGTCTGTCTGTCTGTCTGCCTGTCATGCCCGGACCTTTAATTAGCCTACTAATTAGTTTTCTCTGTGTTGCTTTTTATGTGCCACTCTTGCATCTGTCCCTATAGTTTTCTGGCAGCTCTGACAGTCAACTCGTCCTCTGCTAATTTGGGCCACAAAAAGCATGCAACAACTTGTTAATTGGTCTACTAGAATACAAGTCATTATTCCTAACGCAGGTCCTACGTACTCTGATCTTCGATAACAGTAGGTAATTACAAAATATACAGCTAATCTGTACGTTTCCCCCCCCCTTCTTTTTAATCACCAAATTTTGCTTTTGTCCTCAATTTCTCTCAAACCGTTATATTACAGTAGGTTTCATGCTGTTTGGTTTTAACATTATTTTATCTATCTATCTATTCATCTATCTTCCTATCTATATATCTATCTTATCTTATCTTATCTATCTTACTATATATCTATATCTATCTATCTATCTTAATATCTAGCTATCCATCTATCTTACTATCTATCCATCTATCTTACTATCTATCCATCTATCTTACTATCTATATATCTATTTATCCATCTATCTTACTATCTATCCATCTATCTTACTATCTATATATCTATCTATCTATCTTACTACCTAACTATCTTTCTTATCTAATCTTATCTATCAATCTGTCTATCTCTATCGATCTCTCAACCTATCTATCTATCTATCCATCTATCTTACTATCTATCCATCTATCTTACTATCTATCTATCCACCTATCAATCTATGCATCTCTATAAATATATCTATCTGTCTGTCTATCTACCTATCTATCTATCTATCTACCTACCTACCTATCTGCTGGGAGGCCCAGTGGTTAAGGCATTAGCCAGCTCATATGAAGGACCTGGGTTCGAATTTATCCTCATGTATTGTCTGCATATTACATGAAGTTAAATTTGAGGAGCTTTGTACGTGGTGTCTATGTTCAGGCAAGTGAAAGACCCACCCATGAGGTAAATGTGTAACATAACATGGACTCCCCTATCTCTCATCTCATCAATCAAAGTTAAAAGTGGCAAAAACTTGCTTTAGATAATTGGCACAACTCTTAAGTAATCCTAACACATCGTATGGTATCGTAAGATATCGTATCGTGGTCTTCGACCCTATAGCTAACCCACCCCTAAATACCACCCCCCCCCCTCAACATTTTCTGGGCGTTTTTTTTTTTCCTTCCTAACAATTTGTCTCCCCCCATCATATTTGTGATGCGTACTGGGACGTCTGGGCGCCATTTATCATCCGGGCATTTTAGCAAAAGTCTGTCACATGACTGTCACGTGACATCGGGTGGCCATCATGTGACTTGGGAGGTGATCTATCATTGGTCGACAGCATGTGATGCTGTCAGTGACTTTGAGATGGTCCTTATGAATTATTTTTGAAGTGGGAATATTTCTCTTGTCTATTTTGGAAATCAGGAACATCAGGAAAGCAGGAAAAAGGCAAAAAGAAAAAGATCATGGAAGAATCAGTATGAAGACATGCCGAAATACATGACAGCAGCTCGTTCATTATTACAGAGGAGAGGAGAGGAGAGGAGAGGAGAGGAGAGGAGAGGAGAGGAGAGGAGAGGAGAGGAGAGGAGAGGAGAGGAGAGGAGAGGAGAGGAGAGGAGAGGAGAGGAGAGGGGAGGGGAGGGGAGGGGAGGGGAGGGGAGGGGAGGGGAGGGGAGGGGAGGGGAGGGGAGGGGAGGGGAGGGGAGGGGAAAGAGGGGAAAGAGGGGAAAGAGGGGAAAGAGGGGAAAGAGGGGAAAGAGAAGAGAAGAGGATTGATCGATCGATTGATTGATTGATTCTTTCATCCATTCATACACATATCTAACTAGAAGTAACTACCAAATCAATTTGCATCAACAACAACAAAAAAGTATTATTTTTTAACCCAGTATTTATACTTAACCGGCAGTCAACAAAAAAAAGGGGGCATTGTGGGATTGCTAGAGCTCTACACAATGGCGGCTCCTTAACCTGAGGGAGCATAAAATATTTAAAGAAGCAGGAACGCTGTCCTCTTGGCCTGGTGAGGGGGACAGCTCTTGTAAGAGCCGCCATGAATTAAGAGTGAAAGAGTGAAAGAGTCTCTTGCAAGAGTAACGGACTGTCCGTAATGGCCGACTCAGTGATAGCTACTTCGGCAGACGAGAATTGCATGGAAATTTCAGATGGCATTTGGAGACTTTCCATGATAGAAATTAGATACAAATCTTTATTTAAATGATAGATACAAGATCTAAATCTTTATATCTTGAATCTATCTTACGTAATTTCGTTAGGCGAGAATTGGAACGAAATTTCAGACGACACTTTGTGGTGGCAGGTTGACTTCAAAATGGCTGCCCGACAGTTCGATTTTTTTTTTGTTTAGGTATTTTAACATTCTTCATTAATAATCATTTGAAAATTGTTGAGTTATCAGATAACTACTAATTTCAAGCAGCTTAGTCAATCAGACCACAAGCGGGCATAATGCTCAGATGATAAAGCCCTCACTACACACATTTCTCATTCAATTTTTGCCTTCCACATTTTTTCTGGTTTACAATTATTCGACATCAAACTCCCGACCAACAGAAATGGGGATGACAACTTCAACAACTGGCCACTTTCTGTATCTTTTTTTTTACATTCCTCCCTTTTTTTTAATTTTTTCTATTTTTTTACTTTTTTTCTCACTCCTAAATGAATTTTTTGTTATCAAAGACACAACATGGCCAAATGTGCCACGTGAATTTTCCATGAGAAGGATAAACGCATGGAAAACGCATGGTTTTTAGCTAATTATAATGAGGCAAAAACCATGCGTTTGTACAAATGCATAAAAAACGCACATGGCCATGTACTCTATAAAGTTTAAACATTTGTTTTTATTCATTTATTTCACTTCACACATTTGTGTTACCTACATCACATTTTCTACTTTAGGCCTATCTTCTTTTTTTTTCTGTGTTTCTGCATTTTCCTGACTTTTTTTCTTTTCTTTTCTTTTTTCTTACTCCCCCTAAATGAATATTTCACCATCCTGGCCCTCAGTTCGGCTACCGTGCCTCTGGACCGCCATTCGTCTTGCTCCACGTGTCACGTGACTGTCACATGACTGTCAGCTGACTCCTACTTCCGGTCACCTGACCTTAGGCAAAATAGCACGTGCCAAGCGCGAGGGGCAGAGCGTCATGATTTAAGGCACTTCAGTTAAGGCTTGCCAACAGCCTCATATCTTTTTTGGGGTAAACAGCACATAATGGTTAATGGTATGTACTTAATTTTCCATTTAATTTCAGTAATTTTCCTCTCTATTAAGACCACCTCAGTATTTAATATATACTATCCAGTTTTATTAAATGATAAATAAGGCAAAATAAATTTATTTAGTTTAATAACAATCACCTGAAGCGAAAGTGATGATTTAAGGGCACCAGATTATTTATTTATTAAAATATATTTAAACAGGTACACAATTTCAGCAAAAGCTATTTGCATTAAAAAGAAAACAAATTAAAACATAACATAATAAAATAGAAATAAGCTTAATTTAATTAATTTAATTTCATGATTTGCTTTTTGATTTTCAGAACCCTTAACACAAATTATTTACAGAAAAAAAAAATTATTGCTACTATCCTGTTTTTATTAAATATATAATTATAAACAATGCTATATAGCTTATACTCTGTTATTGCTAGAGCTATAGTCCAACTTTTGCCGTGTCTATTCTGAGGCAAGTAAAAGACCATATGTGCATCCATGAGGGTTAAATATATGTACCTCATAAGTGGGGTTTATTACTTGCCTCAGCATAGACACTCAGCACAAGATAATTTCCCCTTATAATCTCAACCCTAATATATTTCAAAAGGTCTTAATAGTGAAGTGGTCCAATTCCCCAACCAGTTTATCCATCTCGTTTTGAGATATATGTTTGTACATTGCTCTGGTTGAACAGTATACTGCGGACCGCCATATTCGGCTTTCAGCCCCCCCCCCCCCCCCCCCTGCCTCTCATTTTCCGCTAATTGGGGCCGGAATTTCGTGACATGGACCGTTAGGAGATGGGTTTTGTTTTGTGACGAATGGATCAACTTACAATCCACCCCCCCCTCCCTTTTTTGTTTTTTGCCTTTTTCTCTTTTTTGTCATTTATTCCTCTTATTTTCATTTCTTAATTTAGATGCAGTAACGCAAGCTAAAGATTAAGCAAACTGGCATTAATCAAAAATATTTATTTTTAAGTTTTATTATCTAGATTTTATTCATATCTTCGTATAATTGCTTGGACAATGTGAGACTAATATCTATCTATCTTTCTATCCATCTATCGATCTGTCTATCCATCTATTTATCCATCCATCTATCTATCTATCTATCTGTCTATCTACCTACCTATCTGTCTAACTACCTATCTATCTATCCATCTACCTATCTACCTATCTACCGATCTATCTATCTGCCTATCTACCTGTCTATCTATCTATCCATCTATCTATCCTATCTACCTATCTACCTATCTATCCATCTACCTATCTACCGATCTATCTATCTATCTGCCTATCTACCTGTCTATCTATCTATCCATCTACCTATCTACCTATCTATCTATCTATGATATATACTAGGTCTGAAGCTTAGTCAGACGTAATTATGTGATGATAAACCAACTTGGAGTCCACACCATGTCAGACATTCACCCCATATTTAACTTAGCTGCTTCAAACTTCAATCAGACAGTTTGAATTCATCTAAATTTAATGTAAAGATCCTTAAAATTAATTCGACTAAGCAATGTTTAACTGTTGCTTTTGGCTGTACCTGGCTGTAGACCATTTTCTCCATTAGGCTCCCAGCTTTTTGGGAGATAGGCAGCAGGGGGGGGGGGGCAGGGGGAGGCTGGGTGTTCTGTTACAGCAAGGGGGAAGGGGGGGAGCTGCCCCCGTCTATCAAACTGCAACTGCAACACCCCGACCTTGTTACTTCCTGTTTTCCTCACCCCTTGACTCCCGAGGTCGCCGCTAGGAGGCCAGGTCACCGCTGCATGGCGCCACTTTCGTCCGCTTTAATACTAATGAGGGTCAGAGGTCAAGACTGAAACAGGGCCCCCAGTGAAGGCTATCCATGGGCAGTTTAGGGTAGTTTAAGCATAATGGGTAGATAAAATGGATGGTTGGATAGGTAGGTTGGTTGATAGGATATACAGGTAGGTAGGTAGGTTTGAGTTGAGTTCATTTTTGTCACATATTGGCATACAATTCTACAATCAATATTGGTATAATTTTATCGAAATTTTCCAGGTAGGTAGGTAGGTAGGTAAGTAGGAAAGAGGGACCAGTTAGTTACATAAAATACGGTCGACTCTAGCTGTCTGTAGCGACCTATACCTGGCTGTGGTCTAAACATGCTAAAGTCAGCTGCTTCTGTCCACTTCTATAGTTAATAATCGGCTAATATCTATCACCAGATAAATATAAACATTGGTAAATGTAAGAAATTAATCTAATATGTCATAAATATGTACTTTTAGTCCTGCCTTTCCTCTTATTACTCATTTTGCTTTTCAGACATAGTAGGTCATACCTAACCGATTCCATAAATATAATTTTCTAGGGGAAATAACGGAAATCAACTGAAAGATAAGATGTCAAATATACATTAAACTGCACTAAAAATACTGCTGCTAGGATGCACTTTGCTTTAGCCAATCAGAGTCAAGGGCGTGAACTTTTTCAGCAAATAGAATAGCAGGTATTCTGTCGTAGCCACCTGGTGGAAATACAGAGAACCATACGTGAAAATCCACTATTACAATTTTCGGGCCAAATTTAATGCACAATTGCATTTGTTTTACTGATGACGTCATCAAATTAGAAAAATTCAACTTATTATAGCGTTTAATGTTAAGGCGGTCTTAATAGCGAAATGCTCTTAAATCGAGGTACCCCCAGCACTTATACAATACTCCCATAATGCAATGCGTTGTTACATGGCAACAGTAGATTGCGTGGAACTTGTCCTGTGTGGTATTTCAGGCATCGCATGAGCGAAATTAAGAATCTCAAAATTTCAAGATCACGTCTGAAAGCAGCTTCCCCGCCAAGGTTGAGTCTTTTTCAATTTGTCAGTCACGATCTATAGGCCTATAAAGTGTACAAAAAGGGGTGATACATAAGTATTAATAAGTTCTTTATAATTTAATATATCAGAGTTATTTATACCGAGGTGGCCTGGCCTTAATAGTGTGTTGCCTTAAAATGAATTTTGTGACGTCACTGTACTTAAGTACTTTCATTAAAGGACACCTCACTATAACGGCTCTCCCCTCCATTAAAACCTCTAAAAATGTATAAGATTACCCTTACATATGACTTCACTAATAAACTTGATTCACTATTTTACGGCTAATTCTATTTGTAAAATTTCGTCTGAATAATGATAGATAGACAGATAGACAGACAGACAGATAGACATATAGATAGATAGATAGATAGATAGATAGATAGATCGTCAGATAGATCGTCAGATAGATCGTCAGATAGATACATAGATTATATAGCTTATTGATCCATTGATTGATTGACTGATTGAATGATTTATTGATAGATAGATAGATAGGTAGATCTATAGCTTATTGATTGAATGATTTGATGCCTAACTTTATAACTAAATAAAGTAACTTTAAATAATTTAACAACAAGCCAATTTATTTCCCAATAATATTCATGATTTGTGCAATAACACATGGGCACACTGTTCTGTGCTTCTGACACATTATCATCATGTGTTGTTGTGACGTGTTCCCACACTGCAGTGCGGCAGGAAGTCACCGTATCCAATGACAACGACAGTGCGAGACATCCATTGGAGGCTAGTGCATTTATACTTCACTAATAAGACCACTATATATAAAGACAGCCTCGAATATAAGACCATTGTAAATAATCCTAACATTGTCATTTTCACGAAGTCAATATCACCAGTTATAAACATTGCGACATTCATTCTATCTATCTAGCTATCGATCTATCTATTGATCGATCTATCTATCGATCGATCTATCTATTGATCGATCTATCTATCAATCTATCAATCTGTCTATCGATCTATCTATCTGTCTATCGATATATCTATTTTATCGATCTTAGTCAGTTAATATGACCAACTGCAGGCAGACGTAATGTGTGTGTGTGTGATTAGGGCTTTACATCCTGTATTTCTGCACCTGATGGGCCTAATTAGGACAGGTAGGAACCATGGCAATGAGACGAAGGATGAAACAGCCATCCAACTTAGGCTCAACCGGTAATCGAACCTGGGACCCAGCGGTTGGAAGCCCAGAGTGCTACCTCTTGAGCTAGGCCCCCGCCCTCAGGCAGACGTAATGATGAGATGATAATGCTGCTTGGAGTCAAACAGCACACATTTACCACATGGGGTGGGTCTCTTGACCTTTTAGTTGCCTCGGCATAGACACTGAGGACAAGGCAGATAGATATGAGTAGATAAAGTAGATAGAGTAACAGATAAACAGATAAACAGATAGATAGATAGGTAGATATGTGGATAGGTGGATAGATAGATAGAGAGAGAGATGGAGATAGATAGAGAGATAGATAGAGAGATAGAGAGATAGAGAGATAGATAGATAGATAGAAACACAGCTAGACAGATAGATAGATAGATAGATAGACAGATAGATAGATAGACAGACTAACACGCAGAGCTCTGGGGTGTAGCCTAAATGAATATTCTTACACTCCTTCAAAGGTGTTCTTAATATCGGGGGGTCACTGTAAGCAAATCCGCTGTGTTACCTTGGAGACCCATTATTTCACATTAAACCAAAAACAGAGAGATAGAAAGAGAGACAACGGAAAAGGAAAGAGAGACAGAAATGGCAGTTTCGTTGGCACGACAGGAAGCGCATGTCAGAACGACCTCTAGCGACCGCCAAACAAACTAAAGCAACGACAGTCCGACACAGACACGCCATGCAAGGGGAGACGGCGTTCGCAGCTCTGGGGGGGGGGGGGGGGGGGGGGGGGACTAATTGAGTGGGGGACATTATTGTGGTAAATTGGAACTGCAATTGTTGGTATTTAATCTAACAAATCAAAGTATTCACAATTAATTTGATCGAGTTTATGTTTAATTCAGCTCTCTCTCTCTCTCTCTATATATATATATATATTTATTAGCTTCATTTATTCATTCATGAATTCATTCATTTCATTTGTTGACTGATTGAAGAAGGAGTTATAAATGTAATTGAGTTTTGTGTCTGCTATCCTAGAAACGAGCTCTACTGATATTACAATTCATACCCTTGGCAGGCCTGTTTAAGCTTGAGCCTCTCTCAACCAGTGTGTATGCAGCTTTCGCAGTGCTCATTCGGTCAAGCACCCTACACTCGCCATCTTTACCTACAGCCAACTAAGCCAAGTGCCCATTGATACATGCACAGGACTAAGGCACCCACCCTGAATGACTCCCGATTGATTGATTGATTGATTGATCAATAATCAATGGAAGCCCAGGCTAACGACCACCTTAATATTGCGACCTTTTTCTATAAGTGCAAATATTCAACCCCCCCCCCCCACTTCATTTCCACTCCACCACTTCATCTCCACTATTCCACTTCATTCCCACCTTCCACCTCTATTTTCGATTTCCACTACATTTTCATTTTCCCCCCCCCCCCTTCTTTTTCAATCCCCCTTCATTTTCACTCCTTTTCCGTCCCCCTTCATTTTCCATTTCCACTACCCCCCCTTCCAATCCCCACCCTCACTTCATTTCCACTCCCCTTCTATTTCACTCCCCCCCTTCATTTTCTATTTCCACTACCCCCACCAATCCCCCCCCCCCCCAGGATCCCATCTCCGCACCCCAGGACATCACAGGCCACCCTAAGATAACTAGAGGACATGTCCACCCCAGTGGCACCCCATACCTTGATATGGATGTCTGGGGCATTACAGTGAAGCTTTGTATGGGCCCTCAATTTCTGATCCATCTTAATTCATCATTATGTGACAAGTGGACCTAACATTCCCCCTCCTTATAGTGAAGGATGGCTGGACCATTGGCTATAAACTGATCTACTCCCTTTATATTTATTATTTAAGCCCCCTAATGACCTGATAGGACTTTAAAGAACACAGAAGGACACTAGGGGTTGACCGTTTGCCCCTCAAAGACTACAAGGGGTTAGACGTAATCCAGGGCCACAGTAGTATATCGTGTATATGGGAGATATCTTCATATACTTATGTATCGGGATGCTTGGGGTATGGGGCCCATGCATCGTTGAGGCCATGAGGTTATTCAGAGACCGAACAAGGTCCTTCGTAACAGATCGGTCAGAAATGTGTGGAATATGTAATGTGCAATCTCGACAACCTCATTAAAATTATTATATTATTCCCACCTCATCTCTTTTCTGACTTTTCCACTCCATCTCCTTTCCCCCACTCCTCATCTCTCCTTCCCCCCGAATTTCTTCATCCCCATCTCATAATTTCTTCTTACTCCCTTCTCATCTCTTTTCCTTTTCCCTCATCTCTTCTCCCACTCTCTTTATCTCTTCTCCCCCACTCCCCTCATCTCTTCTCCCACTCTCCCCTCACCTCTTCTCCCCCACTCCCCTCATCTCTTCTCCCCCTCCCATCCTCATCTCTCTCCCCCCACTCCCCTCATCTCCCCCACTCCCCTCATCTCTTCTCCCCCACTCCCCTCATCTCTCTCCCCCACTCCCCTCATCTCACCCACTCCCCTCATCTCTTCTCTCCCACTCCCATCCTCATCTCTCTCCCCCACTCCCCTCATCTCCCCCACTCCCCTCATCTCTTCTCCCCCACTCCCCTCATCTCTCTCCCCCACTCCCCTCATCTCCCCCACTCCCCTCATCTCTTCTCTCCCACTCCCATCCTCATCTCTCTCCCCCACTCCCCTCATCTCCCCCACTCCCCTCATCTCTTCTCCCACTCTCCCCTCATCTCTTCTCCCCCACTCCCCTCATCTCTTCTCCCCCTCCCATCCTCATCTCTCTTCCCCACTCCCCTCATCTCCCCCACTCCCCTCATCTCTTCTCCCCCACTCCCCTCATCTCTCTCCCCCACTCCCCTCATCTCTCTCCCCCACTCCCCTCATCTCCCCCACTCCCCTCATCTCTTCTCCCCCTCCCATCCTCATCTCTCTCCCCCACTCCCATCCTCTCACACAATGACCTTGCTGTGTTGCATGTCCCCCACAACATGCATATTTCACAAATGACATGGCATGTCTTCTACATGTTCAACATGTCAATTACGTTATGTTTGTCTCCATTACATGTTTCAATGCTTGCATGTTGTTCCTCTACATGCGTACATGACATGGAGATATATTCCTGTGAAATGCACTCATGTGTTCATAATTATACATTAGTCAATTTGCTGTTGCAAACATTTAGCTCAAGGTTGCTTCATTGCCAGATTACGTTTTTTTTTGTTTTTGTTTTTTCTTGTTTTTTTTTTCTAAATAAAACACACAAAAAAAATGGACAGTCATTTGTTATATTCAGCATTAATGTCTTTAGAGAGCTACTGTACCTCTACTAAAATGATTAAAAAAAAGTATCTTTAATTAATTAATATGAGAACATTAATATATACTAAAAGTCGTAATAAATTATAAATCTTAAAATCGACACAGCCTCTATCATTATTTGCGTTTTGTTATTTGGAGCATGTAAGTTCTAAAATAGATTTATATGCCACTTAAAATCTCTTCTATTTTCCGAAAAATAAAATTATTTATTTATTTCAACCCCAAAATTGGGGAACTAGATATATACCCGAAAAAAAACCCAGTAAAATTATGGTAAAAGCACCAGAGATAAAAACAATATAAAATCACATGGTATAGCACCGATTATATAAATTATGGGTTATTAAAATGCCTTTTTAAGCAGTTTTGTTAGAAAAAATATTCATAATGTAATTATCATGAAATAGTAAATAATTAAAACTTTCAATAACGCCATTGCTCTCTCTACAAGATATACACTTTTAATTTTCTACTAATATTATTCTAGTGTATTGGGCCAAAAGGCACTTTCTACGGCAGGCTACATACTCTTGTACTTGGTGTCTACGCTGAGACAAGTAACAGACCCCACCCATGGGGTGAACGTATACCATGGTATGGACTCCAAGCATCCTTATCATCTCATCATTACATCTGCCACCCATATAACAGCTACTGCTTTTGATTTTCACAGGAGAGAAAAGACCCCAAATATGGGGCCCATGGTAGACCCCAAAGAGTTACCTAATCATTCATCGTTAGCCGGGACATGGGGACAGCTGGGACAGGGGGTTAGGTGAACGCCATAGGATGTTATGTAATGAGAAGACCTTGGCCTCCCTCTCAAGGTCACAGGGGCCACCTTAACACCAGGGCATTTAGCCGCAAGGGCGTCTATGGAGATGGAGAGGAGAGGAGAGGAGAGGAGAGGAGAGGAGAGGAGAGGAGAGGAGAGGAGAGGAGAGGAGAGGAGAGGAGAGGAGAGGAGAGGAGAGGAGAGGAGAGGAGAGGAGAGGAGAGGAGGGGAGGGGAGGGGAGGGGAGAGGAGAGTTTGCAATCCCAGGAAACGTGTTAAATAACAAAGCTAAAATCTTAAGTTTTGATAACTTACTCCAGGTCATTCAAACTATTTTGCGGCCAGTTGAAGCTGACTTTTCCAACTAATGAAAGCAAATTGAAATTACCAATTATTTTGGTATGGTAATGATGGAATTTAATATCTTTATGCTACCATGGCAGCCTACTGTGCATAAATAATTTATAACTACATAACACACAGTGAAAAATCCACCAGTGTTTCCAAATAGGATGAGTACAGCACTGACACCACTGTGAGATCAACTCATCAACAGACTTCTCCATTGCGCATTCAAGAGGAGGGGGTGGGGTGCAGCCAGTAGTTCCCAGAGTGGCCGCAAGGGGGCGATTGGGGGAATCCATCATCACTAATTGGCAGGACAGAGGCAGTTGCACAGTAATGATGCTCTCAGTAATTAGTGCTCCATGAGACAAAATCCCTGCAACCCTCGCCCGACATAATACAAGCCATTAAATGCACATTAAAAGACGAGAGAGCTGAGGGGGCGCTGCATGCAATGGGAGGGGGGGGGGGTGGAATTGAGGGGGCCTGCATATTTGGTGGGAGGAGCGATGTGATGTGGGATGCAGGAAAGTGCTATCATTTTTGGTCATTTTGATGTACCTACTTCCTATGGGGTTTTTTTTTTTTTTGTTTGTTTTGTTTTTTGTTTTTCATATCTGCAGTTTAGACCCAGCCTTATTTATTGAGTAGCAAGGCCTAATTACTGCTAGAGCCGTTTCAGAGTACAATCCATAGGACTATAGTTTCTTCCTAAATGTAGAAATTAATATAATAACTTTATATAACTCTTGCTTTCAGCAGGTCATATTAGCTGACTGCTTCAGATCCAGTAGCATTCAGACATTAAATACATGCACAATTATTATTTCATGTAATTTATTCTTATATTTTGCTGTATAAATTAATGAATTCGCAGTTCTAAT
The DNA here is from genome assembly GCA_932294295.1 of Alitta virens. Lineage (NCBI taxonomy): Eukaryota > Metazoa > Annelida > Polychaeta > Phyllodocida > Nereididae > Alitta > Alitta virens. The sequence goes on along the minus strand of OW028585.1, from coordinate 13,101,766 downwards.
ACAGTATTCGGCTTAAGTGTTAATAGGCCTACTAATATTCCAGTATCATTGATAAGACGATAAGGCTGCTTGGAATCCACAGTCTTACACATTTACACCATGGGTGGGGTCTTTTACTTGCCTCAGCATAGACACCTAGTCTCATGGGATCGACATCCAGCTGTAATTCCATTTTGAGAACTAACTTTTCGATTATTTGATTGCTAACTAATAATTATTATGACTATTGATTATATGATTTCGTAGGTTTATTTAATATAATTTTAGTACATTAAATATATTGTAATTGTCGCAATTTATCGTAATTTATTTTCAAAATCTTAATAGATAATCAATGTAATTTCGGAGTGTCTTACAGCAGTTTTAGAGCGAGCATGGACAGTTCAGGGGTGAAAGAGACAGATCGGAAAGATTGTAAAGTAATTGACCAACTTTTCTAGCCCATTCCTAATGTCCTTGTCATAAAATACTTGTCTGTGCTATACAGGCCATTAGTGGAGAATATACAGAAATTGCATTACAACTGTACAGAAAAGGGGTAAACTTTGGTCAAAAGAGGTGAAAACAAGTTTATTGCCAAGATGTTGGGGTGATTATATCATTCTTATCAAATTTTTCAATTTGTCTGAAAAGTCCTTCTGAGGATGCAACTGTCCATGCTCGCTCTAAAACTGCTGTATCTGCGGTTTCCCGAAATGGTTATAGAGCTGTAGCAACGAGCAAAGTGTCATGATTGTAAAACGACTTTCCATGTAATAAGATTTTGTAGCCAAAAAAAAAAGTACAGGAATATATATTGCATATAGCATCAATAGTTACTGCTCTGAACCTAATTAGCTTAAAGTCTAATTGCCAAAAAAGAGGCAGACGTGATGATGAGATAAGGTTTTGAGTCCACACCATTTTATAAAATTTACCCCATATTGTAGTCTCTCAAAAGGGCAAAGTTTATAAAGTTAATAATTGATTAATTGTACAACCTTTTATTTTAAAAGACCCTTTATAGATAGCACATGCGGTTTATTTTCCATAATTATTTCTTGTTATTTTACATTATACTGTCAGTGTTAAATGAAAGAATATATATTTTCATATTTATCATAATAAACATTAATCTGGAGTGATTCTTTATTAGAGATTAATAGTAGGCTTATTAACACTTTAGCCGAATACTGTATTAGAACTGAAATTCATTATTTATAGCAAAATATATAAAATAAATTACATGAAATAAATTGTTTACGTGTATGAATTCAATGTTTTAACGCCACTGGGTCTGAAGCTTAGTCAGCTAATATGACCAGCTGCAGGCAGTTGTAATTATGAGATGATAAGGCTGCTTTGAATCCACAGTGCTACACATTTACCCATGAGTGGGGTCTTTTACTTGCCTTAGCACAAGGTACATCCAATGCAGGGATGTAGCTCATGAAAACTTAAAGCAGAAATTATTAGGTCCCTATCATTTCCAGCAAAGTATGTTTATAGGCCTATAATACAAGAAAGTAAATAATTCATAGGCCTACTGTAATATATAGGAGAATTAGGCCTAAAACGGACATTATTAGGCCTACAAGGGGTCACAAATTCAGCAAAATATGGCTGTAGTCTACTGGACCTTTGCAGTTAACACTAGATTTATTCATATGGTGCAAGAATTCCGATAGAAAGGAGTCAGACAGCCGTAATCACATCTCCTGGGATCAAATTCATGCAATTAGCGAAAAAAACAAAAAAAAAGATGGCTGCAAGAACGGAACTACAATTGCGACCAGAGCGCCGCCTGCCGTCCAATTATGGTGAACTACAATCGTAGTGGAGCTTTGTTTCTCCTTTTTTCGCCCATTTTTCGGTCCGTCGGCAGCCGTTTGATGTCGCTAGTTACGAAAGCAGACGATAGTTGGTACTTTCTGCAGCGCGCGACACCGGCTGACCTCCATTCCCCGGCATGCAGCTCGGCAGGAAACGTGACACCAAACTACTTCCGGTGGGATTCTTTCATTTCGAACGCCACAAAAGTTTTCAGACAGGAAACGACTAAAGGACATAATATTACGATCGGCAAATCAGCCAATTAGCTAAATCTCCTTTCTCGCCACCCCCCACCCCCTAAAAAACAAAGAAAAAAGTAAAAGAAGAACTCAAGTCTATGCGGCCATTAAAGTTATGACCATTAACGATGCTGTCCCCCCCCCCCCCCACCCCTTACAAATAAAAGGTCAGATCCGGGGACCTGATTGATTCTAATAATAGTGCTCTTATGAATGTAAGGAATGGACAGAACTGAATAAAACTCTACCTACATAGTTTCCCTACTGTTCTGAGTGGGCAATAACCAACGAAAAGATTAGTTAACTCCCTCCTGAGTGCAAAGTACTTTAATAGCTTTATAACAGCAGTTAAACAAACCAAAAAATCAAACAAATTAGTAAATATGTCTAGTGGAGAATAAGTTAGTTATATCCCCTCATAGTCGGGAGTTGACTAACATTTTGTTGGCTATAGGCTTAACAAAAAAAAACCCCCCTCCTATTCGAGATATAACTAATACTGGATTGAACGATGGTTTTTGCCAATTTTGGTATGTACTTTGTATCTTCTTTTAAAAAAAAAACCCCCAATCCTACATAGTTTTCTGTGATTTCATTTAACTTTAGGGCCAACAGTTTACAATGAAGCCAGGGCGGCTGCCAGGCTATATTTCCAATGGGAACGAGACTGAATGCAGCATCTACAGTTTCATCGAACAAGTTCTTTCTCAAGATTGACCAAAATCAGACAGGGGCCGAAAGGCTATTTGGAGCTGAAATTGTAGTCACTAACGATAGTTAGTTTTTCTTTTTTTATACATTTTTTTTTTTTTACTTGTGTGCATTTTATGTGTTTTGAGCCATTCTGACTAATTTCTTTGTCACAGAAATGTTTTCGTCAAATTTACAACCACAAAGAAGTCACTTTTACAGTAAAAACAAAACAAAAAAAACATAGGGACTAAATATATGTCTATATTCGCTAACAATGACTGACTGACTAAAGTTAGTCGTACAACAAAACTGACTAAATGGTCAGAATAGTCTAACAGGGGCCAATAATTATACACCCCCCCCCCCCCCCCCCACCTGGGAAAGGTACTGTGTCGACACCATGAAATATAACAAATTTAAGAATTCTGTCAAAAAGATCTTACATGTAGAACGGTCCAGCCTCCCCCCACAATGCAGCTGAAGAGCTAGAGTGCCTCCCCCTAGCGGAGACTGATGACACTAACTGTTGTAAGATCTTTGGCAGCTATGATCTCACACATTCTACAGATCTGTGGATCACACGACTAAATTATTCAAGTCATTTGAATTATGACAGCACATTCGACTTTGAATTACAATCTACAAAGTCACTATGAAAAATAAGAAAATCCTGAGAAGAAAAAAAGTCTGAGAAATGGGGGGGGGGTTGATTATACGGTGTAGATAAGAGATTGGATAGATAGATAGACAGATAGATAGACAGTTAGATAGACATATAGACAGACAGACAGTTAGATAGATAGATAGATAGACAGTTAGATAGACAGATAGATAGACATATAGACAGACAGTTAGATAGATAGACAGATAGATAGACAGTTAGATAGACAGATAGATAGACATATAGACAGACAGACAGTTAGATAGATAGACAGATAGATAGACAGTTAGATAGACAGATAGATAGACATATAGACAGACAGACAGTTAGATAGATAGACAGTTAGATAGACAGATAGATAGACATATAGACAGACAGACAGTTAGATAGATAGACAGATAGATAGACCAAATGGAACTGTATTATTGCCATGATATTGAACCTCTCTACTAAGTCCACCTCATTATTAATAAGTCCTGCAAATTTTGCACCAATTAAATGTGGTCTTACTGGCGATGTACCACTGTAGATTTATAATTGTCTTCACTATTAAACTTAAGTCCCAATATGTAACATACCATGGCATACTATGCACCCAGTGAGGGCCCTTCACTTAAGGCCCCCCCCCCCCCCAATCTGCCCCACCCCCCCCCCCCTCACAATCCTCAGATCAATGGTTCTGTGAGCTTCGATCATGCCTGTAATCTAAGCTAACAGAGTTGTGTAGCTTTGAGCCAGCCCCAGCGTGTCAGAAATCCTTGAATAATAAATGCCCCCATGCAGCAGCATCTGTGAAAGATGAAGGGCTGCTGCTGCAGATGTTTTAATTAAGGCATCATCCCCTCGTCTCTTAACAAGGCTACACGGGGGTAACTGGAACTTCAAGCACATGGTGGATTTTGTGGAGGGGGGGGGGGGGGGGGGGGGGGTTGCAGAAAAGAATTAGGGGGGGGGGCATCCTTATGCACTTTGGAAGGGGGGGGGAAGAGCAAAAGTAACACTGGATCGCTGTATTGCATCAATCCCACCAGCTGCAAGCAGATGTAATGATGAGATGATGAGTTTGCTTGGAGCGCACATCATGTTACACATTTACCCCATGCATGCATGGGTGGAATTACATGCCCCAGCATAGACACCGTGTACAAGACACCTCCGATATAACATCTCATGCGACATCCAGCTGCTAGGATGTATCTCACGAAGAGTGTCCGGGCCAGGGATCAAACCCGGGACCTTTAGCCAATATACAATTTGCAGGTTGCTTAACCATTAGGCCACCCGGTTTCTAATATAATCTTTTGCCTTATTAGAATATTAGGGAGGGGGTGTTTCTTAATTAGAGCTGGGTGCTCAGGAGATGTTTCTCTGTGATTCTGATGCTGTCTTGCATGTGGTTCGCCTCATTTCTCATTCGCATTGTCTCCTGACACCATAACGAGGCTTCGGTTGTCAAGGAAACGTTGACATGACGCTATCGGTCGTCAAGGAGATGATATCTTGACAGAGCGGGCGATAATGGGCCATTTTGCGAAGGTAACGCTGGTTGATCATGCAGATCAATTAGCGACGACCTTCCGTGACCTATCTGACCTTGAGATCGGTGTCAAGGTCATCATGCAACTAGGTGGTCACTTAATAGTGCTAGATGCTGAGTGAATTTGTCTTTCTCTGTGACACTGTGAGTGTAGTCTGTCCCCTGTAGGCCTATAGGCCTATCAGCAGAGATGCTAAGTTCTGGAGTGGTGAATGAGTGAGTTTTGGCCCTTTCCAACCAGTTTACATTCAAATGTTATAGATTTATTCTGGTGCTCTTAGAGTGAGAAAATACTCAAGCCCAGAGGAGTGAGACAGCAACTAAATGAGTGAGACTCAGTCTGAATAAGTGAGACTTGGCATGTCTGCTAACAGTCCATAAATAATAGGCCTACTACTTTTTCTGCATTATTAGGAAAAGTTAGGAGAGCAATTCAAATACTTAAGCAATGCTAAGGCAAGTAAAAGACCACACCCATGGGGTAAATGTATAACATGGTGCGGACTCCAAGTCCTATCATCTCATCATTACGTCTGCCTCTAGCAGTAGGAGATACAGCTCATAGACATTAAATTCCACTATGATAAAGCTTCAGACCAGTAAGCTGTCTGACCTGCCGAAAAAAAAATGACCCACCATTTGGTTCTTTTGCCGAACCCCCCCCCCCCCCCCCCTTTTCAGTGACTTGTTTGTCACAATAAACAGCGTTTTCTATTGTTTGCAACACCTTATTGCACATAAATTTACCAATTAAGTTTTCATAACCAACAGCCAACCAACAGCCTACCAATGTGTTCCATAAACTCATTTAACGATGATTCAGCCACACACATTGTTTTATATAGTGATATGGACTCATAAAGGAGCATTTATGGCATTTTTTTTGCTAGAATTCTGCTCTAAAATGCAGTAAATGTGGGTAATACATTAACACAAAATGATTCCATACCTCAAAGTCATGAGACCCGGTGAAAAATGCCGGTTATAAATAGTTAATGAGTTTTCCGCTAGGTGGCTGTGTGAAGGGAATTTTGACACCAGGAGGCGCTGGGCTAATACGTCATCATTAGGGGATTCCCTTGTCCAGAAGTGTCATCCAGTGAACCACTGGCATGGCAAGGTCATAGAGCATCCGACAAGATAAATTATGCGCCCGGGGTGTAGTTAGAGGGTTGTATGTCTCCCCCATCCGCAATAAATATGCCACAAGTCCATGGGCCCAAGTTATGGCCAGTGTATGGCTTACGGGGAGAGGCACCCGCGCGCCAAATGAGATTGAGTAATGTTTTGCTTTCCTGGATACATGTATTCCGCTAACCTTTTCGAGCTACACCAAATGTGAACACACATTTGTACGGAGATTCTACACAAATTTAGCGGACACTAACGAGATTCTACACAAATTTAGCGGACACCAACAAGATTCTACACAAATTTAGCGGACATGAACGAAATTCAACAAAAATTTAGCGGACACTGACAAGATTCTACACAAATTTAGCAGACACTAATCCCTTTCTGGTGACATTATTTGAATTCGATCCCCGGCCCTGACACTCTTCATGAGCTACATCTCAGCTGGATGCTGATCAAATCAGATGTCAAATTGGAGGTGCCTTGTACTCGGTGTCTATGCTGAGGCAAGTAAAAGAGCCCAGTCACTCCATGCATGGGGTAAATGTGTTACATGGTGATGACTCCAATCCGAGCCTTATCATCTCATCATTATGTTTGCCTCTGGCAGTTGGCCATAAATGCTGGCAAATATATAAACTTCATGCCAGTAGCACTGAGACATTGAAACATTCATAAATTGCTTGATTGAAATTTTGAGTGGTTTAATTTATTTGGCAGAAAATTCTAAAATAGAGCGGGGCTTTTTCCTGACTATATATATCATCTTTATTCATACTCTTGGTATACTAATACAATGCTAATATGATTTACACTATAGTAATAAAAGTGCAAAAATTAATTGAGACACGTCCTCAATAATTGATTTAACTTCATTAGAAGTAAAGTCTAACTCTGCAAGTCCATCTCTCACCATTGACATTTCACCAACAGTGTGTGCTGCATGTAAATTAACAAGTGTTTTGTACATACTGACTGCACAATGATGTGAATAGTGTGGACCTCAACTTTAGTCAACTCATACAACCAGCTCACAGCTGCCAGAGGACTGAGAGGAAGAATCAAGATGTAATGATGAGATGATAAGGCTTGGTGTCCACACTAGTAACACATTTACCCCGTAAGTTGGGGTCTTTTCTTCATCTCATATCACGGAAGGTTCGCTATATTTCCACCAGGTGGCTACGACAGAATTCTGCAATGCTATTGGCTGAAAAGTTCCCACCCTTGACTGTGATTGGCTGAAGTAAAGTGCATCCTAGCAGCAGTACTTCTCGTGTATTTTAATGTATATTTGACATCTTATCATTCAATTAATTTCCGCTTTTCACAGAGAAAATCATATTTATGGAAACACATAGTTATAATCTACTGTCTGAAAAGCAAAACGAGTAAAAAGAAGACATGAAAGATTTATGTCCTGCTGAATTCAGGGCTGCTCAGTGGATGGGGTCTTTTACTTGCCTCAGCATAGACACCGAGTACAAGGCAACTCCAAGTTAACATCTCATGCAATCGCCATCCGGCTGGGATGTAGCTCATGAAGAGTTCCCGTGCTGGGGATCGAACCCAGGACCTTCATTAGTTGGCCAATATGCAAATAATTTTAAATATTTTAGTATATAATCATTCATTTTTCTGCACAAACCCCCTTCTCTTCTATTTAATTTGGCCACTCGTCCTTTTATTATCATTTTTTCCTCATATCTCTTCTTTTTTTTCCCCTTCTTTTTTTTTTCTTTTAACATTGTCGCAAATCGATACGACATACAACACAGGATGACGTAAAAATTCTCACTTTCACAAGTTCTGGTTTATTGTTGCTATTGACAACTGGAGAAAAAAGGCCAACACTCCGACAGACTAATGAGTAGAGACAGTGTTTCCATCGCTATATTGGCTCCGATTGGAGCATCAGATATTCCGTTTTAAGTGATATCTGCCTGAAACACTAGAAAATCCTGATTATCCGCGCACCCTCTGTGAGGCAACGAAAGAACTAGGCTCATGTTGCCTCATTAACCAAAAGGCAAATGCCATGAACAGCCATAACACTAAATGGAATGAATAAAACAGAACTGACAGGCATCACACAGCTCCCGAAGTAGACTCGAGGCTCCGCTACAGATCCATGAACAAAGCAGTGATGAGGTCACGTCCACATTTGTTTTTATGGTATATAGCGCTGAACATCAGACGGGAAAATATGAATAATCACATTTAATTGCAAAGATACAAGTTTCGCTTAACTCTACATATTGGTTTTATATTTAGAAGAAAATCGCAGACAATTCTATGAGAATCATAAACTATACATAATTATTTTCTAATGTGTCCAAGAGGACATTTTAAAATTGAAAAGTCCTAATATAGCAATGAAATTCTTTTTAATTTGCCATAGATAATACAATTGTGACTGGCTGACTCCCCGACTCACGCACTGACTCACTCACTGGCTGACTGACTAGCTGACTGCTGACTGACTTGAGTTATAAATGCCAATACACCAGCAACTAGCCCCAGACTGGTCTTCCACTGAATAGTGCTGCCATCTGGCAGTTAACTCTAAATACTAGTGTTGCCACCTGGCGCATTTTCAATTTCTAGGAAAATCCGTTCTGGAATTTGCTGAAAAACACACCAGAGGACAGCAGCGTCTACTTAGAAACTTCAATCTCCAGCTTGCAATATGTAAATATAAACACTTTAGTATATAAAATACATATATATATATATATATATATATATATATATGAAATTCATTTCAAAACCGCAACACAACAATTATTAGTATCTCCTTTGTGTAAGATTATATTTATATATACAACTTTTTAAACTTCATTTTTGACTAATCAAAAACCGAGTATATGTAAACACTATAGATAACAGCAATTTCATATTTTTAAAAGTGACTTGATAATCATAAAAACTCAAACTGTTTATAAACTGAAACTTTGTACTAGGTCTTAAATCAAACTTCCTTCAAGCCTTGACGAATGACTCAGAATAAATTGAGAAAATTTTCCAGTCCTATTTTCACAATTTCTTTTCGATCTTTTGGCCTTTGGGTACAAAATAAAGTCACACGATTCAATTCGAACTTCGCCCCTTTAATATATAGTACAGTACAAAGGGCCCACTTCAAGCCACCAAGTTTTAAGTGCAAATTTGTGAACTTTAAAGCTGAGTATAAATACATTAATATTGTTTACATCACGTCCTGATATTTTCATTTTGTGACCGTAATGATCTGAATTTATCATATTAATACATTATATGTATATTCATGATCTAGTTATCAATAAAAAATGACGTCCACGTCCCAAAATATAAACAACAGTTTTTATATAAGCAATGATTAAGCATGACAGTTTATATTTAAACCAAGTACTAATATTTCAAACAGACTTAAAGTTCCACTATAAGTATAAATTTAGAAGTACAATTGAGTCTACCTCATATTTTAAAGACCACCTCCCTCTTACGACCACTTAAGTAATTTTTTTTTAAAGGTGACCTTATTATTATTATTTAAATCTGTTAGCTTTATTGAAAAATTCCAGTTTATTAAATAGACAAACCTTATTAAATTAAAAATATTGAATTGTTTATTATATATAGTAATATAAAAAGCCACATGTTTACCATGTTAACCAAAATGGCGTCCAATTACCACAGGTGTTGATTACGTAACATCCCATTTACATTATAATTACTTTGTACTCCACATGACCTATTCATTGACCTGACCTAATTCTGGGTCAACTTAACCTCCCGGTCATATGACACCTGAGTAACGGGGTCATGACCTGACCTCCTTATATGACCTCAGTCAGATGCTTGACCTAGTTTGAGTTCAATGTAATTAACCTGGCGTGGCCAATAGGCTGACATAATAGCTAATTGTTTATATTATAATATTGAGACCTCGCCATTAACACCACCCTTGGTGCAAATTTAACTGGTCTTAATCATAATAATGGTGAGGTGGTCTTAATAGTAGTTCTATTATATTTGCATTTAATTTTAGCTGTATTACGAAATTAATGTGAACAAAAAGGATATGCCAATTATTTTGCAATATATCGCTTTATAATCTTGCTTCATTTTTTTTTTAATCTTAATACTCTGTCGAAATTTATGTACTTTAAAAATAGCAAATTATATTCTAGTAAGTCATAATAATTATTGTTAATCAATAAATAAATTATCATCTAGCTCAACTTCAGAAACTGTTTAATAATACAACCATATACTGGTTAAAAAAAATGTTTTACCTTTTTATAGTAAACCTATTCGAGCTATTTTTATCAAAATTTCATCTAAAAATAGCATTCGTCGAATTTTGTCACATATTGTCACAATTTTCATATTGTCACATTATCTCGAATTTTACACATTTCCTCAACGACATAAAAACATGCATAACACATGATGACTCGAATCATAAAACATGATCTGTGCACTTTGAGACTTTGCACTGAAAGATTTGATCATGCATTTGCACGTGCATTTTGACCTTAACTGAATGACATTTGAGGCTTTAAATGCATGATCCAATCATGTGAGAGTATACTGTATTTTCTCGATTTGTAGCCGGGTTTAAATAGACGCCTGGGCTAATTAGAAGGCAGAGGTAAAACAATATATATTTTTTGCTAATCATTAAGTAATGATAGCATTAAATAGTTTATATATATATATATAGATATAAATATATATATGGGACACTTACCTAATGTTGCATAATATTGTTCAGATGGTCTATTTATAGACTGACAACTTTTCTTAAACAGATCTTTGATTGGTTGATTTTTGTAGATAGAAATATTTTCTGGTACTCACCTGCAACGAAAATAAATAAGTCAGGATTAAATACACAAATATACAATAATATAACGAATATTTTAAACAAACTTATTACGATTTAGGCACTATTATCCAAAAGATAAGACAGTTCTCAGGAAAAATTGTTAAATCAATTAAACTTAATATCCACGAATATATTGTCAGAAGTTATTTAAATAAACGGAATTACCATATTTTTATATTATCTCTAATATACAATAATTTGTAAACAATTTAGTTTGATATCAATTAATATTTAAAAAGTAAAAAAAAAATCAAATCTAGTTCTAGGAACAAATATTGCTTCAATTAAACAGAATTATTTTATACAAACATATTGCCATAACTTCCTAATGTATTTAAACAAACTTAATTATCATATTTTATATCACTTTCAACAAATATAATTAATTATATATATATTATTATATTGAAATCAATCAATATTTTAAAAAGTCTAAAAAATTTCACATACAGTTATGCATAATAAATATTTAATCCATAATTATAATTCATATACATATCAACATCATATTACTCCTAAAATGAGTTCATAATGTTCAGTCTCCGCTAGGGGGAGGCACTCTTAAGGCAATGTGTTAAACCAATTCATTGATAAGTTTTACATTAGTACATTTTTCAAATTCCCCTTGCTGATAACCGTAGAACAAAAATCACTTCATTGTAACTTCAAATGTTTATTTATCAAACTGAAATTATTATTATTAGACCAAGGTGAGATAAAATCCCATTCATACTTAAGTTCATTGATAACACTCCAAGTATGACGTCAGTGTTATGTTTCGTGTTTATTATTGAACCGTAATTCATAATGCAAAATAAGATTTAGGTTGATATGTGGAACAGCACTGAGACCTGTTGGTACTTTGAGCCTGATTTTAATCTTCCGCCTTAGACGGACAGATAAATATATAAATAGACAAATAGAGAGTTTCATAATCATTATAATGAAGACTTCAGGACAGACAACTGGACCAGACAGACAGTGCCAGACACAGATAGCTAGACTGATTAATACAGACAAATTAACTGCTATCTGATAAATGAATGAATCGATCAATCCATTAATCATTCATCAATCAATAATCAATCAATCGAATATTTGATAGAATAATAATATCAATCAACCAATAAACCAAATCAATCAATCAATCAATCAGTCTAAATTACCATCAAATAATAGCATGAATCTTGCATGAATGAATGAATGAATGCAACAATGAATGAATGAATACTGGTTCTGAAGCTTGGTCAGCTTATATGACATCAGCTGCCAGAAGCAGACGTAATGATGAGATGATAAGGCTGCTTGGAGTCCACACCATAAATGAATGAATGAAAAATACAGAATAGTAATAATCAATCATTCACTCAATGCATGTATGGATGGATGATGGATCAATAGATGACTTACTAAAGTAATGAATGAATGAATGAACTAATTAATCATTCAATCAAACATAAATTTACTGCCCTTATTTCACAATAATTCACCTTTTTTTTTTTTTCATTTTAAACGTAAGAGTACTTCAAACAGCAGCCCCTGGAAGATGTACTGAGGGTTGAACTTTATTTTTATTTTTTACCTTGTTATTTTTTTAAGGGTGTCTGAAATTAGTAATAAATCTCAGCAGTGACCCCCCCCCCCCCCCCCCCTCAGGGGCTCTTTGCTGAATTGGCTTTCAATGAAAGGCCAGTCTCTCAGCTCAGTACTCAATGCCTCTTTCTAGAAAACATTTATTTCTTTTATTATTATTTTTCTTTCCTGACCGACTTTCTAGGCATAGCCAAACATGGACTCTCAATATTCATTTTCTCAATTTTTTCTTTTTTTAATATAATTTTTTTTTTACATTTTGTCATTCAACCTTTTTGTTTCTGAGAAAAAATATATAAAACAATAGAGAGAAAATGTCTGGTGGCGTCTTGTAAGCAAGGACAGTGTCTATGCTGAGGCAAGTAAATTTGCAACAATCTAAAGTGTACTACAGACCTCATCACTTCATTCCATTCTATTCTATACTCAATCAATAATATGATAATGCACAACAAAATCTAACATATATGGAAATAAAGTATTATTTATTCTATTCTCTACTATTTAATTCTACTCCAAAAAATTACAATTACACAGTATTCAATTATTATCTATTCCATGCTTTGAAAATTGACACTCCAGTAAAATAATTTATCAATATAATTGTTCATAATTCTAAACAAAATATTAATGTTCTATCCAACGTATACATTTTTAATTTGTTTATCAATAATATTTTTGTTATAAAATCTAATTTTGAAAATATCCTTTATATGACAGAACATAGCAAGTATGGATTATTTATTTGGAGGGGGGGGGCATATTAGACTCCAGTGAGTGCCAAACAAGCCAAGGTCTGGACTCCGTGGGGAGAGTGGGGGGGGGGGGGGGTGTCACGTGACTTCACAGAGGACAAGTGACCTTGTGACGTCATTCACCTGGTGCCCCAGACACACAGTGCCCTCTATCGGAGGTTATTGGTGTGAGGAGGCTGGCTAATCCATTCTATGAGCTTCTATGTCCTCCACAAGGTTTCTCTGACCTCCATATGCCTTAGAGATTATTTTTCTCTTTTGTTTATTATTATTTTTCTTTTTTAGATAAAATCCGTCACAGTTCTATTATGACAACAGCTATTTTATGGATCGTACCAGCAAAGGCGTTGTAGCAAAATTAAGGTTAGAGCGCCAATGGTGGTGTGGTGGAATAGTGCCAACATATAAGCCTACTGTAGCAGTAGTAGTAGTAACAGTAGTAATATAGTAGTAGTAATAGTTGTAGTAGTAGTAGTAGTAATAGTAGCAGTAGTAGTAGTAGTAGTAATAGTAGTAGTAGTAGTAATAATAGTAGCAGTAGTAGTAATAGTAGCAGTAGTAGTAGTAGTAGTAGTAGTAGTAGTAGTAGTAGTAGTAGTAGTAGTAGTAGTAATAGTAGTAGTAATAGTAGCAGTAGTAGTAGTAGTAGTAGTAGTAATTGTAGTAGTAGTAATTGTAGTAGTAGTAGTAGTAGTAGTAGTAGTAGTAGTAGTAGTAGTAGTAGTAGTAGTAGCAGTAGCAGTAGTAGTAGTCTCTCCCCTCCCCTCCCCTCCCCTCCCCTCCCCTCCCCTCCCCTCCCCTCCCCTCCCCTCCCCTCCCCTCCCCTCCCCTCCCCTCCCATCCCCTCCTCTCCTCTCCTTTTAACCTACGATTTCTCACTGAATTTATGACAAAATTGGCTACATTAAAATACATATGAAGTAACAAAAAAAAATGATGAAGAAATTCCGAGTACATTTGGAGCACATCGAAGGTAACAAAAACAAAATGGCATTGGAGAGGACGGATTTCAATTCATCATGAGAATTCAGTCAACTTCTATATTTCCGGGAATTTATCTTGTTTATGACAGAGCAACTTAAAATAAAATATGGCTCAACAACAATCTAAGCACTATTAATTTGTCACCCAGAAAAAAAAACACATATTAATAAGCTAATTAATTAATTAATAGGGTTAAAGCCAAACCCACTTAAATACTTGGGAATGTCAATTATGACAAAAAGTGTACTTAATATATAACTTAGTTTTGTCATATTTAGGTGGCCAGTATTTTAGCTCCATAATTCAGAGCCAAGTAAAAGACCCCACCCATGGGGTAAATGTGTAACATGGTGTTGACTCAAAACCTATATTCATCTCATCATTACGTCTGCCTGCATCTGGTTAAATCGACTGACTAAACTTCACAATTCTTTATCTATCTATCTATCTATCTACCTGTCTATTTGTCTGTATTTCTGTCTGTCTATCTATATATCTACCTATCTAACTTCACAATAATCCATCTGTCTATCTATCTATCTATCTATCTATCTGTCTGTCTGTCTGTCTTCATATCTATCTATCCATCTATCTATCCATTTATTTCACCTATTTACCCTTTTATCTTTTAATCGGTGAAGCTTGTGATGTCAGTAGTCGATATTAGGGGATAATTCTTTTCACTCTAATAAACCACAATAAAAGATTATCGACCAAACAATATCGACCAATCAGCTCAGAAATATTACACGTATCATCGATTATGACAGAAAAATCCCCCCAGCAGCCACCCCCCCCCCTAAAGCCTCGCCCCCCCCCCCTCAAGCCTCGCCCAGACACGTAACAGACAAGATCTCGAACGAGACTTTCATTAACCTAGATTCCATGCACCGAGTGACCTTGACCATGCTCTCGTGTTTTCCCAAATAGAACGTGATCCTATAGCAATAGTGGATGGGTGAGGAGTCCCACAAAACTCCTATGTTGGACGACACACCAGACTCCACAGCCATCCAATATACACTGCAGCCATCCAACATAACTCCAGCCATCCAATATTCACTGAAGCCGTTCAACATACACTGCAGCCATCCAACATAATTGCAGCCATCCAACATACACTGCAGCCATCCAACATACACTGCAGCCCAACATACACTGCAGCAATCCAACATACACTGATGTAATTATAGGCCTATATATTTTGCTGAAGCAAATTTGAACATACTTTCAATATACAAATAATTCCCAATTATTATGTTACTTCATGCAATTTTTATTTTAATATCATTTTATGTAAGTTTATGGACCATGACATTTAATGTTCATACTTTGTTCATCATGACATGTGTATCGATCTATTGTGTCTGCAAATAAAGTATTAATTCCAAAATTGAATTGAATCATAACAAATCATTTATTAGCTATTTCTTTACGAATTACATTGTTTAAATGTTTTTTAATGATTTTACATAAAAACAGCATGATCCATTGGTATATTAAACTGTCTAAAACATTTTTTCCCAGTTTGATTATACATATAACTTTTCTTATATTTCCAGTTATAATAAATCATCCTCATTCCAGGAATAATAAAGTTGTTATATATTAAATATTTATTAATAAAAAAACAGTGAGTGTACTGTTTTAACCATAACCTAGACATGTGAAGGTCATGACCTGACCTAACTCTAAGGTGAAGGTCATGACCTTGACCCGAATAGGTTACAATCTCACAGTAATAATACCTGGATTAGCTAAATATAAATAAATACTAATCTGCCCCTAATAGTAGGCTATGTCAAATTGAGTTATATAAACAATTGGGTTATTCAGAGAAAATATGACAATTATTACTGCAAGGGTGGGGTCCTTTACTTGCCTAATCATAGGCTATCAAATATTGGTACTTGAATGATAATACAGAGTTGGGTGGCCTAGTGTTTAGGCATTGGCCAGATCCTTAAGGTCTTGGGTGCGAATTATACATTTTTAGTACTCCATGCTGAGGCATGTAACAGACCCCACCCAAGGGGGTTAATGCATTACATGGTGTGGACTCAAAGCAGCCTCATCATTACGTTTGCCTACAGCTCGTCATATAAAATGACAATATAAGTTTTGTTAAGGTAACGACAAGAATTCCAACAAAATCTACAATTTTAATTATCCATTTAATATTTTTATTTTTTTAATGCAATTATAATACCACAATATTAATACCACCTTGCCATTAAAGACAAAATTTAGTTATAAAAAAAGTTTCAAAACAGTTTTCTGTACTACGTATAATTTAAAATTATCTTATGTGAAGATTAAGTTTTAAGTTTGCTAAGGGCACAATTTTCATCACTGCCGTAGATAAGATTTGAAAACTTGATATTAGAATATTAAAGGTATTTTTAGAATATTCTAGTTATTGGCCTCATATTAAATTTATTAATAAGTGTTTAAAGGTCAAATAGATATCAATGCCTATCCATTTGATTGAAAGAATAAAAAATAAAACATTTTGGAAATTTTTGTACTCTAAAAATATAATCACTTTTACGTAACACAAAAAGTTAGTTAAACACGAAGA
This sequence comes from Alitta virens, assembly GCA_932294295.1. Classification (NCBI taxonomy): domain Eukaryota; kingdom Metazoa; phylum Annelida; class Polychaeta; order Phyllodocida; family Nereididae; genus Alitta; species Alitta virens. The sequence goes on along the minus strand of OW028585.1, from coordinate 13,084,904 downwards.
AAGATATATTTTAAGCCAAAAAGTTTGTATAAATATTTAATTATATACGTTAAATATTTACATAAAATTGCTAAAAATAACTATATAATGTTTAAACAAACTTATGAAAATAACTAAATTTAACGTATCTTAAGGATTTAACACTTTTAAGATATTTTAGAAGTTAAGTTATTAAATATAACACTTTCCAAAAAATATGAAATATCAATTTTACTCAAAAATACTAAATATACCAGACCAAACAAGTGAAGTAAAAAAAGAAAGAAAAAAGGAAATTTCTGAAACCTTTCTGACACAAAGAGTCTTCATTTCTAAGCAGGTCAAAATGGCGATGTAAACAAGCAAAAAATACCCAAACAAAGAAAAAGAGGCAAAAAAAAAATTTCACAGTGCACAATGAAATTCCATATGTTATGTTATACTTACACACCTCTGTTACATATATAAACCTATTTTAAGGCTATTTATTGACCTACTTATGCAAATACTAAAGTTATTTATAGAGCTTTATGATGTAATAAAGAACTTAAGACATAAAATCGATATTTAAAAGTATTCAACCGCAAATAAGTAAAATGGCAAATAAAAATTCTGTCATTTCTCAGCATTATTCATAAATTAAATGTAAAAGTTATTTGAATCAGTTTATATGCATCACATATACTAACCAAGTGTAATCTATCTATCTATCTATCTATCTATCTACCTACATATCTATCAAACTATCTACCTACATATCTATATATATCTACAAGGTTGCATTATTATTGTGTGGACTTAATAGTGAGGTGGTCTTGATAGTGAGGTGTTCTTAATAGTGAGGTGGTCTTAAAAGTGAGGTGAGGTGGTCTTGATAATGAGGTGGTCTTAATTGTGAGGTGGTCTAAATAGAAAGGTCTTAATAGTGAGGTTGTCTTAATAATTAGGTGGTCTTAATAGTGAAGTGGTCTTACTGTAACAGTGAGGTGGTCTTAACAGTGAGGTGGTCTTAAAAATGACCTCCAACTTGTCTGGTACAAAGTAGATCAACTTCTAAGTTCAATTTGGTCACAATGTAATATTCCGGCTCCTAATTTATTCTCATGTTATGAGCAAGGGGGTTGATGTATACTTTTACCCTTGACTTCTATTTATTTCCTACCCTTGACCCCATCAGAGGTTGTACCCATTTACCCCGGTCTGACCTAGTTCCCCACTTACCCCATGCAGGGTGAATAAAGGGCCACATACCTCAGCGGGGTTGTTTCGCACTGGGCCAGGGGTGGGGTGGGTAATTATTACACCCTTTTTCTCAGTCTGGCTGTCTGACTGCATACAGTACTTGCATAAGTAATACTTGTACTGGTTAATAAGTGTGAACATAAATTGTCCCTAAATGCAAGAAAAGTGTTATGTTAGACATTGCCCGTTTCACTGATTGGATCATTCATTCATTGATTGGATCATTCATTCATTGATTGGATCATTCATTCATTGATTGGATCATTCATTATACATATTGATTCAATCACTCATCCATTCATTAATTTTACATAGCATTCATGTGTAATACATGTGATTGTATTTGTAATAAAGGGATGGATAGATGATAGATCGATTCATTCATTCATTCTTTCATTCATTTTACATACGTATTCATTCATTTCTTTCATTCTTTCATATAAATTTCTTTGCGATTGATTGATTTATTGAATAATTCATTCATTTCTTATTCCTTATTAATTGATAGAGTGATTGGTAATTATTAATTCATTAATCCTCACATCGTTTGTGAATGCATTTAATGACAGTAACAACGTCAATAAACAGATGCAGACTTTTAAACTGACTTATCAGAATTATCAAATTAATATTCGTCTTATGAAGGTAATGCAATTAATGTAGCTTTAATTATATTATTCTACGGGAAAGTATTTACTCCTTCATTAATATTAAGTCAACTTCCCTGCATAAAATGATTAAACATAGGCCAAAGTGAAACTCCTTGTAGTTTAATATCAGTGGTCTTAATAGTGAGGTGGTCTTGATGGTGATGGTGAGGTTGTATATAATAGTGAGGTGGTCTTGATATTTAGGTGGTCTTAATAGTGAGGTGGTCTTGATAGTTAGGTGGTCTTAATAGTGAGGTGGTCTTAATAGTGAGGTGGTCTTAATAGTGAGGTGGTCTGAAAAGTGAGGTGGTCTTGATAGTGAGGTGGTCTTGATAGTGAGGTGGTCTTGATAGTGAGGTGGTCTTAATAGTGAGGTGGTCTTAATAGTGAGGTGGTCTTGATAGTGAGGTGGTCTTGATATTGAGGTGGGCTTAATAGTGAGGTGGTCTTAATAGTGAGGTGGTCTTAATAGTGAGGTGGTCTTAATATTGAGGTGGTCTTAATAGTGAGGTGGGCTTAATAGTGAGGTGGTCTTGATAGTGAGGTGGTCTTAATATTGAGGTGGTCTTGATAGTGAGGTGGTCTTAATATTGAGGTGGTCTTAATATTGAGATGGTCTTGATAGTGAGGTGGTCTTAATATTGAGATGGTCTTGATAGTGAGGTGGTCTTAATAGTAAGGTGGGCTTAATAGTGAGGTGGCCTTTATATTGAGGTGGTCTTAATATTGAGGTGGTCTTAATAGTGAGGTGGTCTTAATATTGAGGTGGTCTTAATAGTGAGGTGGGCTTAATGGTGAGGTGGGCTTAACATTGAGGTGGTCTTAATAATGAGGTGGGCTTAATGGTGAGGTGGGCTTAATAGTGAGGTGGTCTAGAAACAGGTTTCACATGAATACACGTGTATATATATTGTATATGAAGCGGCAGAAGGTCAGACAGGCAACATGTAAACAAACTGGGGTGAAAAATACCTCTTGTTTTAGGAAAAGATCAGAAATGTCAGACACAATCTAACCTACTCCCTAACCCTGGCCTTATTAGGCCGACATGCATTGATCGTGCATTGGACTGTTGCCAAGAGGGAATTCCCCTCCCCCAGTGACCTACTTTGAGGTCATTGACCCCCCCCCCCCTCCCCCCAGACCGCGCCAAAATAACTGCGAGTCGATTGTACATGGTCTAGTCTAGATTGGAGCAATATCTAGGAAGCTAAATACTGGAGTCAATTTCTACATTCCTGAAAAGTAATTAAATATTTCCAGAAATAAGGCCTAATTATTTTATGATTTGTAATCAGTGAAACAAAATAATAGTATATCTACCAATAGTATATTAAATTATATTTAGTTATCTGATAAATTATTATAGGTACTCGCTTAGTTTTTATAGTAATTTTTAATGTGGATAATTCTTTAATTTGTAAGCATAACTGGCAAAATGTTTTGTAATGAACATAGTTTACGACACTGACCATTCTGATTGCTAGGATCCGAACCTGTGACCTTCAGAAGAGCTGGTAATTGCCTTAACCATTAGACCATAAAAAAATGTATTTTCATTTTTTCATGTTTGTTCAATTTATCTATTTGATACAAATGAAACATAATTTGCTCATTTTTTCCACAAAATTACTATAATATACAAGCTTATATTTATCCCATTACATTAAAACACAGCAACTTATGATTTTAATACATGTGTGTTATTCAGTGCAAACAAACACTTCGTAGAAATCGGCAAATTTGCGTCCATATTAATATGAAAAATGGACTTTTCCCACATTATATATATTAATAAATTTTAAAAATGAGCAGAGTTATATTTCCTGTTATGCTATGACAATGCATTTTGGCTGTTGTCAAATATGACAGTGGGGCACTAGGTTTGAGGCTGGGTCAGTAGGATAGACATATTAGATACAATAGGTCACAAAGGTCAGACAGACAGGGCTACAGCTAGACACACAGTCAGTCTATCTATCTATCAAGCTATTTATCTATCTGTCTATCTATCTATCTATCAAGCTATCTGTCTATCTATCTACCTATCTATCTATCTATCTATCTATCTATCTATCTATCTATCTATCTATCTATCTATCTATCTATCTATCTATGTTTATAACTAAGATTTTAAACTTCTTTTTTTTTTTACTTTTCTCATTTCCAAAAACCTCTTAAAATTTTCTCTTGAGTATATTTCCTAAAGTATATTTTTCGTAATATATAATATCAAGCATAGTAACCTACAGAGTGATATATGAAAGATTTTACAAATATATTCAAAGTAGTACAGACAACATTACAGCTATGTTGTACAAGAACAATATTGAAGTCTGTGCGTCATAAGCGACATTTTTTACCCCCAAACTCACCAAGAATTGGGACAAAAGTTTTCTTGAAAGTCTTCCTTAATTATTCCAACAGACACGTGTGCTATTCTCTAATCTATTACCAACCAATCTATAAAAGTATCGATATAATTATAATAGCCTTTGTAATATCTCTACGATAGGTTATCTTAAGTCACTTTATATGACCATAGCAGGCAGACGTGATGATGAGATGATAAGGCTGCTTGGAGACCACACTAAGTTAACCATTTACCCCACGGGTGGAGTCTTTTACATGTCTCAGCATACACACCAAGTACAAGGAACCTCCTGATGTAATACATATGACAGTACATGAACTGAAATTAGAATCCAGGAGCTTATTATGAGCTGGCCAATGGCTTTACCACCAGACTTATCAGCTTACATAATTTAATATTCTAGAAATTCTAGATTTTTGCAAAAAATAAAATAAGCATTTTATACCATTGTATAGATATATCTATTACCTTAGACTAAATATATTACGTAAAAGACCTAACAACAATATAGCTACAATATAGCTACAATCTAGACATCTAGATAGCATAGTATATAGTCTAGACATTTATCTAAATAGCACACTATCAGATTATATACAACATTATATGTGGAGATTTTATCACGACTTTCTTTTAGTTTAAGGTAGAAAAAAAGAAAAACTTGTATCCAACTAAAGAAATGTTTTGACCATTGCATCACCATTTTGTTGAAGAATAATGACTTTGCAAAATATGTAGGTTAAAATATGGTCCAATAATTTCTACCGAATATATTTGACCCAAAAACTACCTTTAAATAATATTCCTGTTAAAACGCCTGTGTGAAGTAATATACAATTGATATTATAAAAGTTTACCAATTTAATATCTGTAATAGACTATATAGTATTGACATTGGATTAAACTGACATCTATAATATATTAAAATATAACTCTAAAACTGTTAAACAAATCACTATAGTAATGAAATTAGGTCACATTTGAAATTAGGTCACATTTAAAATAAGCTCACATTTAAAATACGGTCAATAGAATCAGTCGAAGTTCCCAGAAATTATCCAGGTGCAATTGACTTTTAAATAGATATGGATTTATTAATTATGGTAATCTGTTATGCATACATTTTAAATATTCATATCAATAACTATCACTACTATGATATTAGTATCTAAAATATTATCATATCATATATTGATTTACAACTAGATTTCAGAACGTTTTTATTATTTCTGAATTGCAAAACTTACTGAATATTGGCTTTTCAAAATTGTTCATGAAAAATTTTATTCAATTATTTACTTCAACTATCTCTCAATATTTACTGATAAAAATAACATATCTAATATTAGCTATGACATTGCAAAATCCATTATTAACACCATTGAAATTATCAATTACATTCGTGTATCATTGATAACACATACAGCTATCACAAAATACAAGTAAATTGTTTAATGTTTATAAATACAATTTCTTTGGGGTTTTTGCATTTTTAATAAAAATTATCTGCATGACATTATATTCTCGTAAGAGTGTTATATTCCAATGAGAAAATTAATTAGCTTAACAAAATCACAACTTCAAATAAGCTATGAATTCCGCAAACATGAATAAACAAAAAACTGCAACAAATTGTCATGAAGCTTTTAGCATTCACACAAACACACAGATTTATACAGGGAATTAGTCTATTTTTATTTTTAAGCCACCATTGATATGTTACTGTTCATCAAAATACTTTTTATTCAACCTAATATCAAAAATAATCTTAGTGTTTTTTAATAAATAAATACAAATCTGAGTTGATTCTCCATATATCATATATCAACGCAAATAAATATCCATGTGCCAATCTCTCTATAACATTATTTATTTATTTAGACAGATAGCTAGACAGATAGCTAGATAGATAAATAGATAGATAGTCAGATAGAAGACAGCTAGCTAGATAGATAGATAGATAGCTAGACAGACATATAGGTAGATAGACAGATAGATAGATAGATAGATAGATAGATAGATATACAGCTAGCTAGATAGATAGACAGCTAGCTAGCTAGATAGACAGCTAGCTAGCTAGATAGATAGATAGGTAGATAGAAAGATAGGTAGATAGACAGCTAGCTAGCTAGATAGATAGGTATATAGACAGCTAACTAGCTAGATAGATAGATAGCTAGATAGACTGATAGATAGGTAGATAGATAGATAGATAGATAGACAGCTAGCTAGCTAGATAGATAGGTAGATAGAAAGATAGGTAGATAGACAGCTAGCTAGCAAGATAGATAGGTAGATAGAAAGATAGGTAGATAGACAGCTAGCTAGCTAGATAGATAGGTATATAGACAGCTAGCTAGCTAGATAGATAGATAGCTAGATAGACAGATAGATAGGTAGATAGATAGATAGATAGATAGACAGCTAGCTAGCAAGATAGATAGGTAGATAGAAAGATAGGTAGATAGACAGCTAGCTAGCTAGATAGATAGGTATATAGACAGCTAGCTAGCTAGATAGATAGATAGCTAGATAGACAGATAGATAGCTAGATAGACAGATAGATAGATAGACAGCAAGCTAGCTAGCTAGATAGATCGATAGATAGCTCGATAGACAGACAGCTAGATAGATAGACAGCTTGATAGCTACATATCATTTGTTCATTGGGGTTACATGGTGGATCAGCAGCAGTAGCGCCATCTATTTCCTGTCTGTGGCCAAGGTCTTCCTGTGACTTTGAAGTCTGGCTTCCATGGCCAACTTCTTTGTCTCCATGGCATCTCTAGGCATTTGCAGGGGAGGCAATGGGGGTCACTCGGTGCACATTATGCAATTGCAGGAAACCTCTCAAGAAAAAGCCACCAGCCAGCCCAGGTTTGCCTCAAGACGAATGTTTTTTAATTTTAAATAATATTATTAATATTAAAATATTAAAGCTGGGTTAATCTGATGCAGGGTACATAGGAGTATTAATCATATTAAGTTCTAATTATTTCTTATCTAATTTAGTTTATTTGTAGAGTATTATATTTACTACTGTGTCTGTATGTAAAATAAATTAAATCAATGTTATACTACAAAATAAATTCATGAGTTTATACATTAAAACCACACCATTCAGACCAAACTTAAAGTGTATATATATTTACGGACCTTAATGGTGAAGTGAGCTTAACAGTGAGGTGGTTTTAAGGAGCCCTGGAGTTCATGTTTTGACAATTTGGTACAATAGAACCCCCATTACAAAACCATCTTGACATTAAGACCACTTTACTGATACCCAATACCTCAGATTACGATCAAAAATTTATAATTAAAAGAAAGTACTTTCAGTACACCAAATCATTCAGCACTATTCTAAGAAATCCTTGACCTCACCCAGGGCCCATGGGGTGAAAAGTTTAACCCCAAACAGCCCATATGACCTCGCTCACCCGAGAAGAACCCTCCTGACCTATTTCGGTTTATTTTACCCCATCAAGGTTAGCAACAGACAATGGCCCAGGTCACACTAGAAATATGCACCCCAAATATACTTTACTGTACATATACTGCTATTTCTATGTCCTTCCAAACATTTTACTTCCTTCTTTCCTTCTTTCTACTTAGTTCCTTCTCTCTACTTCTCATTCATTCAAACATTCATTCATTCTAACATCTCATTCACAGATTCATGTCTCATACATGCATTGTCTATCCTGAGGAAAGTAAAAGACCCCACCCATGGGATAACGTGTAACATAATGTGTGGATTTCAAGCAGCCTTATTATCTCATCATTACGTCTACCTGCAGCTGGTCATCAGACCAGTACCGTTGATCAAAGACGTTAAAATCCTAGGAATGAAAAGATCCTGATCTGTCATTGTATATCTATTCGAAATGATTTTATTATTTCCTGTCCTTCATTCAATCTTTTCATTCAAACAAAAGACATTTTAAGGACATTAATTCAAACCTCATTTATCGATCAATCATTCATTCAAAACTGAAAACCACTCACACTTAGATTCATTGTGTCATTTCCATTATTCATACCTTCATTCATTCATTACCTCATTCATTCATTCATTAACTGATTCATTCATTCATTCGGTATGTTTCTTTCTATTCCACAAAGACCTACCCAATATATAATTTGAAGATTTAAACCCGGGACCTACAAACTGCAAGTGAAAACCTTTTCACACCTTACCAACTGCACCAGCAAAACCACGATAGATAGATATAGATAGATAGACAGCTAGATAGATAGATAGATGGACAGACAGATAGGTAGGTAGATAGGTAGATGGAAAGATAGATGGATAGATAGATAGATAGTAAGACAGATAGACAGAGATAATAGAAATAAGATAGATAGATAGGTAGATAGATAGATAGATAGATAGCCAGATAGCTAGATGGATAGACCGATAGACAGACAGATAGAGAGATGGACAGATAGATAAATAGATACTGCTGTCTGATACTCAATAGAAATGACATTGACTGCATCTAATAAGGAGTACACATTTTACTCCCAGATAGCTTTCCATAATATTATTCTCCTGTCACGTTTTCAGGAAAAAGCTAATGACTTTGTGACGTCATTTGGCCAATATCTGGGTCGATTGCCTCGCCAACACATGCACTGAAATGCCAGGCTAAAACAAGGCTAATATGTTGCTACCATGCAGACCATCTATCTACCTATCTACCTATCTGTCTATATATGACCTTGACCTATTTTTTTAAAGGTCATAATTAGCAATGATAAAATTTCACGACCGTTCAGTTAGTAAAGTCTGTAAAAAGTCTGAAGGACCAACTGTCTATCTATCTTGGACCATTAATCCGTCTGTCTATCTAATAAAATAACTGTTTTAGAATTTTTTTAAGACAAAAATGACACCACATTTTAACCATCCATTACAGATAATTAATCTTTTGTCAACGTATAATTGAGAAAATACGCCATAGAACAAAAAATATTTGAAGCATTTTTAAAATATATATCGTGTTCTAGTTTTGGGACTTGTTGACGTTAATTCAATTGACCCACATCTTAAACGCTTCACTAGTGATCAGCATATAGTTTTTGTTTATCACACCTGACCAATTTTATTAACCTCATTCATTGATTAACAATCATATCACGACCTTGTGCTTGACCCAATTAGAATTACTGACCCAGTTACGTGACCCAGATACGTGACCTACTTCTGGGGGCTATAAATAGCTTGTTTTTCTTGCCAGAGTGATGGCGGCAGGGGGATCTAGGTGAAACTTGGTTGCTGCAACCGAGCGATCAATAAAAGCGGCCAGACTACCCAAGCTAGACTCCCTCCGCCCCCCCCCCCTTTATTCAATAACCAGAGCATAACCCTATTTGACGTTAGGGTGGGGTAAAAAAATGGAGTAAAAAAAAAAGGACACAATATTGAAAAAAATATTGAAGATAATCTGAGATTTAGGCTGGCACATTACAATATATTTTGATTAAGTTACCATGGAAACCATTAGAATATGTTGTGTTAAAATTAAAAGAGTAACCAATTTCGATAGGATAGGATAGGATTACTATATTTCATGTTAGTAGTTGATAGTTTCCATGAAATATTAAGTAAACAAAATAAAATGTAGTTTAGTAGCATATGACATTGTAATTCACTCATGTTACTGCTAAATATCTTTACTTGGAATTTCTCGAATAATCGATTTCATGGAATTCCGTTCATTCCTGGAATTCAGCTGTTTTTGACCCACTTTTTGTTTGTCATCTACAATTATGTTATCAAGATAAATATTTTGATTGATATTGTATTAGCAGCAGACATAATGATGTGATGACAAATCATCCCAAAAGGTGGGAAATAACACTTGCCTCAGCTTGACAACATATCTGAAGAAAATGTCTCTACAATCAGGGAAACATGAAGCTTAATCAGTTTATACAACCAGCTGTTAAAGGTAGATGTAATGATGAGATGGTAAAGCTTGGGAGTCCACACTGTGTTCATATTTTAATGATAACCCCATGGGTGGGACATTTTACTTGCCTCTGCATAGACGCCGAGTGCAAAGCACCTTCAATTGAACATCATATGCAACTGACAGGCTTAGGTGTAGCTCATGAAGAGAGCATGGATTCAAAAATTCCAACCCAGGACCTTGCGAGGAGCTGGCCAATGCCTTAACCACTAGACTGCTAAATATATATATCATATTTCACTCATTTAATAATCATAAATTTAAAATATTGTCTAGCCATATTTCTTCCCACAAAATATTAAATCAATTATAATATCATAATCATACAATCAAATATATATATTACATAATCACAATTATCATGACCTATATATAACGCTTAATTGTGTACAACAATAGGATGAAGATCGAGTGACCCACTTTTGGATCATAATGAGCTTTTGTTGAACAAGCTACTTGTAGTAGTACAAGTGTACCAAATGAATCATTCCGTATATTAGACACACGTTTACCTGGTCAGCACTATTGACTCTAGACCTAGCAACCCACACAAACAAATGTGGTTCACATTCACGTATACTTATATTACTCCCATTTCGTCAGATTTGCACACGTTCGTCAGTTTTATATATATAGGTGAAAATTTGATTTATATTGGTAGAAATGTTTATCACATATGATTACTGCTGTAGGAAAGATTGTTTTGGTGGGATTTATTGCTAATAAATTCATTAGTCAAAATATGTAAATAGAACAATATGAAAAAAACAATTAGTGCTTAAAAATCTGACAGACTGACGAAAATATTATAGGCCTATTGCATATGGTTATTTTAAATGCTTTATTATAATTTTTTTTTTTTCTTTTTTTTTCAAATCAGCCAATCAATCAATCAAGGGCTTGGCAATCATGATTCAATCTTTCCTAATTTTCCATTTTATTCTTTCTTTTTTCTTTCTTTCTGCTTTTTCTTTCCTTCCTTATGGCTTTCTTGAAATCTTTCTATCATTTCTATCTTTCTTTCTCACCAATCAACCAACAATTAACATATCAATCAATCATAACTCAATCATCAATCAATCAATCAATCACGCTGGGTTTCTTTAGCATCATTTCTTTATTTTTATTTATTTTATTTTTATTTTTTTCTTTCTTTCCAAGTACGAAATCATTACATTGTAAAAAGCACGAAATCAGTAACAAGCCATGCCGAAACGGCGCACCCAGTGACACTAATCTGCGCATTCTGTTTTAGATCAAATCGGCCAAGGTTAAACCGGCTGTTTTGGAACGTCAACTCACAAATAAACTCTACTGAGGTCACGAAAATTAGGTTAAAAAAATCGGTCAGTTGTCCAAGGCGAATGAATGAAACATTGCGCAGGTAAAATAGTGCACTCCAATAAACATCGATATACGCCAGAAAGAGGCTGATCTGCCAATTGTGGGGTTAAATGTAACAATTGTCAATGAAATATATGTTTAATTGGCTGAGACTAGTACTCAATGGAAATGTACGCAGTCACCAAAAGAATGTTTTTGTTCATTGATCGCGAACTACACTGTATGTAGTAATTCGAACGAAAATCTATAAATAGAACGTTGGCTTTGGAATAAACGAAAAACATCCAATTTTAGGTAAATTATGAACTGAAAAGTGTTTCAAAACCTTAATTGTTCAGCATACTCATTGTTTAAAGTGATGCAAGAGCTCACGGAACTGGTAATATTCTCTTTTAGTTATTCCTGGAAAATTTCCAGTTCGTCTAGTCTACCGTCTACAAATAGTTTCGTTTTTAACGAGAAAAATTGGTGTAATTGTATCTAGAGGGAAGTTTTTAAGTGACCGAATTATGATTCATAATGTTACAATAATACAATGCTAACGGATAAAAGAGGATTGGCAATATTTACTATTTATTTAATATATATTTTTGTTAATTTTTCCTCAATTCTGGAATAACCCCAAAATACTCATTAAATGTACTGTATGTTTTTGTAAGAGTGCCCCCCCCCCCCCTCCAAAGTATTTACAATATTGCCACTTCAAAAACGAAACCAAATTAAAAAAAAAAAATTGGCTGTAGGTTAAATCCTACTAATGCAATTTACCTGTCATATTTGGTAATTAAATTTTATGGAAATCATGCTAGGTCTTATTCCAGATTAAAAATGTTATCATAACAAATTACTATTACATACGATTCGATTGACCTAGATTTGGCCTGCACTCATGTGACCTCGAGACATGCTAATAACAAGGTCAGTAAAACGGATTACCATGGCAACAGACTGCCAGGCCAGATCTTTCTATCTTAACAGTGTAATTGTTTATTTGGCTGTCTATTAGAGAATACTTAAAAATAATCTGTTAGTCTGTCTACAGTTCTATATATATAGATTATACCCAAAATATATTTGTCTAAACTGGTCTTTTTATGAAAAATTTTCACATCAGTATTTTCTTCTGTGTAAGTAAATACACTTATCTGTCTAAAAACTGAAAATTTCAATCACAGCGAAACCTCGCAATTAAGAAATGAAGTGGTCTTATACCTAGGAAAAGGGTCTTAATATTGAGGTTGGGTTCCACTGTATTTTGTCTATCTTTGCTAAAGGCTTCATGTCTGTCTGTCTAGCTTTCTATGTCTGTCAAAAACCTCCCATTTTCCCTGCTACACAATATATATATATATATATATATATATTATGTATTTCATAATATGACGATGTATAGATCTGTTCCTTGGCAATACATATTTATCCATCAATCAATCAATCATTTACCACGGCTTTGTTTGTCATAATTAATCGGATTTGTTATATAATGATTAATTGATTTAATTATCTTTATAAAGAAACGTTTACACTGTACAATACCTCAGGGGAAATTTCACCAAGATTATAGGAATCATCAAACCAATTTCAATTGTAAATGTACACAAATAATCTGTTTAAAAAAAAGAAGTAAATACATCTAGGAGTATATAGTATACTATATGATATAGTTAGTATAGCACATAGTTGGGTAGGATCAAATAGGTAGGCCCTGGCCTAGTGCTGAGCCAGCCTGTTTCAGTACACACGTGCAAACCACACCGGGCCTAAAATAAATAGGCCATATGCTAATCTAGGTCTGCCCTATTAGCAATGATTTTACATGAAGAAACATGAATAAGAACATGACCTAGATCATGACTTAACAAGTTCCTACTTAATCAGATCATGAACAGGTTGCTGTGATTAAATACCATGGGCAGATTTAACAGATTCAATCATCGAATGTTATATTATCTAACCTACTTCTGATAATTATGGAATTTATCATGGAGATATGCCCTAATTGATTTAGTTTTTTATTTTTAAAAAAACGCTGATTAAAAACGTGATATTAAAGCATGTAATATCTTTAATTAAATTTGCATACAATGATACGTGAATCATATACTGAATGTGTAATAAAACAATACTGAACACCATTATTTTATTCATGTGAATTATGATAAAAATAGTAATCTTTTTTAATCAATGCTACTAAATCAATGTGTAATTTTGGCATTAATTGGTGATTGTTGATTATGACTAAAGTAATTCATGTTCCTAATATCTTCTCTATAGTAAACCTGAATCAGTGAACGTCACCTAATAGTCAGTTATACTATATTATTAATTTTAGGTAGGTATTAATATGAGTTTTAACTTTATTATAACCATGTTAGTCTATACCTATTAGACTCCTTTATATAGTGTAATAGTAATTTAAAAAACACTTACCTAATCCTTCCAGCACAGGCTCTTTGCACATTTTCACAGCAGTATTTTCACTTGGGCCTTGGCTTTGCATCGTGAAAAATTTTCTATTTTTTCTGATGACCGACTTTCCTGTTGTTTACGCAGGGCCAACCGCCCGCGCCTTACTTGCTCCGTCCCCCCGCCTTCCTGGGCCGTACACCTCCTTAGACAAGCCCTGGTTGGCGGAAAACATGGAAAAATAAATTGTCAGTCGATTTTTAGACTAAATACAGCCGTAGTCATGGCGAGAGAGGCATGCTTTGCCCGAGTGTAGAGTTGTTTGTGTGAAACCTCCTGTCTGGTTGCCCAGACATAAGTGCACCGCGCCGTGTCACTGGGTCAATGGTAGCATGGAAATTCGGTCAGCCCATACCCTAAAAACATTCGTTCTAAAATCTACAAACTCCCCCAAAGATGGATAAACTATACTGACCTGCGCTAAACGTGTCATCCTAGATTCGGCATCGTGTCTGGCTTATTCTGTATTGTCTACAAAAGCTCACACGGAACTATAGAAATGTAGACTACGTATCGATCCGACGGGCCCATATGCAATAACACCCATCTACACGATCTCACTGACCCAATTTCAGCTCTTGACCCAGTTATTTTGCTGCGCGTTGATTGGCTGGTCATTGCGCTCGCTTCGGAACTTCAGCGGCAAATATCTGGCTTAATTTGCCAAATAGGCCACTAAAGCTGGTGGATTTTGATCCAAAATGTATTTTAAAACAACTTTTGTCCATTTATTACATCCACCTACATCCAATATTTAATAAAATCGACGTGCAGATGGAAAGAGCACGGGATATGGGTCAACGTCGTCAGCCAATCATAGTTCTTTTTACAAACCTCACTATTACGTACACCTGCATGAGAAAGTCGGTCAATGAAATGGCCGCAATGTGAGGCTATTTTTAGTAGAACGATTTACAGGAATGTCAAGTCCTAGAAATAATGTCAATTAGCTTTTAATTGAAATTGATACACATGACTTTGGTTTAAGAAAGGCCTATATTATTTTTAGATATATACATACTGACACAGTGCACAAAAAGACCCTACGTGTACTATGAATCGATTAAGTATTATACGTGTATTTTATTAATCATAATTTTTGTATTTTAATTTTGTCCAATGTAATGAAGGTACTTAATAATTATCTTCGTAGGAATCAAAGCTTTACTTATTTGGTTCCATCTAATGCTAAGTCATTGCTTACCACAGTGTGTCGCCACTTTCTATTACTATTATGAAGGCTTTATTGTATAGCAGAATAATATACATGACCTCTTGTTCCATGGGTATATTCCCCAGATTGGCTAATATCAGTAGGCCTATATTCCCTTAATTTTCCCTCGTATAAATATACCCAGAGAAGTCCTGTATGGGGAGAAAATGCACTTCAACCTGAGATAATTTAAAGGCCTTATCAGGGGCTATAATATGTTTATACAAACTAATACTCCTCAGTTTCCGACACATCTAGGCCTATTTATAGTTTTATCATTTTAATTGTTTAAAACACGAAATTCCACATTGCATAGAAAGTCCATCACTAGTGCCATATCTCCAGCAATGCAAGAAAGTCCAAGGAGTATTATTTTCTTTTTGTTTTAACTTTTCCAAAGGCAAACCGCCAACCTTCACCATTTTTTGGCTACGTGGTGTAATTAAACTAAAATATAAAGACTAAAAAACGACAGAAAACATTTTGATTTTATTGATACTTTGGAAGAAAAGTCATTTAGAATTTCAGGAAAATTCGAGCCTTTCATTTCTGTTTTTCTTTAAATACGAAAAAGAGATGAATTTTTTTTTTTTTTAATTGTCCACTTCGATGAAATAGCGGTTTTCGATGTAAGGAATCTTTCCCGGTGCTATATGTTTAATGCAGACCGTAATGGATGTCTTGTATTAAATGGAAATCGCTTGAACCACTTTCATGTCCTTAATTGTTCAAATGAGGATAATTAACAAGTCCCAAGACTTTGAGACTCATTGATGAACAGAACAAAAAAGCGCCAAGTTCTGGTGGCGCCACTAGCATGTGTGAACATGTGCTGCACTCTTGCGAAAATATTTGACAATCTGTAAAAAGCGGTTTGAAATATGGAAACATTACAAACTGTTTTTAAAATGCAATAATTTTGAAAAGGATGCAGTTGATGATTGCATTAGGAAACAGTTATGTAAATTCATGCCATAATGTAAATCTGACAGACACTAGCTCAAGAAAATTTAAACTTCAGGCCAACAGATCTAGGTCCCGTTTTCTAAATCCGCAATTTACTGATAGGCCGCTGACTCTGTAACTGCTTCAGAAAAGCTTTGTCTGAAAAGATGATATTCTGAATCTCTGAGAAGTTTACTTGCCTACTCGATGTTGTTATTCATATCTCTTAGATCAGTTTGATAATTCTGCGTCTTTGGTAATTCTTGGAATGGCGTATTTGTTGAACTAGCTGACTCTGAAGTTGGGATTTTGACCGGCTCCATTTTCACTGTGTTTACAAGCACTGAAGCAGACGACATTGTTCATGTACCAAACCTGACTTTTAATTACACTTTTAAGCGTTATTTACACAATGGCAACTGAGCAACAGTTAGTTCTCATAAAAGACATTCGCCAAGGACAAAAACAAATTAATCTTCTGTTCATAGTTTTGGAAATCGGTAAGTTTTTAACTTTGGGGAACCTTAATGAATACACAAACTGAGCATCACCTAAATTTAAAGGCTATGTATTTTTACATTTGTATAAATATATCCTGTCATAGGCATATTTCATGAATTAATTTTATATACACATACCATAAAGGAGGGTAATATCGACCGGGCGGGTATTTTCGACACTAAAATTAGTTTATTAAGAATAAAAATAATAAATTGTTAACATTTTAATGTGAGTGTCGAAAATACCTGCCCTGTCGATAATACCCTTCGTTATGCTACACATACATACATTGATATGGTATCAACTTTTTGTTAAATTTTGATATATTTTGCAGGTAAACCAACACGGACAAAAGATGGCCATGATGTTAGGACGGTAAAAGTTGCTGATAAGACTGGTTGTATCAATATGTCCGTGTGGGACCAGGCGGGCGATGTGTTACAAACGGGCGATATATGTCGTCTTACAAAGGGGTAAAATTTCCATTGTACATCTTTTTTCTTTTGTGAGCAAATAATACTGATAGATAGTTTCTTATGATTGCCTATTCCTATTCCATTTAAAAGTGTTGGGGAGGAGGTGAATAGAACTTCAGAACCCCCGCTTTTTCGTTATTTGTGAACCTGCCCACTTTTACCTTTATCGGAAGTTAAAGGTGCCCTAAATGGATTTTGTTTTGTTAAATACTGTCAATGTGCTGGTATTTACATAGCAAACTGCCTTACACTAGTCAAATTTCATATACCTAACCATTTTCCTGTCGGCAAAGATCGCCGTAGAGCTGGCACAGCGACCTTTGCCCGGAATGCCCCAAATTTGTATGGTTATTCATCTCCATTCTGATTGGATGCAACACAAACTTATTATACAATCAGAGAAGGCCTTTTCATATTATTTAGAATATGGTGTCATAGCGTCATGGTGTAAGCTGGTCTCAGATTGGCCAATACCACCATGTTTTTTTTCACCAGAGGACAGCAAATGCAAGGTCTTCCATCAGATCAGCACTGACTAATACCAGTCGTTATTATAGATGGCAGCAGTTGCAAATCCTCAAGGAAATTGCCTCTGCAGGTCAAGGTGTCGCTTTGCGAAAATGAGTGACACCTTGACGTTGCGTGATAACCTAACTTGAAAGCCCTCAAAAATGGACACTTCGAGTCAGATTCTTCCTTAAAATTTGGCCATACCAGTGTGCCCTTTAGTGAGCCAGAGTGACGTCACATCAGGAATATCCCATCATTTCTGTTACTAAATAACAGGTGAGCTGTGATGCAGGACTGCAGCATCTTGTTCATGCCTCAGTGATTCCCAGTTACTTGACTCCTGGTCAGGGCTATAGTTCCTGATGTGACGGAATGTAATGAGCTATTGAATCAGTAGCAGCAATTCTTAATTGACATTCTCAACTTCAAAGTCTCTTTACTATGGGTAAACCTAAACTGATGAACCTAGGATTCGGGATATTTGTATTTTGGGATACATACCTTCTTATGAAGGCAAAACGAAGACAAAAGTTCAGCAAATTTCATTTTGGGGCACCTTTAAAAATAGTGGCCTGACCTTGAAATGTAGTTCTTACATTGTTTAAATAAAATTGACCCCATTTTGTTTTGATGATCGGAGAAAGGGTCCCCTGTGAAATTAATGAGGTGTCAGCTTGTAAGAAATGAAGGTAAAGTGAGTTGCTAGGTATAGCCTAGATTTTTAAAATAAAATTTAATTTAATGTTTTCCTTTTTCAGTTACACAAACATCTTCAAAGGATGCCTCACATTATACACTGGAAAAGGTGGAGACATTCACAGGATAGGAGAGTATGTATATTACTAAAATAGAGAAAACAGAGAAAACTTGTTGTGTCATATCACAAATAAATTTCCCTTGATCTATATTTGAATATTGAAAAATAGCAGCATTACAGTGTTGTATTTAGAAAAATATTTTGGTTCAACCTTTCTAATTAAAAAACGGGCGTAGCAATATTTGCAAAGAGTTTTATTAAAAAGGAATAAAGCAACAAACTTAAAAGGGATTTTCAAGTTATTGCAGCAAATATACAAATTAAGGCATTTAATTCAGCAATTTTAGTAAAGCAGCTACTGTACAATCTAGCTGTTACTGTACTCAACTTATGTCATTCCACATTTTATGCTCCTGTCAAAGTTTCCCTTTTTGAAGTAGCATTGAAACCAGCTTCTTTTTCTTTCCTTCATAGGTTTTGTATGCAGTTTGTCGAAGCACCAAACTTGAGTGAACCTAATCCCGAACTTACGAACAAGATGGTATGAATTTACAGAATTAAAAAGTTAAATCATAGCTTCAATATTGGCTTATCTACTGTGACAATATATATGTATATTGTCCTAACCGGCACTGTACCTTTGGCTGATTTGCTTCAGTATTTCCTTTAGTGAATAAGTCCATACAAATATTTGCATTGGAGTGGCGTTGAAACGAAAATCTCAAGATTGAAAAGCATTGCGGACTATTCAAAAGTATGACAGCATATGAAGGCAGTAACTTCCCGCACAATTTTTTGTTGAGCCTTCTTAAGGATTTTAATAACTGTTCCATTTGAAGTGTGGGGTGGGTGCATTAATAGTAGTACTAACAATACCCATTTTAAAATTTGTCTCAAATTAAATTCATTTACTTTCTCAAATCAATTCATTGACTTTCTCAAAATTGTGTGTCTCAAAGGGGCAGTTTCAAAAAGTCTGTGATTTGTAAAATAATATTTTGTCTTAATTGCAATCAATAGCAGGAAGGTCAAGGTCAGAGGTCATCTCCTACAGAAGGTCAAGGTCAGAGTGACCCCAATGGTGACACCAATCGACAAGCGCCTGGTAACAGACCTCAAGGTAAATGTTAAATTCAACTGAAGTTTAATTGATTGCGCACAATTTTATTGTTTATTAGTGAAGTTTATATAGTTGAAAGTTCACTGAAAACTGCGCTTTTTTAATAGTTAGGCTAGAAAAGTTTTGAATTTGAGCAGACCATATCAAATTTAATTTAATTTTAAGATTAAGAAAAACACGCATATACTAACGTATATTGTATAACTTTTAATTGTTCTACAAATACATATATTTAATTGATGTGTGTTAGACTATAAGTGACATGAAATCATGTAACGATTTTCGGAATTTGCTAACATTGTAGTAACAACTCAAATTCCTCAAACAATTTTGGCTGTTGTCACAGAAAATGATGATACTACAGCTGTTAATAACAATAATGTATTGTTAAAAAAAAAAAAAAGCCGAATCAAGAAGTCAGGTTCGTTGAAATTTTTGTCGTTTCGATCTTTTTTATTAATTAATGACACTGTTGTATGTTTGATTAAACTATTTTAAGGGTAAAATTATGTGTTATTTTCTCTCCAGGTGTAAATAATGGCAATTTTGCTGGCAGAGGGCAGCACCATCAAAGGGGAAGAGATCCGCGTCAAAATATGAATCGAGGAAGAGGAAATAATCGAAAGTAGCAAAATGAAAATTAGAACTTTATGTATATTTCGTGATATTCAAATTATTTTTGTAAACTGAGAATGTGATAAATTTTTAAATATTCAATCTTGCTGAATAATGATGCAGATGTATTTGTGGCATGTCAATTTTGTATATTAAATCATCAGTATAATATAAGTAATTAATATCCGTTCTGTACAACGTAGTGCCGATGATGTTTATGTATATATTTGTTGTATTGCAATGAAGTACTAACATCATTTATTCTAAATTTGAGTAACTACTGCGATTGTGTATTTCAAAATATTTTCCTGACTGGTTGCATTTCATTGCTGTGATATACCCAGTCTGGCACTAAGTGTTCAGAAACTTGTATAATGACTTGTAAACAACTATGAAAATGGTCGAAGCACGGAATCAAAAGCAATTAATTTAACGGCTGTTCGGCCAATCAGACGTGGCGATTCATCAAAAGATGCACCTGCTGAATAGTGCGAAGGTGTTGCAACCACCTTTTTTTCAAGTTTTCTTGGTGTCTGGCATAGCTGGTTTGTAAGGTTGTAGTTCATAACTTATGATTGGTAATGTGTATATATTTATAAAAGCAGTTTCATTTATGTTTATGTGTGATTTTTTGTTTTGTTTTTGTTTTAATGTCTTTTGGCGAGGACTGACTTCTAATGTACCATTATTCCTTGAATTTCTTTATTTGAAAAGACTACATGATAACAGTATGTGAATGTCATCCAATGAAACCACCTGGTGGTTAAAACATTGACCATTTATCTGGTCCAGGGTTTAAAATCCCCCCTTTTAGTGATCTTATTGTAAAAAGAGCACCTTGGCTGGAAGTTGTTGTGTAATATGATTGCACTAGATTGCATTATATGAGAAATTTTATGTCCAGGCAAGGATGACGTGACACATTGCATTGAGGCTTACCCGGAACTTTTTTATTTTTCGAAATTCATGCACAGATTTTGGCGCCACATTACAGTTCATAGGATGTGTTATTTTATTAAACACCATCATTCCTGGGTTTGCTATCTAGACTATTGATACATGCGGACGATCGTTTGCTTTGATAACTCCGCAAGTTGAAAGTGTAGAAAGACAAATGACGGCTCATTCTGCTCCTTACCTCAAATCAGATCAGTATCATGTTGAGTTTGTAAATACACAATTTCTTGGTTTTCAGAAAAAAAGTTTATATGCCGGCAGCTTTCATGACGCAAAATTGAAACGATTATAATTGTGTCTCGAAACGCCCATAGTGCAATATGTAGGGGCGCCACTGGTGTGTTTGCATGTTCAACGGCACAGACTGTAGACCTGTCTCCGCTTGAGACCCTTGTAGCTGGAGGGTCCCTGGGAACTGAAGTGACCTACATTTCTATACCGCTACGCACGAACAATGTATTACTGACAGCACAGTTCGATCTTCACACCCTTGATTGCTTTACAGAAAAGCGCGTTAAATGCCCTGATTGTGTTTTTGTCTTCCCTTGAATCGTATTGAGCAACTTTGAATCAAGGACCATAGATTAAAAGTGGCAGGTTTAGTTGTTCACCAATGGCAGTTCGCAATCAGATTCTGAAGTCGCTATATATGGTGTATGCTGGACTTGACAGATTACTGGCCTATTGTGCAAAGTAATTGAGTGACGCAGGCATCCCCCTTCGTTGTCTTCTGTCAGCGTACGTGTAACTGTATCATCCAAGGTTCTCTTGCATGCTGGAGTGTAGGGCGTTTTCACACAAGTGGGACGAGTTCGAAGATGGTTGATATCACTTGTGCTCTTCCCGATGTATTTTGAGCACTGCAAGCTGCATACACCCGTTGGACAAGTTTTATTTCCTGTATACATGACAAAGAAACAGTATAAAAGTACAAATAACGGTAAAGACACAATTGAAATATGAAGTTTGGATAACTGTTGGTTTATTGCTATAAGTATTTCATGAATAACTTGAATAAACATGTCCTGAAGCAGCAACGCTGGAATGTGATTTTTTCCCTGATGTCTTTTCCATTACCTGTGGTAACAGCAAAGACATGAAAGTAACGGAAAGACATTATCATTGTTAATGGGACCATTTGGGATTTCCTAAATGGGTGTTTTTGCACAGCTTAGCCTAATACATACCCCTTTCTAAAAATAGTTCAAGAGAAAGGTTTTCGGAACGACCCGCTCCGCTCGAGCACCAACAGCCAACTGAGGCGAATACCCCGAATGCACCGCTCAACGCCCAGACTTCCCATAATCCCCCGCGTGTTGACGTCATCCAAAATGGCTACTCCAGGCAACTGGAAGATGTGGAAGACGTGCTTTCCAACGTTCTGGACTCTCTTGCCGCAATACAAGGAAGATGCAGTCCTTTGAACAGCGCCTAAACAGGCCACGACGTCCCCGCCACCTCCACGCGTCTCTTCTCTGGTTGTAAGTGACAGTTTCCCCGCTGTATGAGCGGAATCCGTCCGCTCGGAGGCTCATTCACGTCCTGTCATGGAGCTGTCAAATCGCCCGGACTTGCCAAATGTCACAGCCCAGTTACAGCAGGATTTCACGCTAGCTTCAGCGTATACCCATTTCGGTCTGCAATCACCTAGTGCAGCCGCATGAAGCCCGGAACAGCTGGCAGGACCTCGGCCTAGTGCCACACTTTCAAGGTTTGGATACACCTCGCAGTCTATACCAGAGGCCATCACCATTTCTCCTGCCTTGAGGAACTCAATTATCCAAGGTAGGGATGTCAACCTTGCAGCCCTTTTAATTCCCAACTTCAGGGGTTCTGGGGCCAATTCTGCCCAGTCTGCTGATAATGCGACAGATTTTCGTGCCCCAACCAAGCCATTGACAATTGCTCAGTTCATTGAGGTCTTCACAACTTACAAGGCTGTCATGTGCTCTGCTTACCCCCAAAGAAGCCCAGAGCTTGATTTGTATGAGGTTGCAATCGTGAACATGGCAGCTCGTCACCCTGGATCCGGTTTCTATGACTACCACTGCCAGTTCGCGCGACGTGCTGTAGCTTTATTGAGGTACAGCAACATTTGCATTGATTGGTCTGTACGTGACGAAATTCTCCACAATAACATATCTTTTCAGGCAGGCCTGTCAATGCATGCTCCTACTGTGGCAGTACTTCCCATTCATCTTCCTTCTGTACTCTCGAAGTGGATGCCCCACGACGTGACCCTCCACCACCCCCCCCCCCCCCAACTCAGATTCCGGTTGTCGTACCCAGGCTCACATAATATGCACTTCGTGCAAGGGTGACCACACGAAGAACATTTGCCCTTTAGACAAGACCGGGCCTCCCCCCAGGAAGCGGTAGTGGGTCTTCTAACCACTCCTATCCACATTGCCAATCTGGCCGCTGAGTTGGCGTCTCACCCAGACCGTTCCTTTGTGGAGTACCTGATTTGCGGATTATGTAATGGATTTGACACCGGATTCCAGCACATTCCCACAACTCCTTTTGTCTGTAGAAATCTACAGAGCGCCTGGCAGGCCCCTCAGGCAGTCTCTGACCTTATTCAGAAGGAACCGGACAAAGGATTTCTCCTAGGGCGTTCTAGACCATCCCCTACAGTGCTTTTAGAATTAACCCCGTGGGTCTGGCGGTACACAAATACTAAAAGAAACCAAGACTTATAGTTGACATGTCTAAATAGCTTAATTGACAAGGAGACCCACTCTCTCCAATATGTGCGAATTGATGATGCCATCCGCTTAATAAAAGCTATTGGCCCGGGTGCACAACCTATCAAAACAGACATCTCAGATGCCTTCAAACTTATCCCCATCCGGCCAGACCTGTGGCCTTACCATGGATTTTCCTGGGACAAAAATTTCTATTTTTTTACTAGACTTGTTTTTGGGAGTTGTTCTGGTCCAAAAATTTTCGACCACCTATCTCAAGCCATCTGGTTGGCTCAAACAAATTATCAAGTCAACAACTTGCTACACCTGCTGGATAATTTTTTAGTTGTTGAAAGTCCACAGGCCAATGTCCATCGTACCAAAGCCACTTTTAGGCATTTTCAGCAAGCTACAGGTGCCAATTGCCCAACACAAAACGGAGGGGCCTACAACCTGCCTGGAATATCTCGGAATTATTTTAGACTCGACATTTTGGAGGCCAGACTCCCACCTGCGAAAGTTAAGCGTATCCTCACTGCTCTTGAATATTTCGCTCCTCGGCCATATGAACTTTGCTAGCAAAGTCATTCGCCCAGGCCGCTCGTTTGTGTCGCATTTGATTTGTCTGTCAAAAACAGTTACTGAGCTACACCATCATGTAACATTGACAGCTGCCGTGCGCTCAGACCTCGACATGTGGACTCTGTTTCTCAGACAGTGGAATGGTGCTTCCTTCTTTTTGGATGACAATGTCACACTGGCAGCGGATTTACTTATTTTTACAGATGCCACTCCTACTTCCTTTGGTGGCATATACCAAAACAAGTGGTTCCAGGGCCTTTCCCCCCCCCTACTTTCTTATGCGAGCAACAGTCCATGGCCTTATGTGAACTGTTCCCAATTGTCATGGCTTGTGTTCTATGGGGTAGCCACCGGGCCCAAAAAAGGATCCTTTTTTATTGTGATAACGAATCAACTGTCGAAATCATATCCAAAGGCAGATCAAAAGTGTCCAGTATTATGAAACTCATGCGAAAGCTTACATACCACTCTGCCTTGTGTAACTATGTAATCCATGGAAAACAAAACTGTGTTGCTGATGCTTTGTCTCGATTTCAGATGCAGGCCTTTCGCAGCCTTGCTCCTCCCGTTAACAGACCTGATGATGGATTAAATGCTGGTGTACTATACTTGGGACAATGCACTTAGCAAGTCCACCCTAGCAACCTACGCCTCAGCACTGTCGTCGTTCCTCACCTTCTTGGCCATGTCGTCCATGGTGCCTCCGTGGCTGCCAGGGTTGCTCCCGGATGTCAATGAACATATTCTACTTCAGTATGTAACCTACTGCCAGCAGGCTCTACACCTGCGGTACGAGACCATCAAGCTATATCTAGCTGGGATTCGCTTCCACTTCATTAAGTCCAAGAACACTGACATTCTAGCAAATACTTTGCAGCTTAATTATATCCTTCGTGCTGTTAAAAAGACTCAATGCAATGTCAAGGGCCTGGGTCTGCTCATCACATTTTCCATTTTATCTGACATGTGTAATGCCCTGACTGCAGGCATGTTATCTCCTTTTTATGATTTAATGTATTCGTGCATTTTTTCCACAGCATTCTATGGCTTTATCCGATGCGGGGAATTCAGGTGCAGCAAAGCTTCACCCTTTTTCCTTCAGATTAGCGATGTCATCGTCAGCCAAGACTTTTTCCAGTTCTCTTTGCATCTACACACTTCAAAAGCAGACCCTTTCGGCTCGAGCATATCCATTCCAATTTTCAACCCCAAGCCACTCTGCCCAGCCGACTTAATGAAATAATATCTGAAAGTGTGAACTGACCAGGGTGCTCAGCCCTGTTCACCGCTCTTCCTAGAATCACAGTTGTCGAGCTCTCCACTATCACATACAACTTTTATAGCTACCCTCCGGGAAGTGCTATCCAGAGTCGGTTACAATGACACTAATTTCAGTGGCCACTCTTTCCGTATTGGTGCATGCACCTCGGGAGCCGCTGGTGGTGTAGAGGATCACCTTCTGCAAGTCATGGGCCGCTGGAAATCCGGTTGTTACACACCCGATATATACATACCCAACTTCCAACTATCCGGAGGTCTCAGCAGCAGATGAACTCTGTTTAACTAATCATCCATTGGGGCTCTCGCTTTTCTTTTCGCTCGTTTGGGCATTTATTCGGGGAATTTCCCCAATTCATGATTCATCTAATTCACTTTATTTCTAGTCTACTGCTTATTACATTTACTTCAAGTAGGTTAGTCAGTCATAGTCTATGCAGCCCTGCGCACGTGCATACACTATCAGTCTATGTGCCTTCTTGTACGTACATACACTGCTGAAGCTCCGCTTCTTGCATACACTATCAGTCTATGTGCCTGCCTGTACATACATACACTGCTGAAGCTCCGCTTCTTGCATACACTATCAGTCTATGTGCCTGCCTGTACGTACATACACTGCTGAAGCTCCGCTTCCTTAGTTAGATTTGGTCCAGGTTTTCAGCCTCGGTTTTTAGTTGTTAGGTGAGCGAGCAGCCCTATTGTCATGCCAAACACAGTTTTTTACTTATTTTTTATTACTGGCCTTAATAAGTATTTTAAATCTATACCATGTTTTGTTGTGCATAAATGCTAGCCAGCTGAAGTATACTCATATTTGACCTTGATATGTATTTCTGGAGGTATGAAGGCCTTTTAAAAAAAGGTTAGAGGGCACTGTCGTTGACCCACTGACTGGAAGGTTGTGAGATCACTCCCGGTTAAAACCTGGATGAACTGAGCAGGTCATCATATGGTACTCCACAGAGTTTTAGCATAGAGTTCTATGGGTAGCACCTCCTAGCTGCAGTCAAGAGCTGCAGACTCCACCCAGATGGCAATGCCATAATGGGTACTTGGCTATAGGAACTAATGGCAGCACCAGACCCAAGAATACTAGGTTTATACTCCACAGAGATGAGAAAGGCTGAAGCTTGCAGGGATCTTACAAGGATGTAAAATGTTTCAACAAAGGTTGCTATGGATGCCAACACAAATAAAAACTGTTGTAAACAAATTACCCACAGTAAAAAGGTGAAGCAGCGATGTTTTCGTATAAGTTTCCTTTAGTAAAAACTTTATTTACTGAAAAATCACTGTTTAGAAACACTAAACAATCCCATTATATATAAATACATTACTCTGAAAATGGTTAACATCTAAAACTCCTTGGCAAAACAATGGAAACCTTATGATTGGTAACAAAACATTACAATGATATCAACATCATACTAAATGAAGAACATCCTGCCATCACAACTTAGAAAATCTATAGTTCACCACTTGAGGTAAATATTAATAATGACAGGAAAAGATTATTAACATAGTATCCTAATATTACAATGCCAACATGTAACATCAGCAGCCTTGAAGTTTCCATTACTGTTAACACAGTGAAAATTGAACTTTTTGAAAATTATAGATTAATATCAACTTACTTAACATTGTCGTGACACACTTGTTACTTTATAACGCTGCCCAAGAACATCAAATATAAGAATATTGTTCCAATTCAAATTTCAAGCACAAGAACAATTCTATCTTACTCTAAGTAATATGCTACTAAAAACGCATCTTCACCTTACAATTAGTCATGATTAGTCACATGACTACATGTGCATTCATCATGGTACAAGTAAGTCATATCACAGTTCTTGGCTTTGTTGTTAAGCTCTGTGATTCTTGCAGTATCCAGATGATATGGTGGAGGTCCATCAATTTTCAATTCTTCCAGGATACAATTTTTTTCAATAATACAAATGTTCGGTCGCTTTGGCCAGTCATACATAAAGCCAGAATCCTGTAATTTCTTTTCCAAATATTTAATCTCTATTTTGCTTGACCTACTAGATCTCACAGGGATCCAACATAAAATGTTTTCTTTCTTCTCTGAAGAAAAAACACGGCGTAATATTCCAACATCAATAGATTTTCCTGCTCTTCCCCAGATGGAAGCCAGATCTCCATCAGATACATCATTATCTGTATCAGTACCATCTGACAAATTGTCATCTCCGGAGGTCTGCTCGCCAGGTTTTCCAGTACAAATATTCCATTTGTTCAGCTGGCTCAAGCTCTGAAAGATCATTAACCTGAATGTCATAACCTTATTCCAGCCTTCTTCTGAATGGTGCCAGCTGTCTTTCATTAAGTGAAGCCTCAATTCTTTCCACTGTGGAGCTAAGTGACCCTGTTGCTGATGCTGACAACTGGTTGGAACACGGCAAGTCCACTTGAACTGGCTCATGAAGGATTTACCGATGAGGAATCTCCGCAGAAACAGGCCAATTCACTGTGATGGAATGGGTTGCGTATTGGAACAATTATCTTATGTATATCCATTGTACCTTTTATGGCATTTATTGGTCGAAGTTTGTTCATCAGCTGATCGATTTTATCTTGGATGAACAGAGAGGTCTTTCGAAGTTACCTTGAAAAATTTCACTGTCGTTGTTGGCTGCAGGGCACTCAGCATTTCTTTGCAAGTCGAAACATCTTTTTCGGCTGCAACAATACGATCTGTTGCACCTTTGACAACAGCGCCAATGGCCCTTTCCTGTAGCCCACTTTCAACCTTTCAAAATGGATATGTGGCCATCAGTTGGAAGTTGGTTTTGTTCCTATATTGTGTAGTTGGACCATCAGAGACTACATGCAACGTGTCCACTCTAGTTTTCGCTATGTATTTTACCACAGGCGTCAGATGAGCCCATACTGCTGTGGAAGAAAGCCTGCAGTCATCACTGAGAGTTGCATAGCACTTGGTTGATTCTTTAGCAAAGGTGGCATGGCAAGTGTGTATGGTAATCTGCTTGAGATTTCCTCTGAAGTGCATGCTCTGGATTTGGATGTGTTTTGGTGGCACAGTTTTCGCAGTCCACTTGAAGGACACATTCCTTTTGTGTCAATTTATTCTTGATTTTGCAATGGCAGAAAATTGATGGTATATTCTGTATTCATACGCCATCATTTTCATTACAAAAGATCATCTTCGAATATTTTACACAAATTGGCAATGGTGTCTGATTTGCTAACCTTAGTAACATGATTGACAGTCATTTTCCGTTTGTGTTACGAACATCAGGTTTCTTGGACCATTCATCATATGATATGACATCAGTTGAAGACTTCTTTGAATTGTTCAAAGCACCCAATGTACTCTGATCTTTGTACATGTTTTGCATGTTATTTGCAGTTTTGGCATTTTCTGTACATGCAAATTTCATTCTTATTGTCGCACACAATGGAGGATATTATGTTGGTAAGATGTGGTGACTTTAATATACAAGCAGAGTTGTAATTTTAGAGTTTTCAACTCTATATTGCAGTGTGACTTGCATTTAACAGTGTCCCTGTGATGGATAGATTGGGTGGGGGGGGGGGGGTACTACGTAAAAGGGACGCCTATGGGTGAATGAAGTATAGGAGACCTGTAACTGATTTTCACCCCTAAACTTGTAAAGATTGCTCATGGTATCTGTCAGATAGCGGCACTGTGTTTTAATTTTAACTCTTGTGACAGTCTCCTTTTTCCTGCCGCAGGTGAACTGCTTGCATCCTGCAGGAAAATCTAGACCACAGCATCTTTCTTGCCATTTAGCTGATATCCTCCTTTGTCGTGTGTAATGCAAAACATTGCTGATATTGCACCTTGTTGCTCGTTTCATGTTTCCTTGTGTCAGGGCAAGTTCTTGCTTTGCCTTGTGCATCAAACGATACTCTTTAAGGATGGGTCCAACAACAGTATTGTGAATGGCCATGTTTGATTTGTGTTGGTGTGCAATGTTCAACAATTTTTTCTTTAGGTCTTTATGTGAAGCGTAATGGCAGGTCAACTCTTCTGACTTTCAATTTGTTCCCTGAGGCCACCAAGTGTCTTGCATTTGTGACTCTGTCAAATCACTTACATTTGTGCTTGTTCCTGTTTGATTTTCCAAACGATTAATCTTTCTCTGTAGGGCCTATACTTTTCTTTCATAGCACTTGATCTGGTGTTGTCGCTTTGATATGGTCCTTTATACCCAAAGTAGACCCTTTTCTATTGTTCATTGCCGGGATATAACTGAAAAGTTTGGCATGTTATCTCCCGGCTTTGGAGCAGTAATATCATTCATGAACAACTGCTAATATAGGGATTAGCAAAAACAAACAAACACAAACAACGTGAAACAAGGTAAATTGTTCAATCACAACAAATCCCGACCTAGGACACAACAAAGAGTAAATCCTCTTTAGGATTGTTTGCCTTAGAATTTGTTGTTTCTTGTTTGCTGTTGTTGTTGCATAGTTTCAACCATATCACAATTTCGCAAAATCAAATCATCCATGAAAATAGTCCCACAATTACAGCTAAAATATGGCATTATAAATTGCATAAAAGCCACGATTGAATGCGCATTGGGTATAAGTCAGTTATACACCTTATACTCAGGATATAACATTCCAACGTGGGCAGTTAAATCCCTCGGCTACACCTCGGGATATAACTGCCCACATTGGAATGTTATATCCCTCGTAATGGTGTATAACTATTACGTAAACCTTTCACTGCTCTCTCCTTAGTTTATTTCTCCCCCTCTTTTTTTGGGCAGATTCATCATGTTCTTCTACTCCCACATGCTCAGGACTAGGTGGAGGGGTTTCAATTATTTCATATTGCTGCTTTTTAAATTTCCTTTCAGTTTTTCCTCTCTCCATTTTTTTCTTAACTGTCTCTTCTCTCTATCACTCATATCTGATATATTCTTTAATTTGCCATCAGCTTTACGTTTTCTTAAAATAATTGATAATTTGGTAACTCCTTAAAAAAATTCATTTAGTTATTAAAAACTCTGAAAGGAAGGGCGGATCCAGGATTTTTTTCCCGGGGGGGGGGGGGGGTTGATAAATTAAAATCTATTGGGGGAACCGCTGAATTTTTTAATACTTTTAATTAAAATTTACTAGGCCAAGGGGGGAGGGGTTAAACCCCCCCCCCTAAATCTGCTACTGGAAAGGAGGACAGGGGAGTGTGTTACACTCGGCGACAGTGAAATTCGCCACGACAACGAGATTCGCCACTCGTAATGAAGTGCAATAAACATGTATTAGATGGCTGTTGGGGTGACAGAGTATTGTCAATTATATAAACAATTAGTTTTGTAACAAATCAGGAACTTGCAAGTTGTATAATTGAGTATTAGGGGGGTGGCGAATCTCGTTGTCGTGGCGAATTTCACTGTCGCCGAGTGTATATGTCATAAGTTTATCATACAGCTTCTTCAAGGTCTGATTTGTTATGAGTGTTCGAAGTCTCTTACCTAATTTGGATCTCTCGATCAATCAATAAAATTTTCAAGATAAAGAGATAAGACAAAGTTTAGCTCATGAGAACTCCCATGTGATCTTGTCTAATGTTAATCATTATATAGGGCAGTCACTTTCTTGAGTCATCTACAATGATAGAAACTAGGCTACCAGAAGTCTGTTGTATGCATGTCTAACAGTAAGTTTGAATCTTATATTTTCATCCATGTTATTGTAAATTAACTTATACTCATGCTATATTATTCATTTCATCACTTCAGTTGGTTAAAATAATTCTTGCTCATGGTGTATTGTTGTTTTAACAATCCAACATAAACTAATGTTGC
This sequence comes from Alitta virens, assembly GCA_932294295.1. Classification (NCBI taxonomy): domain Eukaryota; kingdom Metazoa; phylum Annelida; class Polychaeta; order Phyllodocida; family Nereididae; genus Alitta; species Alitta virens. Next base: position 13,053,402 of record OW028585.1, on the reverse strand, counting down.
ACTAAATATTTTCTACTTTTAAGACATAAGATATATTTTACTGTTTTAAAAAATACAGCCTAATTTGGGCGGTGTCACCGAAACACGAAAACATGAAGAGATAACTAAAAAAGTTAAATGGGTGTGCCTGTATTAATCCAAATTTCTGCCAGTGATTGTAAGTCTAGGTTCATAATACTATCAATTCATTCATATTCATTCAGCTAAGTTCAATCATAAGATAAACTGCAAGTAAAAATTTTAAAAAGCGAAGAAGATACAAGGAAACATATAGAGACGTTAAGAGTTTGTGATACTTAAACAGAATAAATCAAATGTTCATAAATTATATTTAGAGAATTTTTTCCAATTTCTCACACTAACAAGCTCCAAAATATGTTACCATTTTTGTATCAGAACTCTTATTGATTGATATATATTCCAAAATCAGGTTTACTAACTTTGTTCTGAGCCTTGTGAAGATTGCCAGTGACATCACTGAGGTTTGTGTACATTTAAGCTGGCCAGATCACTGATCATCACATCCTTGAAAATGGCTTAAAATAACCTAACTATGGCGCATTTGCCTTCCTTGAATAAAATGGAGCAACTTTGAATTGAGGACCATATGTCAAAAGTGCCTGGTTTTATTGTACCAAGGTATTTATTAAATCTTAACCGTTTCCCCCTACAACATCAATGGACTCATCCATGTTAGTCTGATTTCTTGGAAATTGGCATGGTTCATTTTGGTCTTAGGAGTGAAAGCTTGTGAAGGTTTTCAACAAATATCTTTTGGAGGCCCATCATGTAAAATGCCTAGTTACTCAACAAAGGCTTAATATCTACTTACATCATTTCATTCCTATGAAAACTAATGTCATTTGAATGGTAACTATGGTGTTTTGGCTGTTTAAAAAAAATCCATCATGAATTTGTGCTTGTGATGCTGCTGTTATTATGCCAATGTAGCAGTGGTCACACCACTGCAGGCCTCTGACCCTGATTGGCCAGTTGAGTGACATACCCACACTCTGAACCATAAAAGAAATGAAACTGGCCACACACACTCACTGCTCTCACTCTTTCTTAAGTGAAACAGTGTAATTACACAAATTGGATCTGCCAATTGCTCTTTATGTTTCTTACAGCTGATTACATTTAAAGCTGTACACTAATTAATTATAAACAAGCCAATGATGAAACAAAATTATTTCTTAAACTGTTTTAAACAGGAGATATGCAGTTCAAAACTACTACACTCACTGAACCTGTCAATTATGTATTATTGTGAAGAAATGAAATATAATTGTATTTTGTAAAATGTGGATCTGAATTATACCAATAGATTTGCAAAACATTTCAAATTTTTCTGAATACACAGTTTTGTAGGCTGCAAAGTTCATAATATATATGTATAAATTGTATATCATAGGCGGAACCCCCCTTTCATGCCCAGATTTAAAGTGTAGTTCAGCCACCACCCCCGGCCATAATGGCTTTGATCCGCCCCTGTATATAAACAACATCAAGATCCATATGGTGCTATAACAATATGTGTGGGTGCGTCAAACTGCATGCTGGATGACTGTGATCTGGACAACTTGGCTGAAACATACAAAAAAAATGGTAAAAGTTACCCAAGAGATGGTTCCCCCAAGTGTCAAAAGTTAAGATTGCCAGTATTCCTCCCTGCACAAATAATGATCCCCAGCAACGCATGGATGTGATGAATGCTCGTCTTTCCTCAATCTCAGATAAGACTGGCATCAATTACGTCAACAATGATGGTGTTTTTAAGCTCATTGATGGCAGTCCAAATGATGGCTATGTGAGTGAAGATGGACTGCATCCGACTCACTGCGGTACCAATGGCCTGGCAAAAACCTTGCAGCTTCAATGAAAAAGGCTCATAGTGATAACATCTGCAAGTCAAAAAAGAACTGAAGTAAATCAGATGCAGCTGCAAATCCTTCCAAACGTCCTGATTAAGATGATCGGTTTCAAGTGACCAGGAAGAAGCGGCAACACAAAAGAGATGGACGACAATAAACAGGTGACCACTCATATCATGACCACTGACAGAAGACCGCCTCATGCTAGAATTGCGGCGAAAGCAATCATTTGTCGAGAAACTGCAGACACAGAAAACGACTCTCTTGTGATAAGTGCGGTGCTTATGGCCACAAGGCCAAATTCTGTTCGTACAACTATGGGTCAGGCCGAAAGGAGTGGGCACAAGAGAGTCGTTTTCTGTGTCTGCAGTTTCTCGACAAATGATTGCTTTCGCCGCAATTCTAGCATGAGGCGGTCTTCTGTCAGTGGTCATGATATGAGTGGTCACCTGTTTATTGTCGTCCATCTCTTTTGTGTTGCCGCTTCTTCCTGGTCACTTGAAACCGATCATCTTAATCAGGACGTTTGGGCCGAACATGCTCCTGGCCCTGATTTTACACGACAAACTGCTATGCAACTGAAGGAACTGTGTCAGATTGGTCACGCTTTAGATGATGTAACAACCGATGATTACTACTCAACTTAGGAAGATATCGATGAAACTTATTGCGAAGAAATCAGTAATTTCAAGATCAACAGCACGCTAATGAAGAAAACCTCTGTATAGAAATTGCTTTCCTCAATGTCATGTAAAATTGATGAAATACGTAATCTCCTGATTAGTGCATTATTATTTTGATAATCTTGGTATCTGTGAAACTTTCCTGGACAATGAAATAAGTGTTGATGAATATACCATTGATGGGCCTCCATTGAAATCTCGGAATAGACATGGAGGTGGCGTATTAATTTATATTTGAGAAATAGTCAATTTTGAAGAACTCCATGATGTCATTAGGACTGATGTAGAGGCTTTATGGATAAGAGTAAAATATAATTATACTTCATTTGCTTTGGTTATGATGTATAGACCTCCCTCTGCTGATAATGATTATCTTAATGCAATGCTTAACGACTTGATCATATTCATGAAATTAAAATGTAATGCTATTGGTGATTTAAATTACAGTTGTCTTGACAATGGTAACAATCCTCTTCATATAGTATTGAACTTTTATATGACATGACACAGTTTGTGTCTTCCCCAACCAGGGTTACTTTGTCTACCGCAACATTGTTAGATGTAATTTTCTCAAATTTTTCTGAATCACATGTCAAAACTGGAGTATATGAATTATCACTCAGTCATCATTATCTTGTTTATACTGTTTTGTCAATTCTGATAATGCCAGTCACATGTACGTAAAGAGATCATGTTTTAAACACTATAAATCTTTCAACTTCTTGAATGACTCATTTCCCCCCCCCCCCCCCCAAACATATATGATTGCACATGGTCTTTTGAAGAATTTGAATCAAACTTGAATGATTTTAAGTGTGCTTTTCTTGAAATCAGCAACAAGCATACGCCTTTTGAAACACGAAGGCTTAAAAATAGATCCAGTCCCTGGATATCAAAAGAAATCATAAAATTAATGTCTGAAAGATGTCCCAAATTCAAAGATAGCCAATCCTGGAATGACTACAAGAGGGCGAGAAATATTATTACTTCCAAGGTTCTTGTTCTTTCTACACCGCTGCTGTGCAAAATTGTAATGGTAACTCATCAAAAGTTTAAGGGTAACTCATCAAAATTGTAATGGTAACTCATCAAAAGTTTAAGGGTAACTCATCAAAATTGTAATGGTAACTCATCAAAAGTTTAAGGGTAACTCATCAAAATTGTAATGGTAACTCATCAAAAGTTTAAGGGTAACTCATCAAAATTGTAATGGTAACTCATCAAAAGTTTAAGGGTAACTCATCAAAATTGTAATGGTAACTCATCAAAAGTTTAAGGGTAACTCATCAAAATTGTAATGGTAACTCATCAAAAGTTTAAGGGTAACTCATCAAAATTGTAATGGTAACTCATCAAAAGTTTAAGGGTAACTCATCAAAATTGTAATGGTAACTCATCAAAAGTTTAAGGGTAACTCATCAAAATTGTAATGGTAACTCATCAAAAGTTTAAGGGTAACTCATCAAAATTGTAATGGTAACTCATCAAAAGTTTAAGGGTAACTCATCAAAATTGTAATGGTAACTCATCAAAAGTTTAAGGGTAACTCATCAAAATTGTAATGGTAACTCATCAAAAGTTTAAGGGTAACTCATCAAAATTGTAATGGTAACTCATCAAAAGTTTAAGGGTAACTCATCAAAATTGTAATGGTAACTCATCAAAAGTTTAAGGGTAACTCATCAAAATTGTAATGGTAACTCATCAAAAGTTTAAGGGTAACTCCGCAAAATTGTAATGGTAACTCATTATGGAAAGTTTTAAGACAAGTTACTGGTAACAAAGTCAAACAATCTTTATCGAATGATCTAACTGCTGATGGTTTCAATGATTGTTTCAATACAATTGGTGAAAGAACTGTGGCTCACTTGAATGTAGCCGAGGAGGCTTGGGTTTTCTGGAATTCTCCTGACTTAAAGTCTATACATAGTTTTAGCTTTACAAACATATCTCAGAATGCTGTTACAGCCAAGTGCATTAATCAAATAACAGGCTTTTCTAGATAGTTTCCAGTCATCAACAACCAAGTTACGTTCAAGAGAAACATTGAAAAACTTTGTTAAATTGGGAGAAACAATATCAGATGCTAAACAGAGAAGTTTGCTGTCAAAACCAAGCACACTAGTCATTACATATCACAGATTTACATGCTTCAGTGATTTTGCTGACCTCAAGATACACAGCTGGTGCACGTGTGTCTTTCATTTTGTGTAGTTTCACACTAGGGCTATATAGGTTACCTCATTAGGAAAATGTTGTTTTACCCTGTATAAATATGTTTTATAAAGGAATAAATATATTAAAAAGAACTAGACAAAATTCTATACAACTTAATAGCAGATAATTAAAAAAAAAAAAATATATATATATATATATTTAAAGTAATACTAACAAGAAAAGGTATTTTTTATTATTACTAATACTATGGATATTGCAAGAAGTCGATTTGCAGACAGTTGTGGGTAGCTAGGCAAGAGTAGCGAGGATCTATAGAAAAGTACATTGTATAGCAGTTTTGGCAATAAAGAAAAAAAATAAATTTATGTAAACTGTACTAATTAATTGTAATATTTTGACATGATACCTTGTCAATTGCTGTTACCTGCAACTAGTACCCTTAAGTCTATACAAAATACATCATTGTGTCATCAATTCATTTAAATCAATTCTGATACAGGTATTTTTTTGAAAGAGACTTTTGCTTGTTCATAGTCTGATAAGGTGATTTATCACTCTAGGTCAATAGAACACGATAAAACCAATTCCCAGAAGTTGCAAAATTTAGAATCTTTATTTATATATATCATTGTATTGGCACCCATGACACTTTCTACCAAATTCTAGGAGATGAAGCCAAAATAAGTGAGTACACAGCTTATTGATATAAGTAAGTAAGTAAGTAAGTAAGTAAGTAAAACTTTATTTAACGTTGAGTAAGAGTACAATAAAAAAAACATAAGCAGAAGTGCTTGTAATCGACATCTGATAATGATTGTATAATATATACAATGAAAGAGGTATTTACAATGAAACTTGAGCAGTACTGGGTAAAACCATGAAGTTTATAAAACTAGTTTTAAAAACATACATTAAATCACTTTAAAGCATTACATTGAAATCTCTAGGTACAGAAAAAGCATGAACAGTCAGGCTGCCAAAATTGAACTCTCGCCTTGAAGTTATTCAAGCTTAATATTTTTAAAACTATAGGGTAATTTGTTGTAAAGCTTAAATATCCAAAATATGTTTGTTTATTTCCGCTATTTAACTTTTATTTGTAAGATGAACTAATTATTGATGCTGTACACCTCACTGGCCTTGTATGCTTGTTGTTATTTGTATATGGTTGTACCAGAACATTGATACAGAAGCCTAATGTTACCCTGAAAAAGAAGCTGGGTGGCATAGGGGTAAGGCATTCGCCAATTCCAAACTGGCTAGCTCTGCTGAAGGTCCCGGGTTCAATCCCCCGGCCCAGGCTTTCTTCATGAGCTACATCACAGCTGGATGTCGATCACATGAGACGTTAAATTGGAGGTGATTGCCAAGTAAAAGACCCCACCCATATGGGGTAAATGTGTAACATGATGTGGACTCCAAGCCTTAATATCTCATCATTACGTCTGCCTGTTGTTCATATAAACTGACTAAAGCCCAGTTCCCACATAGCCGAGTTACTCGTAGTCAACTCGTAGTATTACGTAACACGCCTCTCGGGCCCAACTCTTACTAAACTCTGCGATTACTCCTCGCACTCGTGAGATGCTCGGCGAGAAACTCCTGAGTCTCGTAGCGAACTCGTGAGATTTGGAGCCGAGTTTGCCGAGTCTCCCGAGTATGCCGTGCTGCACGGCACACTCGGCGGATTTTCAGGAGTTTCAAAATCTTGGTCATGTCTCGCCGAGTTACTCCTCGAACTCGCCGAGTTACTCCTCGAACTCGCCGAGTTACTCCTCGAACTCGCCGAGTTACTCCTCGAACTCGGCGAGTTACTCGGCGCTATTTTCACTCGTATTACACTCGGGGGGATGTTCAGGAGTGTATTTTCGGATTGACAATAGACCAAATATTAAGCGAGATATTCGTCTGAGAAGGCGGTTGTCTGGCGGCGGCTGCTGCTCCATTTATATTATTCCGATTTTCGTCAAATAAATATTGAATTATAGTCGAGTTCATACTTATTCCACACAGATTTTCAGATTGAAAATAGACCAAATATTAAGCGAGATATTCGTCTGAGAAGGCAGGTAGTCTGGCGGCGGCAAGGTGCTCTGTGTATGGCCCTGACTTGAATGGTGTAGTCAATATTTTTGACCATTTTATATACATTGTTTGGATGAGCTTTATTGCAATTCATTTCTACTCATTCTGCCAACTGCCATGACTGTTATGTCAATTGCTATTAGCATTTTGAATGATACAAAGAATGGGTGTAGAGCATACAGCAAATTCAATACATGTGTCAATTGCCTAATTGCCTAAATTGGGGTTCTTTGACCTGTCATTTCATGGTTTGTTCAAAGATGACACAGTAATTGCTATTAGCATTTTGAATGATACAAAGAATTGGTGTAGAGCATACAGCAAATTCAATACATGTGTCAATTGCCTAATTGCCTAAATTGGGGTTCTTTGACCTGTCATTTCATGGTTTGTTCAAAGATGACACAGTAATTGCTATTAGCATTTTGAATGATACAAAGAATTGGTGTAGAGCATACAGCAAATTCAATACATGTGTCAATTGCCTAATTGCCTAAATTGGGGTTCTTTGACCTGTCATTTCATGGTTTGTTCAAAGATGACACAGTAATATGACATTGTCTTGATTGTCATTCACAATTACAAAAATATGTAATTGCTTTCATTAATTAAAAGCAATATATTTAATTGTAATTACCAGGCAATGATTATATTTGTATAACTTTCTTATCTTTTTGTGTTAATTTGAATCTTATTGTGATATTATGATCAGTATAAATTTGTGTATATTTTGTAAAATTTAAATCTAATATTGATATTGTAATTACTATTTGTGATTTGATCTGTGATTTTATTTGCTATATTTAATTTACTTATACTGGTGCTCCCTGAAGCGTCCGCGCCCAGACTGTATTAATGCAGAAAGCTGAGCGCTTCTTTAAAAAGCTACTGCTCCCTTAATATTAGTCCGATTTTCGTCAAATAAAGATTGTTTTGTAGTATAATTCATAGTGACTCCATAGGTTTTTTCGGATCGAAAATAGACCAAATATTAAGCGAGATATTCATCTGAGAATGCAGGTAGGCTGGCGTCGGCCTATCATTCGATGGGTGACTCGTCCCTGTCGTAGACACCTTGCTTCACCCGGCGAGTTACTCCTGGTACTCGGCGAGTTACTCCTGGTACTCGGCGATTTACTCCTCTAACTCGCCGACACTCTCCTCGAAATCGTTCACTAATTGGCTGCAACTTGGCGAGTCACTCCTGGTACTCGGCGAGTCGCTCGCTGAACCCGCCGAGTAACTCGGTGAGTAATTCGGTGAGTAATTCGGCGAGTCACTCCTGGTCACTTTTTCCGCAAAAATTCGTCGCCAACTCCTCGAATTTTGGGTGTTACGTAATTTTTGTTATTACTACGAGTTGACTACGAGTAACTCGGCTATGTGGGAACGGGGCTTAAGGCTTAGAACCAGTAGCATTGAGACATAGACATAAAAAGTCTGAATTGTTCAACAGCAAAAAAATAGATGATAAAAAATAGATTAGGTGGAACTTGATCTTAAATTATCAAATTCTGGGAATATGTCTTATCTCGTTCTTTGATAGAAGTCTCTCTTGTTAATGCCTGCCACAAAATATTGATTCCTAACCCAGAAGCACGTTTTAACTCTGCTTATAACAGCCCAGAAATCAAGTATTCACCTGAAAGTCTAAAAATTAACACCATCAGCTGAAAGTTAGTGACAGCTGCTCAACATGTGAACATCTGCCAATACCTTTTCCTGATTAGCTGGTGTTCTTCTGCACTGGTTTATCACACAATATTGGGTTATAAAAAAGGTCGTTGCAACACCTTCGAGCTGTTCAGCAGGCACTTTTTTTAAGTATCTCCATTCTGATTTGCTGAAAGGTCGTGAAATTAATAGTATTTTGATTCCGTGCCTTGACCACTTTCATAGTTTAGTTCAGGTCATTATAGAAAAAAAGAAAAATTTTGGACATAGTTTGGAAGTGGTCAAGGCACGGATGTGATTTCAGGTGAAGTTTTCTTAGTGCAAAGCTCCCTTGTTGTCACCCTGAATTACAACCAAATATGTCTATAGGTGACTTATAAACATAAAATCCTGTGTTTCTTTCCGGAGTTCCGATTCATTAAAAATGTACACACTGTTTTGAAGAAAACAAAATATGCAACCTGTCTCTGCTCGGGACCCCTGGAAACTGAAGTGACCACAACATATTGCAGACCGAAGAAATTAGTTCAACGTTCGCCGTCAAAGATTGCTTTGCAAAGAGCTTATAATACCATAATTCTGGTCGTTTTTTCCTTTTATAATATTGAGCAAGTCTGAATCGATGACAATAAGTAAAAAAAAAACATTTTGGTGAGTTGCTTGATTGAGAACCTAAAAATACAAATTATAGTTAGGTAAACCACCGCTTAGTGCCCTTGTCCTTGAACTCAAGTAAACCTTGTAGCCGCCTGGAGTCAACTATGTTTTAACTGTTATCTTGTATTTATTGTAGGATGTGCCAAAACACACCATGGACCATAATCTGCCTTTGCAGTTTCATCCAGTCCACAGCGAAAACATTGAGCGGTCTTCTACTTTTCGTGGGGCTGAGCGCATTTCAAGTGGTGGGAAATTCAATGGGTTTTGCTTCAGCGACAGGCCTGTGACAGTTGAAGAATGCATCCACTTCAAATGTTATGTTGATTCTTCATCTGGTGGTTTTCAGTTCGGATTTATATCTCATGATCCATCGACAGTCACTGCCAGTACACTCCCTAGCAATATCTCACCAGACCTTTTTGACATCTTGGGTTATGCGACCCAAACCATTCCGAAGAAATATACCAATTTTTCCCACCTACTTTCCTTTTATTACAAGCTGAATGGTGATGTGATGTATTGCGTTGATGGAGAAGAAAAAGGCATCTTTTTCAGTGGTGTTAAAACAAGTGGTTCTATCTGGGCCCTATTTGATATAGACTGCCCAGGATATGTACTGCTCTATAGTAAGTACAGCTTCAGGTAATTAATTACATATTGCAATTCAAATTTGCTAAGATATCTTTGTGTGACACTAAGACAATTTTACTGAAATTTTCTTTATTTTGTATGATGACATGTACATCAAAATAACTGACTTTAAAACTTTTAGCCACTCAGACATTGCCATTCATCGAAAGACATGCCCGCTGAACATTGCAAAGGCATTGTTACGAATTTTATTGAGACCGCGTCATTTATGATTCAAATTACCAAAATGAGGAAACAATAACAGCATTTATGTAAAAAGTACAGATTGTAGGAACTGATGTTACGTAGAATTATTGTGCATGTATATTCATGAATGTTTGCTTTATATATATATGGGTCAATTTTAAATTTCAGGGGGCCCTACCACAGGTGCCTTGGCCAAAAAACTTGTTTCTGATAGAATTTGGAAAACTGTCGATAACCTTTTGGATGGCACAGATGAAGTTGTTGGATCTACTGCTGGTCAGTCGAATACATTGGGTGGTAAAATTGGATCAAATGAGCTAGTTAGACCATGTTTAAAGATTTCTTCTGGCATTGCTAGTGTGCAAGCTAGTACCACTAAGGCAAGTACAACAAAAAGTAAATTAAAAGCATGTAAAGTAATTGCGATATTTTAAAGCTAAAATGCAATATTGTTTATTTTCCTGTTTTGGGAAACAAATGATTTTCTGACTCTGTAGTTTGTGTTGTAAAAATTTAAGTCTACGATTGGAAATTTTGTTTGAAATTAACACCAGGTTTTCTAAGCTGCTGAGGTCCGCATTTTGACAATATTTGATATCGGTTTGAATAATACCAACCTATTTTCACTTTTACTTTATTAGACCGCATGCAGTTAGCATAAATACAGATATTTCAGAAAGAAAAAACTTATTGATATATTATAGCGGCAGGCAACATCAGAATATGTATGAGCCTTTTACCAAATATCAAAATGCAAATGCCTATACCTGTTTACAAATAGAGATAGATATGTTAATAGATATTCTGTAGAGTCTATCTTTACTGGATATGATACTAAAAATTGACATCAGTTGATGGATATAATAATAATAAATTACAATGAATTAGACAACCAGATTCTTGTAAAAATATTTATGTAGGGTTTAATATTCTTACATGTTTTCTGACAGCAGGTATTTTGAAAATGTAGTTCACAAAGTTACCAAACTTGTTTGGCTTTTTATTCTTTGTTAGACATTCATATCAAGAATTGACAACGGTAATTCTAGCACTAGGTCTCTTGCCATGTAAGATATGCTAATTAAAAAATGACTCGAAACATTTTAGTGACATCCATTTCAATTTTGCATATAGTCATCTGACAAAATGAGGTTTTAGTGTCTGAAATGGAACATAAATCTGGTTCATACAAGATACTACTTAAATTTGGACATGGACGGACCCTTGTAGAGTGCTCCGTTGTATTACCGTGAGGTGGTATTAACGTGATCACCTTCTAATCATTTGCCAGTCAGGCCCAGTCTATTTTAAATCTACTGGCAATACGTTGTTTATGATGGCAGCACCTGTCAGTCACAGTGTTCCATCTAGCGATAATACAACGGAGCACTGTATCTGTTGTAGGATGCTACTATTCGCAGTTCGGATGATAATCTGCCATTGCGGTTTCATCAAATCCACAGCGAAAACATCAACTTGTCTGTAAATTTACGCCGTGCAAGTCGCTCTGAAAGTGATGAAAAATTTAACGGATTTTGCTTCAGCAACAGACCTGTAGCAATTGATGAACGCATCTGCTTCAAATCTTTTCGTTCTGGCAGTTCTCTGTCTGGAAGTATTCAGTTTGGATTCATAGACTATAATCCATCATCAGTTACTGCTGGCACACTTCCTCGTGTAACCTCACCTGGCCTTTTCAGTACAATGGGTTATGCCACCAAAGCCATTCCGAAAGAATACACCAACTCTGCCTACATACTTTCATTTTATTACAAGCTGAATGGTGATGTGATGTATTGCGTTGATGGAGAAGAAAAAGGCATTTTTTTCAGTGGTGTTAAAACAAGTGGTTCTCTCTGGGCTCTTTTCGATATAGATTGCATTGGAATTATCAATTTTATTAGTAAGTGTTCTGTTTATTTTCATGTTTAAAAATATGTATTTCTTAATAGATGTTATGCTGGATAGCTCACTTGGTTTGTATTTCCAAATTAATCTGCAAAAACATTATGGGTAACATGTCCTTAGACTACAATGAAATTAGACATTTATTATTTACCAACACCCAAGTACATTAATTTACAAGTAAATGTAACAAATAGCACGTGATATAAAAATAATGTGTTGGAAGGGGATACATCCGAGTATTTACAAAATACCATTACCCAAGGGTAGATGTATCCCCTATTAAATTTAACATTTAAAATTTATTTTTTAATAAAGTAACAAAAATAGAACAAAAAAACAAAAGCAAAAGAAAAAAGCATTTATAGAACAGTAGAACACGAGTATGTGTCATAACACATTGCAAATTCAATACAATATTTTCAACTTATTGAGAGAATTACAATTTAATTACAACTTTAATTACATATAATAAAGGAAGAAACAAATACCAAATTAAAGAACAAGAAGGAATATCTATATTTATATTATGATATTCCGATTTTACATATATGTAGACCCATGGGAAAGTTTAACTAGTGATATTTATTATCGAAGGAGAATTATGGTCTGTTCATACAAATGAACTAAATTTGTGGATTTATTTTATATTGACATTATTGTAGGTATCCCTAGCACCTTCTCAAGACAAGCTGGCAGCCGAACAGTGACAAAATCTGTTGAGAACCTTGGTGTTGATAGCTGCGATGCTATTGTGGGAGCCACTCCTGATAGGTCCAATACCTTAGGTGATAAAATTGGATCAAGTGAGCCAGTCAGACAACTTACAATGCCGAAAATTGGATTATTTGATGGCAATGCAAGTACCAAGGCAAGTACTTTTTTAAAACACACTGCACTATGCCAATTTTAATTGTATGTGTGCATGTTTTTGTGCCTGATACAGACCTTTTCCCTTCATGATATTTTCATGGAGGGATGATACGAGGTTTATTGATTTCCCACCTCAGTGCCAAGCTTTCAAAACTGTCAAAATCATAGTTATTAAATGAATTAAAGAACAAACACATTGAAGTTATCTATTTGATCAGTGATAGAGATGTATTAATTGGTTCAACAAAAAGGGGTTCAAACATTAAATGAGTCATGCAGGTAAAAAAAATTGTTTGCTCTCTGTATATGCACAAACAGGTAAAAAGCGTGGGATAGGTTATGAGAATTGGCAGAGGCTGTATCTCGGGTATCATCGCCCTTGACCTGGATCTCGGGTGATGACACCAGAGACATAAAGGATATTATGACAATAAGGAAGGTAATGTAAGATAGTGCTGTAGCAAACATTTGGGGCTCACCTGTCTCTGCCCGGAACCCTTGAATCTTCAGGGTCCCTGGAAACTAGTGACCTACTTTTACGTCCAACATATTGCCGACCTAAAAAATTAGTCCAATGTTTGGTGGTCTGTAACGCTTTTCAATTAGCTATAATATCCTAAATTTTCATGATTTGCCTTCCTTGAACATAATTCAGCAAGTTTGAATCGAGGATCATAGGTAAAAAGTGGCTGGGTTAGTTGTGCGAGAGATTTGGTCAGTTGCTCTAAATGAGAATCTGTAGACGCTCGCCCAATAATAATTAAATATAGATGGCACGGGCAGTCAACTTAAAGACCGGGGGCCCACATTTTCACATTATGACAATTTTTTTGTGTAATTTTGTGGCATGATTGTCACAGCCTGTTTGTATTTGCAGAGTGTCCTTGATGGAACCAGTGTTTCGAAAAAGAGTGACGGGCTACATACACTGGAAAAGGTCAGTTCCGCCAGTGTTTCGAAAAAGAGTGACGGATTACATACTATGAGAATGATCAGTACAGCCAAGTCGTTGAATCCAGAAACTTTGGAAGGTCCCAGATTGAGAACTAGTAGGGCAGATATTAATCCGTCTTCTAGAATGACCAGTCAAAGGACGCCTGGTTTGGAACTGCTGGTGCATCCTCTGGAAAGTGCATCCTCTGGAAAGGCGCCAAAAATTGGATTACAAAATTTACTAATTGCTGAAAGAAGAGGGGTCTCTGATGAAGCTGCACTTCATGAGACAAACAAGAATGCAGTAAGCACAGCGTCTCGAGGTGCGGCTTATAAATCAAAGATACCAGAAAAACCTGTCATCTCGTCGGAGGGAAGATTTAGACTTCAGAGTCTCTCCCGGTTCTACCAGAATAAAGAAGGTAATAGTGTATGAGAATATGGTGCTTTAAGGGTACTGAGGCACATATGACGAACGCACTATTTCTTGTAGTGTGATGTTTATTGTGCAATAATAGACAGCCTATAAAATATAAATATCAAAGTATATTACTATGTATATAAACATAATATGTAACTAAATCACCTCATAGATAAAATAAATTAATATAAAGTTAAATTAACAGAAACTTACCCGGATTGGGCTGCAGTTGTAACTATTTTTGCTAGTAAATGCCTGGGTTTACCTTATTACACACCTATGTGTGCATGGCCTTAAGTGGGATCTAACTAATTCTAACACATTAAGAAATCAGTGCCACAGTACCTACTCAACTTTGTCATATTTAGAGGGAGAGGGCGTGAGTGATATTTTTGTTATGCGATGTGCACAAAATATAAAGTGCAAGGACTTTTGTATTATTCTTATAGTTTGTATCCTTCTTTATATGTATCACAGAAAAGAGAGATGAAGTATGCAATGAAAAAAAAGTACCTCATTTGAACAAATAATACTGAAACCAAATTATCGAATCTATGTTATTGCTGTACCAAGCAATTAGTGACTAATGATAACTAATTCTTTTTAATGACTCTTTTAAAAAAATAGATATATTCAAATATCGTTAACCATGTTTTTTTTAAATGGGGGTGGTTTTTTTTTACTTAATTGCAAGTAAGAATTATATTCTAATTAAACTTTTGGTGATCTATTATAGAGAAATTATAATTGAACAATGACATGGAATTGACATGATGATGTTTGTGCACAGATACTGCTGGTCCAGTCAGTGACAAAAAATCTTTCAACTTAAACGACTTGAAACTTTGTGAGAAGCATGTCAGTGGAAAGCAGTGTCCTCTTGGTCAAATGTGTGATAGCCTTCATGTCTACAAATTCTACTTACTCACGGGGACCTGTGAATTTGTACGGCACGGCAGACTTTGCAAATTCGGACATACTTTGGATGACGCTCATAACCGAACACTGTTGCAGAAGCATTCTTTGGATAGTTTGCCATTGAAATCTCTCAATGCACATTTTCAGGTAACATTTGATTGTAATTGATTGTATGTCATTGTAATTCTTTCAAATGTTTGGTTATCATATTTTTAAAAGTGAAAACAAAGTTCATTCGCCGGAGGTTTTCTTGGGCCGACAGTTAAAAACATTAGAAAACAAATAGAACAGTTGATTTTGTATGTATAAATTGATACTTAGCAGGAAGCAACAACTCTTTGGAGGATCAATCATTAACAATAGAAATACAGTTTGCAAGTGTCTTTGTATTGAGTGCACCCAAACAGCAGCCATATTTGAAGATATTTGAAGAAATGTTTTTTTCATCACAGAGTTAGATTAATTAGCACAGCTGTTGACTTATTTTCAGCAAAATATAATAACAAATTTTTAAAACGAAAATAATAACTGGTGTTATTTCAGAATAAGCGGACAAAACCACTGTACCCCATTGTCTGTACAATTTTCAACACCATGAGAAGTTGCCAGAGAAGTCAGTGAAATCCTTTTTTATTTATTTTTAAATATTATACTTTATGTGTAAACCTTGACATGCTCTTCAAGTCATCTCCCACTTTACGACACGATCATTACTGATGATTTGGCAATGCTATAATGCATTGTCTGTGACAACGATGCAAGCCCTTGAAAGTCCAGAGCCTTCTCTTGGCAAGGGTGGTAACACTGAGTGAAGATCCCAGGGGCCAACAGAGGCACAATGCATTCTCTCTAACTCTACCCAGCACTCTGGTAGAGCCGGTATCGCTCCCTTTAGGCCTACCTAGCCCTCTTTAACAGGGATGTGATTTTTCTTGTTTTTTTCAGGGGGGGGGGGGAGGAGAGTCGGCTCTGACAATGAGTATCTAGTTGGGCAGAGTTATTCATTGAGATTTTTATTATCCACCAGGGGCATTGAGGGTTGGCTTTGATTGCGCCTACTTTCCTAGAATAACTGGTGTTTACAATGTAAGGTATAGAGAGTGTTGCTCAGTGATATTTTCTCTGGTGCCATCATAAAGCCACTGCGCCACCTGGCAGAGAAATCAACTAGTCACAGTTGACTTTAGGCAAATCTGAGAATTGTGGCCACAACTTGTCAGTCTTGTCGTATGGTGGAGAATGTCCAATATGAAGATACATTGGGGTAGACTGTACTTGTCCTCTTTTTTGTTGGTTCTAATCATCATTAATTTCATATTTTGATAATATTATCGTTCACAGATTGATATTATTTTTCACAGGTAACGTATGTGTAGGTCTACATGTCTGCAAAAACTATGTCATGGCAGAATGCAGATTTGGCAGTCGATGCCACTACAGTCACAACATATTTGATGCCCAGCCTGCTAAAATATTGATTCAGTTCGGTTTTGACCATAGACTTACAGAACGGCAGGTAAGCGCACTCTTACCTTCTATGGGACCTTAACTGAAGAACACATTTTGGTGAAATGTGCTGACACCACCACTGTCAGATATCAATTTTTTATGGCTCACGCCATGGAGGACCTTCAATAATGCAAAGTTAGACCCTTCTGTTATTATGAATTTTCTTAAGGCTATCAATATTTTCCAGATCTGAGTCTACTTTTAAGGTATTTACATATCTTGATATTTGCACCTGTAGGTAATGACTCTACTGTATACGGCTTTCCTAACCATCCTGCCTTCTTGGCAATCCTGACGTGAATGAACTTATTGTGGTTACAGTTGGTAGAACTGATATGTAAACTTTCATTCACGTGTAAGGTAGAATTTGCACTTGATGAGTCAGTGGTGATACCTGGACCTATATTTTGTTGAAGATTAAGCACCCTTGATGACTCATACAGGCATTCATGGCAATGAATAATCCGGTATTCACTGAAGCTTGTCACTAAAGACAAGATTTAGCTACAATGACACCACCTGCCCTCTAGTGATATAAAACTCAGGTAGCCCTGATGGACCTTTCAATGTGTCATAACTGCCTTATGAGTAAAAGTACAATAAAACAGATAGGAGTGTGACTCATCAATGCAGTTTTTGGAAGAAGAAAACGAGAAAAGTTTACATAATCTCAACCTACTACTAATACTAAATTTCTGGCCGGGATATCATGCTGAGCCCACAGCGAGAAGGGCCCGATAGATTTTGTAAGACGCAATAATCCTAGCCAGGGAGCAATCAACATGATAGTTTATATTAGTAGATATTAATCATAGGAATACAATTTGCAAATGCATTTATGCTGCACCCAAAAATCTTCAAATTTGGCAATAATAAAAAGAAAGTTTACACATGCAACTAGTTGGAAGGATTGGTAACAGTTAAAACAACTTTATTGCCTTTTCAGATTTTATCTCAGCTGAAACATGGCTTTTCGCTTAGGAGTGTAGATGCTGATCAGTCCAGCAGAGGAGATCGATCGCCCATGAGGAATTATGATTCTACACCCAGATTATCTCTAGGTAAGCATTCTCAAAAACTTTACTATAAATATTTAGAGCTTCAGGATGTAGTTTTAGCTGGCTTTTGCAGTCACATTTAAAAGCATATGCAGATGCTTTCTGACCTTCCATAGAGATCTGATTTTCTGTCAATTGGAAACGACTAAATAGACATTCTGTGTACATCCACAGAAAGCCTCTGGAGAAACCTTTTTAACTGAATGCCAGAAAGTAAAAATCAGATAAAGGCATCCTAACTACTTCAAATGATGGTTGATGAAAATATTGTGATAATTTAATATGGTAAAACATTGCCAGAGCCCATGTTAGTGTTATTGTTGTGTATTATAGTTGAGGAATAACTCTTAACACAGAGTATAGCTTGGCATAGAAAGGGTGGCTTTTTAATCCAACATATAAACAAGGTATATGCAATGTATAGATACAAGTATCAGGTTCAGCTACAGCTGGTCAACCCCCTAAACTTAAGGTTGCACAAGTATTTCAAAGCCCCTTTTTCCAGGGGTCAGTTTGCTATTGGTTCTCTCTACTCCAGTGCACATATACATGGCCTGTTCTTATTGGCTTGTGCCTTGGGGTGGACAGTGGTCACTACCCTTTTTCTGGTTCACCTATCTTTGTTTAAGTTTTAGACTTTAAATGCCTTAAAGCAGGCTTGCTTAAAGTTCTTATTACTGAACTCTTAAGTCATAGTTCAGTAATACATAATAGATTGACATTTTGTTACATTAATACATTTTGACTATATGACATGCTGTCAGTTGATAAGGTAAAAATTTGAGAGAATTTTAGCTATAAAAGATGAAATAAACAAAATTTTTACATTTGATAACATTTGAGAATATTTGACATTATTGTTACATTGTGATATTTTGTTACATTAATACTTGTAGACACATTCATTAATACATTCATTAATACATTTTGACTATGTGACTTTGTGAAATTGTTCGTATTGTCTCTTGATTTGTGTTCTTCGTCCGGTACTTCCTTCTTACGTGATGGACCACTTGATGGTGTGCGCGTCTTATGCATGCGCATACTTCAGATCGATCTCTGTAGTGTTGGGTGGGATACGTCTTATCTTGAAGTTTCTGCATAAGATGGTCTTGACACGGCTTACGAAAGAAGATCAGCATTTGGCTGGATCACCAGGGACACGACTTATGATCTTCTTTCAGCGATTTTGATGGAGCGGAGATCGTGAGATGGTGACACGAGGGCTGACACGGCTTACGACTGAAGATCAGCATTTGTCTGGATCACCAGGGACACGGCTTACGATCTTCAGTCAGCGATGGTGGTGTTGTGGTACTTCCAATGTGGTGTACTGACGGCCTCGGCTGATGCTGGTTGGCTGGACTGGCTTGTACTGGTACTGCTTTCTTATTGCTGGAATACTGGTATATTACAAGTTAACAGTGTTTATGTGCAACATTGGATCCTGAGGACCTTCATGCGCTGTGTCATGTGTACATGTCATAGAGATACAATGGCAGATATGCTATACGGATTCAGCTCCAGTACTGCTACGTCATACAGAGGTTCCAGAGAATTTTGAATAATTTTAACAGAGTAAAAAAATGTTAGTTCTTGTTGTTTGTGGATGATAACTATAGATGGCTCAGAGACACAAGTGCATGGGATATTAAAATGAGGATACCGCGTATTAATTCAATACGACGTGAAGTAATTTTGCAAAAAACTTATTATTGGGCTGCAGAAGCTTTTGTAAATGGTACAAGAAAATTAGCTGCTTGTATTTCACTTCTGGTTATAGTATGGTCGTGAGAAATACTTCTAAATCTATACTATCTATTCCTAGCCTTGCTACTGTGTGTTGTCTGTGGTCGGCCGTGGTCTGTCGTCTGTTTGTGGTCTGTTTGTCTGTTTGTCGGTGTTCTGTTGTTATCTGTATTCTATGCTGTAGGGGTCTGACTGAGGTGTTGTTATGGAGGGGTCTTTTGAAGGAGGTGCTGATGGAGGTGGTGTTGTGGACGAGTCCTTGGAGGAAGTACTTGTCTGTCGGTGGGTGGTCCTGTCGTTTGTTGGCGTCAGTGATCCTCCATTGTTGGGTTGAGGCGTGGACGCTTGGCAAGGTGAAATATTTATGCCCGGCTGGGCAAGTAGTGGGACTCGTGCTGGGTCTTCTGTCGGTGTCGATGTTGGTCTGTATGTTGCGGATGGGGAGTCTCCAAATCTGAGTACTATTGGCTGTGCAGTCTGATGTTGAGGGCTGGTCTTGTCTGTGCGGGACCAGTCACTGATGGTGAGAGAGTCCATATTTTGCATTAATATGAACTTTACTGTGTGTCTGTGCCGGGCTATTCTGCGGAACGCTCCGTACTGGCACAGAGGGACACTTACTCTCTGAGGGAGTAATATTCTCTTGGTTCCTGCGTAAATCTCGAGTTGTGCCCAGTTGAAAGATGCAAATGTACAAAACAGGTTTGTGGAGAACGTGACATCATGGGGGTCTTGTATCTTCAGGACTGATAGAGCAGATAGGTCATGTGGTATCGTGATGACTTTGATGTGGAGCTGATGTTGATTGCTATACATAGCACAGTAGAGGTCAGTCTCCAGATGATTTAAGCGTGTGTTTGTCTCACACTTTTCCATCAATGGTGTCATTTTTCAATGAGGATGATCAGCATATTGATGACGGACAGGATAAATGAGGCGACTATTATTACGGTTCGCCATGTAGGAAAGTTGGAGGGTATTTCCGGGGCGATTGATGGTAGTGCCGTCGTTGGTAACAGGAAATCGGCGGCGTCTGCTCCGTGTGTAGTGGCTAATGCCAGAAGTACAGTGTTGATCCTGTTTAATTGTCGCTGATGGTGCAGGAGTACCATTATGGCAAGTAGTTGTACTGTTATAAGTACAATTGATCCTGCTGCCATGATGGTGTCGGATTCGGGCATGTTGCTCCAATTAGAAAAGGTCCAGGATGAGTCGTCGGTGGAGTCGCTGTAATGAAAGTTATCTAAGTCTGTTTGGTCAGCGTCTGATAGTCCGTCGTTCAGTTCTAAGGTTGTAAAGTTCAATTTTGTGTGGACTAGTTTTGGCAATTGGAAGTTGAAGGGTTCTGCTGTAAACTCGTTGATGGTGAGGTTGAGGGGCAGAGACTCCATGTAAAGTTTATAGTAAACTAGGAAGTTGGCGCTGTACGTCGTGATGGATTTTGAGGTAGCGCAAGTGGTAGAATCTGCCAAGAGCTCTGTAAGATGGGATGTGAGTTTACAGCCACACTCTATGTTAATTCTAAAAAGACCTTTATGGGACATGTTGGTAGTGTTGGTTTTATTGTGGTGTTGGCATTGCAAGGTCCAAACTCGTGCCGGGGTGTATACTAAATAGCCTTGAGCTTGAACTGTGTAGACGAATTCAGCGCTCATGACGGGTTTGTTAACTAATCTGTGTCGACAGAGTGATATAATTGTTGCGGTGTCACCCATGAATAGGGCATAGGGGCATGATGTATTATGTGCTTTTGAAGGCAGATAGTTACGGATGTTGAGGACGTCCTTTATGAGGTATATGTCCTCATCCGGGAATTCTAAGAAATACTTAGAATTGGTGGAGATGGCAAACCATGTATTGAAGCCATACAGCTCTGTGTAAATATCATTTGTGCGAGAAGTGGGGACTGGTACGGCATCAATTTTATACAGGGCAAACTCTGTAGTTGTACTAGATACAGGGATCTTAATCTTGACATATAAAAAGGTGCTGTCATGCGAGGTGGTGACCATATTATCATTTTTATAAAATATGGTTATGTCAGGCTTAATATACAGATTCTTTGATTTGGTCTGTAACTCGGTATTAATATCTCTCAGAATAGCTCTGAGGTGTTGGGGATCCACAAGGTTGACAGTTAATCGTCCCTTTATCAATTGATTTATATCTGACAGCTGAAATTCTGAGCTGGTTCAATGTATGCAAATTAATATTATAATGGTGGAGCCAGTTCACAATTGCCATAGTGGTGTTTATCTGGTGTCCTTGAACTTTTACTTGCCTAGCTAAAGTTTCGGCCATATGGGCATATGTCTGTAGAGTCGCTATGTCTGTTGATATGTCAATTAGCGTTTGGTCTAATTTTAGCAGGTGCTTCTGTAGTTTGTTCATTCTGATGTCCGACTTTACTTCGTAAGAGTGTAACTTGCTTACATCGTGGATTCGATCTTTCTTATCCCTTCGGATCATGTCCATCAGTTGACCTATGTGACCTTGCAGGATCTTGATATTCGCTTCCGTCGCAACTCCCATTACTTTTTTCGCTATATTACCCAAAAGATTGAACCAACCTCTGCGTTGTCGCTTGGGAGTGTGATCCTGGATTTCCATGACGTCCATGATTGATGTGTGGGTGGTATGGATGTCCATGGTGAGCCTGTCCTTTAACTCCATATACATGGTGTTGAGTTCCTGGAGATTGTCGCAGGCAGTTGAAACGTCGGACGTGGTGTTCAGTTCGGTGTCACATAATATAGATGGGGTCGTCATTGAGATATCCGGAAAGAAGGGTATGGCGATCGTGTGGTGCCATATAGAAGGAGACAAAGAAATGTCTCTTTCCTTCAGCAAGATAATTCCTAAGTTCGGACGAACTATCATCGGAGGGTGCTGGGCAGCAGCCAGGGCAAGCAGAAAACATCCAAGGAGATACGAAGTGACCATGATTGTATCCGAGAGTGGACTGGTTGTATCCATGAAGTGCTGGGTATTTAACTGGTACCTGTGTCCTTTGAAGTGGGTTTAAGGGAGCTTTAAGCCCTCTTGTGGGGAGGTGGATTAAAGTCATCAAAGTACCTTTAACTGTTAAGGGATCTGTCGTGTCTGTGGTGTTGGGGTATTACTACGTGGTGCTGTTGCTACAATCTAAAGTCAACTATGTACTACAAATTGCGTAATTGAAAGAACTAAAATTGCGTATTTGCAAGAGATAAAAGCTTTGAAGTCCGTATTTGGGACTTCACACATACCTGTGACTTAAAGAGAAATGAAACAATGAGAATGAGTAGTTGTGATAACAACTGTGAAGTCGACCCTGACTTTGATTCAGGGTGATACCTTAGAGTTTTACCACTTTAAGTGGACTCTTTGGTAATGTACCACCTGTAAATTGGACTGCCTTTGTGGCGAAGCCTCATTTCGAGGCAATTACCCAAGTTACACCATTTCTCACATTTGAGGTATGCAAGAATGGCTTGGGAATTAATTATTTACAGTAAGTTTTATGGCGAATGGTGTGGCTTTGCACTTTAACCATTGTGGCAGCGAGCCTAAATTGGCCCTTTATGTTTTCCATTTCTGGGCTGCCTTTGTCCGGTCGGTGTTTTGTCGTGGACGCCTTAATATCACAATGCCTGTTGCAGCCTTTAATCCCTCAATTAGTTAGGTTTGTGCAACGTTTTGTCTCCCCCCCGTCAATTTAGTGTAATTGCGGCGGAATGGACGTTACTGGCTTAAATGTGATAAAAAAACTGGACAATGCTACCAATCAGACTTTCAATTACTTTGTCATGGACTTAAACGTAGAATGTACTAATTGCGTCCATGGGACAATTGAGCTAGACTTCTTTTGCTTAGTGTGAAGTGGTAACACTTTAACTTGTAAGAAACAATTCTAATTGAAATTCGCTTCCCTTTTTGTTTTGTAGGAACTTCGCAATTACATTCAGTAATTTCCACCTGCCATGTCTATTGACACAGCTTTGCCGTATGAAAGACTTGGTTAGTCAATTTCATATCAGCTCAATGTCATCTGAATTTCAATAAATGCATTGTGTAAACACCACATTATTGGTTGATCCACAAAAATTTGTAATCTTAAAAAAACGAAAAAAAATGGGAATGAGATAATGATAATGGGGATGAAGTAATGATGTGATGGTACAGAAATAAGTTTGTGTGCGAGCTCAGTTTTGAAACTTTGGTACTGGTTTTGACGTCTTGCTTAGTGTTTAAGTAGTTGTTGTACGAAAGTACGTACATTTCCGCTTACGCGGAAATTATCTTCATAAAGATTTTCAGTTAAGTTTGAGAGGGACGGATGCTCATCTTGTGAGAGCCACATCCCTTGTGTTAAGTTTTGAGTAATGAATACTTGTAACATCCCATTCTTAAGTCTGGCCTTGGTTATTTCATAATCTCCCGACTTGGTGGGAGTCAGGCTGAGCAATGTTTGAACCTGTTTGATTGGTATTTTATGATCTGCTGCTAGATTGCTATTGCCTGGGGCGTATTTGGTGAATTGACTGATGGGGCGCGAGTTGTCATCTTGTGTCACGTTACACGTGTGACGTGAGTCTTGGGTGCAGTTTCCTGCTTCGTCCACAATTTGTGCAATGTCATTTGTCGTTATGTCATGTTGGTTCCCTAGTTTTGATTTGAAAATTCCTTTTAATTTTGCTAGTGAATTGACTGGACCACTTGTGGTACGAACCCAAGCGGGTTTTAGTCTATTCACGTGAAATTTCCCAGTGAGTTGTTGACCTTCTAGTGTCCCTAGAATTGCGTGGGAAGAATCCACCATTGACCGAATTACTACTGGCCCTACAAAATCCATGCGGATTTTCTTGGATGCTGTCTGTAGAGCGCTGGCTGTAGGGGCCAACAAATATACAAGCATTCCTGCTGAATAAATGGTGCTTGTTGATGCTCTTCGTGCTTGTTTGACAGCCTGGTCGTGCTGCAATTTGTATTGAAGGTCCAAGACAGTTTTACCCACTTTCTGTAGTCTGGTTTTGAGTAACTCTACATAGTCGCGGTATGTGGGTGCTATGGAGTCTGTGGTGGGGACGTTAAACAAAGTGGGGGGGGGGGTGTCTAAGGTGTACTGAGTAATACGGGCTGTAATTGCCTAGGCTGGGCAATGCAAAACTGTTGTAGCCATATGCTACCGCATTACAAAATAAGTGCCAATTTCGGCCATTCTCATTGAGACATGACGTTAGCATATTGGCGATTGTTCCAATAAATCTTTCGGCTTTGTTTGCCTGATGGTTGCCTACCGACACGAAGTGGTGATTGATTTTAAGTGCCTGAAAGATATAATTTGTAACCTGGTTTTCAAACTCGCGGCCTTGATCTGTGATCAACGTTGAAAAAGGACCATATATGAATACACACTTTTGTAATATTGCTTCTGCAACTGAAGCTGCATCTTTGTTCTTGAGTGGGACTAATATGACATAGCGTGTGATGTTACACACTAATGTCAGGATGTATCGGTGGTCTTCAGATGATGGTGGCATGGTCTTTAAGTCCGCATATACTTTGGAAAATGGGGCATATGATGCTGGAATAT
This sequence comes from Alitta virens, assembly GCA_932294295.1. Taxonomy (NCBI): domain Eukaryota; kingdom Metazoa; phylum Annelida; class Polychaeta; order Phyllodocida; family Nereididae; genus Alitta; species Alitta virens. The sequence continues at coordinate 13,028,470 of OW028585.1, read as the reverse complement.
TTAATCCATATGTCCTGTCTTCATGCGGAGGCGACTTTCTGTTCTGACATGTGACACATGTTTTGACATAGTCATTGACTTGTTGGTGCAGTCTTGGGAAGTAGAAGTGCTGCTTAATTGTTGCCGCAACGCGGACAACTCCTTGATGGCATGCTAGCAGAGAGTCATGATAAATATGCAGTATTTGGGTTACCAATGCCTGTGGCAACGCAATGAGCAATTTGCAGTCAGAATCATTTATGGAAAATTTAAATAAGACAGAGTCTATGATGATATATGACTCGGACTGTATCATTACATTTCGTGCTTCTTGACGATTAAATGGTAATGTACCCTCTGCAATGTATCTGTACAAGTGAGCAAAATGTATGCATTGGGATTGCTGTTTTGATAACTCAGTCTTTGTAAATGGAAGGGCTGGGCAATCATTGACTAGATTTTGCAATTTACTCAGTTGTTCAGTGAGCATCTTTTGCTTGGGCAGGTGTCTTATTTCGACCACAGTTTTGTCCAACTGAAGAGTGCTTGGGTCTCTGTAAAGATACTTAGGTGGCAGAGAGTGGGTTTCTGCTATCTTTGGACTGTCAATTTGGTCGGTGTACATGATCGAGCTGGGCTGCTGTTGTGGTTGATTGACTGCGCACTCCACTAAGGTGGCTGGTGGTGTATTTACTGCATGTGCAGCAGCTGCTGCAGCATGTCTGACAAATGTGGTAGTGCTGGGATTATTTGTCAGTTTTGGGAGACTGTTTGACGAGTCTCTGTTCCCAGTGACAGGGCCATGACTTTTCGACCTTATTTCTATTGTCACTGGATTTCTGCTAACTCTGTCTGGGGTGACAGATTTTGATGTTGTGGCTTTGTGTCTGTCATCTTGTTTCGACTTCTTGGCGGGGTGACCTCTGGGCCTTGCTGGCTCGGCATTTGTGGCCGCTGCTTGCGGTACTGTGTGCCCTGCTGAGGCAGGCGCCGATGGTCTTTGTTCAATTGGATCAGGCGGCGGCTGTGTCACCATTTGCTCTGCAGGATTTACTGGTGCATCGCTTTGGGGTTGCTGCTGCCTTGCCTGCGCTCTTGTCATAACAAATATCCAGGTCGTCATTTGACAGCTGGGGATTACGTGACAAAAAATCAGCTACAATCATTGTTGAACCCTTACGATAGCCGACTTTCATTGAATAAGTACTGAGCCGCTCTAAAAGTCATTTTATTCTCAGAGTGGCAGGCTCTGTTTTAGCCTTCATGATCTGCGGGATCGCCGAATGGTCGGTGTATACTTCAAATGTTGTGCTCTTTAATAAGTGTCTGAAGGCATGAACTGAAATGTATAACCCAGTAAACTCAAGCTCTGTTATTGAATAATTTTCCGCTGCTCTTGGTAATGCCTTAGAAAAATATCCTATTAATCTTTCTTGGCCTCTTTGGATCTTATATATGGCTGCACCTACTCCTATTTTACTGGTGTCGCAGTATAGTCGAAATAGTCCAGTGCTGTTTGGCATTGCTAGGACTGGTGGTTTCACCAGGAGCTCTATGATATAATTATAGGCTTGTTGAGTCTCATGGTCCCATATGAACTGGGCGCTTTTAGCTGCAATTTTATGTAGAGGCCTGAGAAGTTTTTGTAACTTAGGTAGATACATTGACAGGTATGACACCTTGCCAATGAAGGCTTTGAGCTTTCTTTTAGTGTCCGGGATAGGCATTTTGATGATTGCCTCTGTCCGCTGGCGTAGTGGAGCAATGCATGGCCCGCCATTCTGGATGAGTAACTTGTGTCCCATGTATGTGACCTTATCCCTGAACAACTTAGCTTTGGCCGGCGAGATTTTGAGGCCATTTTTGCGAATGGCTGCTAGGATTATCTCTACATGCCGGAAGTGTTCTGCTTTTGTGCGGGAAAAAACAATCAGATCATCCATGATAGCTATACAAAATTCCTGCGCCTGGGCTTCAGAGAGGATTTCATTTATGTGGGTTTGAAAAACACTTGGCGCTAAGGCCAAGCCCATCGGTAATTTGCGGTACTTGAAACTTGCACCACCGTGGTACGAGGTTATACCACAATATTGGGAAGCCTTCGGCGTGAGCGACAGGCTGTGGTACGCTTCTTTGAGGTCCAAAACTGAAATCACGGTTGGCTGTGCATGGCAGATGGTTTGGAGGGCATCTCGCAACAATGGGAAGGGCAGATTTCGTTTTATAATTCTCTGGTTAAGGAATCGAAAATCTGTGACTAAACGCTTCGCGTCGGTGTCCTTCTTGCGGATTAGCATGACTGGACTGGAGTACTGCGAGTGTCCTGGTGTCAATACTCCCATTTTGACTAGTTTCTGTAGCTCCTTGTCGATCAGTGGCTTCTCTGCCTGTGCCACTGTAAAAGGGCGTATGTAGAAGGGCGTTTTGTAATTTAATTCAAAGTCGACTTCCGTACCTGTGTCTCCGACTTCACCATGGAGACTGAAGGCGCCCTTGTACTTCTGCAAGAGCTCTTTCAAAGCGCCTTGTTCCGAAGGATGGAGGACGCAATCGTCATAGGCAATGTCTCTGTCAATAATTTCTTTGTCATACATAGTTAAGCGTACATCACAATCCTCCAAATGAGGATACTGTTCCTTCTTTAATTGTCGTAGCTGCTGTCTGGTTAATTGATTTTGCATTGCTGTGCTGTCCCTGTTGGCTGGTTGATTGTCACTGTCTTTGTCTGTTAATTGCTGTGTTGTCGGTGTGCATAATTTCAATAGCCCTTGTTTGTCTACGGGCGTGTACACATTGGTTAGGTCGCTAAATGATAAAGTGGCAAATGGCTTGTGTTTATACAATGTTGTGGTCCTGTTTGTGGGATTATGTATAATTACATTTGCTATGCACTTATTGAATTTGACAATCATTTGGGAACATGAATACTGTGATGCAAATTTAGTTGTCTTAATGAGTGCCACGCTGTTTTTCAAGAAACTAGGAATATGTCCTTTGATTTGCGCAATTCTTGTGGCACCTGGTTTGATAGTGATGTCGTGGCAGACATGTAGATTTACAGAGGTAGATTTAAAATGCAATTGGTGTGTTCTAAAGTCCAATTTAGCATCCAGTACTGCTAATGACTCAGTTCCTAGTATAAGGCCTACACCTCCTAGGTTATCTACTGCTCTGACTTCAATGTTGAATGATTCACCGCCAATTGTTATTGGGACATCCATGGCATAGCTGGTGTATATTTCCTGTCCATTGCCTACAGTAAACTTGAGCGGTGGGAGCGTTGTCAATTGGGACAAAAATGTGGATGCTTCTACTGTTCTGGCACATATTATTGACGAGGAAGCTCCTGAATCAATCAAAACTATCATTGCTTCTTTGCTAGGCAAGAAACCTTTGACCATGTTGTACTTGCTGAGCTGCAAGAGACACTGATTACTCTGTACTGATGAGGTGCTTGTATCTGATTCTGAAGCTGAGTCTGATGACTCGTGGTCAGATGTGCGAGTGACATGAAGAAGATGATTGGATGATAAGGTTGTGGTTGTGGGATGATTGTGGTGAAATGAATGCTTGGATGATTCACATTCAATAACATTTTGTAAATTTGTGGGAGGATCATTGGTGTTGGGGTGGCCAGGGAGTCTGGTGTCTGCAGCCTGGGCCCCTAATGAAAAGGTAATTGCTCAACATTTATGTGACCTTCTCTTATGGCCCTTTTCAGTTTAAAACAATCACCAAGTTCATGGCCGGTCTTATGACAAAATTGACATTGTCTTGGTCCGGGTGAGCTGGAGCGTCTGTCGTTGAAAGACACGGCTGTTGTTCCGTCATTATCACGTCCATTGCGGGAGCTACTGTTGTCTCTGTTTCTAGAGTCATTGCTGTAGCGTCTGTCTCGTGAGTTGTCGTACCTGTCTCGTCTGTCTCGTGAATTGTCATACCTGGAGTGTCTGTCTCTTGAATTATCGTATCTGTCGCGTCTGTCTCTTGATTGGTGTCTGTCTCGTCGGTTGTCTCTGTTGTTCTGTCCATATCGTCTGTCTCTAGACTGGGATCTGTCTGTCTGTCTGTATCTGTCTCTGCTTTGCGATCTGCCTCGCTGTGCGGATGATGATCTTGAGTCTGACCTGTTCTGTCTGTCATTCTCTCTGTAATTACGGTAATTCTGTCTGGGCTGCTGGCTTTGGTTGCCCGCAAAGGATAGTAGTAACGATTCCATCTGTGTTACTATGTCATTGTTGGGAGTCATTGCCATTACTGGTGCTGCCAGGGGTGCTGCTTCTGATAGCAATGCCTGTGCAGTTAGCATGCAGTCGTCGAGTGTTGCATCTCTTTTGGCTCTGAGTGCTGATCTAATGTGACTCGGAAACCCGTTAATGAACTTGAGCTGTACATGCTCTTGGTCTGTTATCTTAGCTCTCGCGGCTGTAGAGCGGACCCTGTTACGATATGAATTTAGGGGCTCCCCTGGGACATACGCAAGGTCTGAAAATGCGCTTAAGCGTTCTTCACGCGTGGTGGCCCTCCCAAATGTAGACTTAAAATTCTTCTCAAGAGCATTCAGATCTGTGAATAGTGCTGTATTGTCATCTTACCAAATACGGGGCTCATCACCCAGTGTAAAAATGAATTCTTTGACAGCATCTTCATTGGAGATGTTCTGATAAGTTACATAATCTTTAAACAATAGCCAATGCACTGTGGCTTTCTGGCCATTTTTAGCTTCAAAGCGGCCCGGAAAGTATTTAGAAGCCTTACAACAAGCTTGATTTGCTTGCTCCATTTCAGATTTCTAATTTTGTTTTTCGTTATGCAAAATTATTTTGAGAGATAGAACAGTCTTTTGTTAATGAAAGAGAGATATTTGAACCACACTATAGATGCAACAAACTGAAAACTGATATCAATATAGATAAATGTCACTATACCTTTCTGATTAATGTCAGCATGAAGTTAATGTTGCTGTGCACTTTTGTATATTTCCAGTGCTGTAATTCCAGTGTTTTAAAATGAGCCACTTTCCACCATGTTGTGTATTATAGTTGAGGAATAACTCTTAACACAGAGTATAGCTTGGCATAGAAAGGGTGGCTTTTTAATCCAACATATAAACAAGGTATATGCAATGTATAGATGCAAGTATCAGGTTCAGCTACAGCTGGTCAACCCCCTAAACTTAAGGTTGCACAAGTATTTCAAAGCCCCTTTTTCCAGGGGTCAGTTTGCTATTGGTTCTCTCTACTCCAGTGCACATATACATGGCCTGTTCTTATTGGCTTGTGCCTTGGGGTGGACAGTGGTCACTACCCTTTTTCTGGTTCACCTATCTTTGTTTAAGTTTTAGACTTTAAATGCCTTAAAGCAGGCTTGCTTAAAGTTCTTATTACTGAACTCTTAAGTCATAGTTCAGTAATACATAATAGACTGACATTTTGTTACATTAATACATTTTGACTATATGACATTATATTACTGGAATGCATTACACCTCACATTTTTCCAATGTAAAACTTATGTTGTGCATCTGAAGACTTTCACGAAACTTAATTAGTGGACCCTTGCGATAACTGATGCACTTATGAAGATTAAAGCAAACATCTGAAAAGTGCAACATGAAATTATACAAATGTCAACCTTAATTCATTTTCCCGCCGGCAAAGATCGCAGTGGAGCTGGCACACAACCTTTGCCCTGAATGGCTGTAATTTCTTATTGCACAATCAGAGAAGGTCTTAAGAGCACTACCTTATTTGGAAAATGGCGTCATTGTGTCGTCGTGTAAACTGGCGTCTTTTTTAATGGCTTAAAAACTGAGATTATCCACCAGAGGACAGCACCTGCAAGTCTAGCCATCCAGTTGCAATCTTTCAGAGCAACGGTTGCTGTGCGACAGGAAAATGACCTTAATATTTTACTTTTTGACTAAGTAGGCCTATGTTATCTGAAACCGTTTAGTGGGTATTATGGATTTAAAACAAACCTTGTGTTATATTTTGCATCATTAGCAACAGACTCTTGGGAAGCAGATGAAGGGGTAAGCAATAGAACCACAGCAAGGAAAAGAGGTAGAACAGCTTCAAGAGGTAGAACAGGTGTAGAAGGACAAGGTAGTAAAGGAAGAAGTAGAACAAGGGAAAGAGAAGTTGGAAGAGACAAAGAAATTACTGAAGAGGACAATTACGTATGTGGCAAATGTTTCATTCTTTTAAATTCTGATGTTAAAAAAGATTTGATATAACTATTAATTTTGAAGATGTAGTATATTCATTTCAAAATGATGACAAAAGATTTTGGCAGTTTATGACCTGTATTTGTCCGACTTATTTGATTTTACTTTAGTTACTTGTGTCATATACGGTTATTTTCTAACAAACCCTTTATGCTGAACACGTCATTAACCTCAACCTAATAATAATACTCTTTTGTAAGTTTTCAAATAACACTAAGTCATCTGAAAATGTTATCTTACTTTTTAACAGGAATTGGTGGACAGAATGACTAGAAGAGGCACAGGAAGGCATGATTGGACATCTACAGAAACCAATGTTAGTCTCAGACTCATTTTGTCATCTGGTTATTGACAATAAACACAGAGCCCAGGTTAAACTGTTACATACATGATTAGGCATCAGTCAGCAATTGAATCATTGTAATATGCAGTGTACTAATAACAAAAAAAGGATTTAATGCGGTATCTTGTGACAAGTGAAAAGGCAACAAGATAGCTGGACCTGATATACAATATTCTAATAATTAAATGGATTTTTTTTTTTGTAAAGATAGACTTATTACATAGTTTTGCTGAATTTTCTTGGCTTACATGATCATGATTTTGCATCGATCGAGCAGTTAGTCTAGCTTTAGTTCTACCTTTTGCTGCTAGGTAGCTGCATGTTGAACAACTTTCGAATTTGTGTGTTCAATAAATAATAGCCTCAACTACACCCCCATCCCCCCCCCCCCCACAATTCAGAGAAAGATGCAGGTTAACTCTACCTAAAAATAATTTTCTTCAATTTGAAAGCCAGCCAGCGACTTTAGAAGAGACTCCTGCTGGAGACATTAGAAACTAACCTTTTCATGCAAGTTAGGGTGAGGTCAAAGAGTAGAAATATTAAGAGGGGACACTCACACATTTTTGTAAGCTTTGTCAGGGTTTTGTATGGGCGATAATAAGCGTCATTTGCTATATTACCTCATAATCATAACAAGGGCAAGTGATGTCATTGTGATTGTTGTTATTGTGACGTCATATTTCTGTTTTTAACAGAAATGTAATACACTGACCCCGAGCATTAAACAAAAAATGTTCATAGTGTGATTCCCTTATAAATCTGTAAGATTAATTATTTGATTTGTCATATTGTGAAACACAACCCTGAACAGGCTGATATTCATTTCAATTGCACTGTCAGATAATGCTGGACAGCTGAGTGTTCCCCAGTGTTTAGTATACTAGCTGTGTCATTCAGTGATGAAGTCATCGGCTGATGTCTGTGCAAGAAAAGATATTAATGTTTTATCAATTCATGCATTGATTTCACAATGATGATGAAAGGCAAGGCACTGGCAGGGTATATACGTCAGCTAATGTTACTCTTGGGCACATTTTGTTTTTTGGTTATGGTATGCATTTTCCCGGTTAAACCGTTATGCATATGAATTATTATTATTACTGCTATAGATGTTGATATATTTACTTCAGGAAGACGGAAATGAATCAATGCCCATCATTTGTTCCTTCTTTGTTGTTGGTGAGTAGTCTTCACATTCTTGCAATTACTATCACATTTTTTAGAGATTAATTATTCTAGGTCCAGTAGATTCTGGGAAAAACTTCTTAAGTTGTATAGCAGCTGGTCATTCACATAAGACATTGAATTAGTAGGATGTTGTATTTAGATGTCTGTACTTGGGCAATAGAAATTATTGCCTTTTCAGATTTTAATTCTTTTTTCTCTTAAACTAATGTTTTAGTAATTACCCCACCTGGATAAATCTTTTAAGGTTTAAACTCAAGTCTTCATCATTTCATCATTAGCTCTGCCTCCTTATCCCGGTTGACACCTATTCACTTCTGGAGTAGACCTCAAACTCCAATGGCCATCACCAGGCCCTGCACAAAGCACGCTATATAAGCATGATTAAAACTAATTACGTATCTTTAAATTGCCCTATTATCAACTCTGAGTACAATGAAACCGTCATTATTATATCTCATCTGCACGATCACAGATTTCAGTTTCTTATAAAAGACATGTTTGTGTTCTTCAGGGCGATGCAGTTATTCAGGGAAATGTCGAAGGCGACATTATACTTTACCTTACCTATGGCAGTTCTTAAACCCTGACAATGGACAATGGGTTGATTTTTCTCATCGGATCAATTGTAGGGTGGAGGGGAATTTCTGTAATCCAGACTGGAATGGGTGTTCCGATCAGATTGCTGGACAAGGAGGAAAGTATGCTGCTGTTATCAATTATAAATATCTGGGCACAATAATGGGGAGAAAGAGTAACAGAGCCTACAGGGGGCACTGCAGACGTAGTACAAAAAAATACAATAAGATGACGTCACTACATCATTGTTGCATGGTACTTATCTGCTACAGTGTCAGTGACCTCTTGTGGTACTTTTCCTCCTTATTGACTCAAAAATAAGCTGGAAGTAAAGAACCGACTGTTTGATTTACCATGGTACAAAAAAGTCTAAGACATTTAAATTTGCTCAGGTGCCTGAGACAGTTTGGACAAAACCATCATGTCATTCTTTTTTAAAACTATGAAAACTTTCATTTTACCAGTTTTGTGCTTTTTATTTTTTATATTTTTTGTACTGGCTCAACAGTCTCACTTGCCAAACAAAAACAAACTGAACAGATTTGTATTCATTGTTGGTAAGATTATTGGAGACAGTCAAGATTTTCTGAACAATGTCTATGAAAGGCAGGCTTTGAAAAAGATTAAGAAGATAATGAACGTAAACAGTCACAATTTATTAAGGCTACCAATATTCTCCAAAAGATCTGAGTTTCCCTTTCATGCTTGTAACTTATCTTGCACTATGATTTTATTATCATCCTCTTAAACTCCTGACATGAATCACATTGTTTAACGTTTCTTTTCAAATCATAATGTCCTAACGTGGATTCTGTATTATTTCATGTTATTTAGATTTTGATTCTTTGTTCTTGATTCAGGATAATACTCTTCATTGCCCAATTTAAAACCATGTCGGTCAATTTCTACATTGGTAAGGACCTTACAGCTCAAACAGGAATTCGAAGACTTTCGACTCGAAACAGTGTGACAGCGCCTGACACATTACCATTACTTACAAATTGGAATTGGTACTGGCAAATGGATAGCGGTGCATTTCTCAAGTATGACAGCAATAGTGAGGTACGTGTAAAAGGAGTTTTTGTAACAGGAATTTGTTAATTATAGAACAAGAAAAGCTACACCGATGTTTAAAATTTTTTTTTGTTTATTATCAAACCCATTAAGGAGTTTAAACAACATTCAATAAAGTCATAATCCATCAAATGAAATATAAAGACTACAGAAATGTGTTAAAGCTAGCAGCCGACCTGTCATTTTTCGCCGTATTTTGCAACAGGCTGATAAATATTCAATTTGGACAATATACACACCTCAGTGCCTAATATCACTATTTCACATGATTGTAAGTGAGTTATTGGGTTTTTATCAGCAATGACTAATTCATCAGTAACATAATTTAAAATGATTAAGAAGTGGAAGTTGAAATTGCTGATTCACTGCTAGCGCGGTTTCACATAATTGAGAAATTCTGCCAAAACTGTTTTAACTTGCACTTTGGATTCAGCTATAAATGTCACACCATTAGAACCTTGATACAAAAGCACAACTTTAAAACCAAATTTGATGAAGATCTGACCAGTAGAAGCCGAGAAAATGTTTATTATAGTACAAAATCAGGTCGCTCAAAACCTGAGATTTTTTGACATTGTACAAATCGTCAAAAGGTCAAAGCGTCGAAAGTGCAACAAGAGGAAACAAACTTGAACTATGTTTTTGAGGAAGAATTGGGACTTGTTTTCGTTTAAGTTCGACATTTACCTCTCTAAATTAGATAAAGATACTATATTAGCGCTGATTAATATATTTAACAGCTTAAAAAAGTATTTTAACGGTTATTAAATACTTGCTTGGTGGCGCACCTGTCACGTCACTGCAGCTCCCTCTGTGAAGATATAATCTCTGACTATTTAGCAAAAAACTAGTATTTGCCATGTTTCATGCCAAACATAATAGCAGTAATAAACTTTTTAAGAACTGTTTGTATGCACAAAGATATATTTCTTATGCATCTTCAATGATTTCTCACTTTTGTAATCTCTAATATCCACGCACGTGCCACCAAGACGTCACGTCATAAGCAAGTAAACCAAATGGAATGCTGCCGACTCACAACTTTAAATTACAATTATTGCATTTTCGAGGTATGTTGCTGTGTGTTGATGCTACAATTGATGTGTTTAACACGTTAGGATGGTCAGATTATGGTTCTGTGACGCCACAACTTGTTAATTTATGTGACTTATGATGTCATCCCCACCGATTCACAGCTCAATTACAACTTTTCGAGTTTGATTTCGTCGCAACATTTTTCTTTTTTTTTGGGATAATTAAGTCAGCTTTGTTGGTTAATAATACACACGGAGGTAGAGAAATACATTACGTAAAGCTTTGCCTGAACAGATTTTGTTCGAAAATTGGGATTATTCCTAAAATCAACATTGTTGGCAAAAGTGACTTTTTGAAAATGTCTTATGGGCAAAAAAAACCTATGGTTTGGAATCAGTCCTTACATCTACATGTAGGGACTGATGAATCGGTCTAATTCACTGCATAAAAATTATGATTGTTGCAAAATAACAGCAAGTCAAGATTAGTAATAGCATGTGCACTCCTTATTTTGAGCATATCCTGAAGACTTAATTGATTTTGAAGTCATGTAAAGGTGGGCTCATATATTTTCAGTCATCAGGCAACGAGGCAGAAGTCCATCCTGACTCAAAAAAACTCGAGGAATGTTTCAATGGTGACAGAACTAAAGTTCTACAATGGACCTCGAAGGAGTTTAAATACGAAGTGGACTTTTCTCGTATGGTGCAAATCAATTGCAAGACTGGACGAGAGCGCAAACTTTGCCGTAGACCTGATCAGTTTGTAGATGAAGCCATGATTGAAGAGGAAAGAAAAAAGTGAGTTTCTAATTTCCCCATTATCATGTGACTTTGTAACGAAAACCGAAATATGATTGCTTTATATGTATATTTTATTATGCATTTTAAGGTACTTTTTGAGCTAGCCAATCTTTGCAGACCTCAACAACTCGATATGTCAGTAAACCTCTTCAGTAAAAATTTGAATATGACATGATCATAGTTTCAAAGTAACAAAAGTACTGAAAGTAAAAAAAAGTACCACAAAAGAAATGATTAAAGGTGATGAAAGTGAGATTACTTTAATTTTGGAGATATACTTATAGGGATATAGGGATGTGCTAGTTTTTTGGTTGGAAACTATATCTCTAGTAGTCTCTACCATTGAGGAATGTACTCACATTTCCTGGATACTGAATTGGGAATGTTTTTGGATACTTCTCTTAGTACAGGGTTCCCACAGTAATGAAATCATAAGAAATTTAAAAAAAGCCTTGTCTGTATTAACAAGAATATTCTTTTGGAAAATCTTTGAAAAATCGCTGTCACGGAAAGTTGTGGAAAAGTAATGAAATTATAAGAAATTTAAAAAAAGCCTTGTCTGTATTAACAAGAATATTCTTTTTCAAAATAAGAATAGATACCTGGTGTGGTGTGCAGAATGCCAGCAGCACTAGGCCTACAATGTAAACACTTTAATACAGTATGACGGCTACTGCCTCATTGAGACCAACGTTTGTGCCTTGTATACTCCATTCTATACTTAACATTTTACAAATTTATTAATCTATTGTATAAATATAAATTCTACACATTTTCTTGAACAATACAGTCTTTATTGGACGAAAATCAGACCAATATTAGAAGAGCGGCACCCTTTTAAAGTATATATGCCATAGCATAGGCAACCCCTTCCCTGCCTGTGCTGCCTACGCTGCTGCTGCGTTGACCTATATATTGTCAAAATTCAGAGCGTTCGTTCCCTTAAAGATACCTGGACTGTCATAGAACATAGTATGATAGTTCTACTGATAAAGGCCTAGGCCCAGGTATAAAAATGGGTGGTGAGGATGGCTGTAAGGGGTGTGTGGAGGCCGTTATAATTTGCAATCGTTGACTATGTCATGGAGATTTTTATCGAAAGAAAGTCAGGGAAATTCTGTGAATGGACATGGAAAAGTCATTGAATTTAATTTATGATCTCTGTGGGAACCCTGTTAATAGTATATCTATAATAATTGAGGATGTTCTCTTTTTCTGTTTACCTGTAATAACTGGAAAAGTTAAAATTTTTTTTTGGATGAAATATCATACTCTAGAATTTGGGAATGTACTGGTTTTTGGATACCTCTAATAATTATAAATGTTGCCATCACTCATTTTAGACAGCGAGAAAGAAGACCAAGAATAAGGGATGAACGCGGTTTTCAGAATCGTGACCTTCCGGCATTTTGGGATCTGTCCACCACAAATGAGAGTGATTCCTTCCAGCTTGTGCCAGTATGTTATGCATCACATCATGAAATTGTGATTTAATCTTAATGACACTGCATTGCTTTTATTGTATTGATTTACTCCTGAGTTAACCTTGCCTGAGTTGACCATTAAGGTTAGTTTTTTCAAAGATGAAGTATCAACTCAAGCAAAGATATTTGATACACCAATCAAGAAAATTATGCGGTTCAAGTTATTTGACTTGGACACATTCGACTTAAGTAAGTTTTATTGCACATGTTTTAACTCGCAAGCCCTCGGAAGTTCTGGACCTGCTTGTGGCAAGGGTGGTAAAATTGGGTAGAGACCTTGAACCTACACAGGGCCCCCCCTGCACAATTGACACTGGTTATGCCTGTCTAGGAATCTCATACCTGTTGGGGGGGATGTATCTACAAAGCAAGTGGAAATTTACCATATCAACCACCTACGTTATAATTAACTTGTAATTACTCAGAAATATTTACAGTATAACATTTTGGAAATGGTTTGTTATTGTGAATATAAATCATTATGACAGTGTGCTCATATTCCTGATGATGCATCTGTGCCTGGTTTTATCCAATGTCAAATCATATTCAAGCTTTTTCTATAGAGATTCATGCATTGTAATTGACTGTCTTATCTTTTCAGATAGGAAAAACTGGTCAAACGTTTCATGAGTATGAAAAAATTGAGACACAGTTCTTTGAAAGTATGGGTCGGGACAATTATCGAATCAACAAAATTCAGCGAATCCAAAATGCGGATCTCTATCGTGGTTTCCAATTGTATGTTTGTCTCCTTGCTATGTATTTATTTGTCCTTCAAAGATCTGTAGCAGAATTCAAGATGAAAAATCCACACACATTTTCAGTCATGTGTTGATCATAAAGTTATTTAATTTCAGTTACAAGAATAGAATGGCAAAAAGGGCATCCTCTGATGCTGTTGAAGAAAAATTTCTCTTCCATGGAACAAAACAAGAGTATATCGATGCAATTTGTCTGCAAGGATTTGATTTTCGAGTATCCGGAACTTCTACTGGTTCCCTTTATGGCCATGGTAGTTATTTTGCAAAAGATGCCTTTTACTCCAGGTACGTTGAAGAGACATTGAGTTTAAGAGCTAGTGATAGCAAATTGATCTCAAAACTGACATCGATTAATGGGTAAGCTGTTCCATGCCATAATCGATTTTAAAATAGATTTTATTTTTCCATGGACTGAGAACAAATGCAAAGAAGAACAATAACTCCTCAGCGTTCAAACTTTAATGAGATTCGATTGCTTCGCTTTTGTCATAGGTGGCAGCAAGGCCTGATGCTAGTGCTGCCACCTATCGAAAAAATCAATTTTTCAACATTATCATTGATTATCGGCTGTTACTTGTAATTGGTTATTCGTGCCATCACTATTTGGAGCCATCATCAAAGAAAATTCACCATATGGTGGAAAGTGACATATTATTTGTGATAGTAAATTATCAGGTAAAATAATATCTCCTATAAAGTTTTAAATCCCCAGTTACAATTGTTACCACAGGAACAGGTGTTACGATGTTTTACCTTAGACGTAACATCACAGTCACAAATGTGTCTTTTTCAATCAGTGACAGTCGCTGAGCTAAATAAACAGAGGTCATATCTCTCTGTAAAACGTTATGTTTTGAGAATTGGATTAAAAATGACAAAGTTATGAAAAAAAAGTAACAATAATTAAGACGGACTAAACCTTGAAACATGCTCAAGACAGCGTAATAAATTTCCTGCATTTATAATGTAAAATTCTCTAAATACTAAATACCATGGAATCAACTTGCCCCAAGCCTTTATAATATTATTTTAGCTGATGTTTTGGTACCATTAAACTGCATTCGGATAATGTCAAATTAAATTTGGATAATGTCAAACTAAATTAATTTCATTGTCATTGTCATAATGTGAAAAATAAAATCCATAATTTACAAATATTCTAGTATTAGTCAGTTCTTTTGACAATGGTTCTTAATTGCAAATAATTCCTGTTACTCACAGTATGTTAATAATGAGACTATTCAATCTCTATTTTGTTGAATTACAGAAATTACACAGATTCATGTCAACTTTTTGTGGCTAGAGTTCTCATCGGGCGTTACACTAAGGGTGAATCGCATTACAAACGACCTCCACCAAAAGATCCTAACAAGCCGCTTGAAGAGGTGTTTGATTCTTGCGTCGACGAGGAGAAGAATCCACGTATATTTGTCGTGTTTGCTATTGAACAAGCTTACCCGGAATATTTGATTGATTACCAGAAAATCTAAAAAAAAAAAAGAGAACATCAAAAACCACATGGATGAATAAAAAGATGAAGTTTTGTCATCTGTCACTTTTACTGGTTGAACTCTAACAGTGCGAAATCTTTGGACATTTTGTTGAAATTGTTACAACAGGGTTGTTTCATTTGTAACAGCTTTATGGTATGAATTAAGGAGAAAACATTAACCATAATATCTGATTGATTACAGAAAATTTGAAAGAAAAAAAAACCTAATCGATGGATAATTTCATGGATGGATAAGATATGGTTTTAATTATTATACCGTCTGTCATTTTTACTGGTTGAACTCTAATGGTGCTAAATTTTTGGATATTGGGAATTGTTATGTTTAAATCTTCCAACAGGGTTGCTTTGATTTGTAGCAATCTTTATGATGTGAAGAAAGGAGAAATCATTAACCACAATATCTGATTGATTAAAAGAAAATATAAAAAAAAAAACATAAAAAAAATCCATGAATGGATAAAAAGATTATATTATTAAATCATCAGTCACTTTTACTGGTGAACTGGGTGAACTCTATGGTGTATCAACTATCACTTGGCTGAACTCTGCCGGTGCAAAATTTGTGACTTTTGGGAATTACTTTGCTTAAATTGTTTCAACAGAGTTGTTTTGGTTTGTAGCAACCTTTATGATAGGAATTGTATGAAGAAATCATAACCTATAATATATATTATCAGAAAAAAAACAAAAAACTCCATGGACAAATAAAAAGATGATCTTTCATTTGGCTGAACTCTACTGGTGTGAAATTTATGAATTTCGGGTAAATTGGTTCAGCACAGTTGTTTAATTAAGGAGAAATATCTGATTGATTACCAAACAATTTTTAATAAACTGTTGTGGTTGAACTCTATCAGTGCAAAATCAATTTATATTGGGATTTATTGTTTCAATAAGGTTGATTTAATTTGGAACAACCGTCATAATGAGAATTAAGGAGAGATTTTTGTATTCACTGGTTTTATTTACAGAGTTTTGTATTATTCAAGTTTGTTATATATATTGTTTTAGTTGTTATACAAATGTGTGGTTGTTATTTATGAATGAGGAATTGATATATGATTGAATTATATTGGTAAGAATAATAAAATAATTATATTAGTATGACTATTAGTTTTACCTGATGTCAATTTTTATAAATTTGATTACGCTATTTCAAATGAAAGCATTACTGGAGTATAGTATTATAATATTATCATATTATTATTACTTTATTTCGCAATTGAAGATATGCTACACGGCATGCAGTTTATTCAGGTTTACAGTTTAGTACAATTACATCTGAGGTTAGGTTAACTTTGGTAAGAAAAAATAATTAATTGATTAATAATAGCATATTATATATATATATATATATATATATTCATATATTTGTTAATTATTTAAAAAGTTTTCTCTGAGGCCTGGTAATGTTAAATATGCTACTGTTGTGGTCAGCAAATTTTGTAGACAGGGATTTACAATTGTTGTTGACAGCCTGTTCAAGGGGTACCTGATTTTGCTTAATGGAAAACTGTCAGTGTAAAATGTGTCTTTTGATTTGTAGTTATATACATACAGTAGGTTGCAAAAGTGTTCATCCTACTTGAGTTTTAGGCAAATGTATCAGCATAATTCTATACAGGACTAGCGACAAGTCCCTGTCCAGAGGACAGGGTTACAAAGGTATACATGCAAAAATATGGAGATTGACCTTGTGTGGGACCTAGCCTTTTTATAAACGTTTGCCACACAAATAACACCTGCTCTAGTTTTAGACATACCTCTTTTTTGTATCGCACTCTGATGTGGTTGATTCCTTCCATTTTTAATCGATTTTTGTAGCATTTTAGAGAATTCACGTTTCCTTGCTAGTCCATGATAGCCATTGCCGCCTAGTTCCGCCAATATTCACTAGAGGGCTACGCAAACTTCAACGCCCCTAGTGGCTAATAAAATTCACATGGAATATTGCTGCCAAGTCCTTACTTCTGTCAATTTGATATTAACTATACATCAAAATAACATATCCGCATGATTCCAGTTCAATAACAAGCAAATTATTTACCATAAAAAAAGTGTGAACTTCAGAGCCAGAAGATCTGAACAGGCACATTGGCACCACCATCACGTGATTGTTCGGGGCGTGGCAATTGTGAAAGCATGAACAAGCGAACCTGAATTTGAAAATGTTTAAAATGGTGTGACAGTGTAATTTTCGGCGAGATTTGAGTGCGATCTGATAGTACATATAATTACATGTACATAGCCAGAACCGACCTACATTGTATTAGATGCTATGTAGGATCGGAACGGCTTCTATAGAAATTTGTGGCTGTGCCTGTTAAGAATTAGTTGATGTTAAATAGTGAATAATTTGCTCCATTTGCTTGTTGGATGTTATTTTAATGTATTGTAAATGTCAAATTGACAGACCTAAGGACTTGGCAGCGCTGTTCTGTGTAAAACTTATTATCCACTAGGGGCTTAAAACGTCACTGGAGCCCTCTTGTGAGTTTTAGCAGAACTAGGTGGCCATGCTGTCACATATTATCAACAAAACGTGAATTTGAAAATGGCACAGAAATCGATAAAAATTGGAAGAAATCAACCATATCTGAGTGCGACACAACAGATAAAAAGAGGTATGTGTAAACCTAGAGCAGGTGTATTTCGTGTGGCAAACATTTATTAAAAGGCTAGTTCCCACGCAAGTCGAAATTCGATAGTTTTTCATCTACAGTGGCCGACGTCGAAGTTGTGGCCAACACCGGAGTCGTGGACTTCAATAGTGACGTCCTGGGGCCGAGCCAAACATTCTGATTGAAAAGGGTGATAGATATCGCTATTATTCTAAATCTTTCTCTGTCACAATTTTCTGAATCTGCCCCTGGACATCACTATTGAAGTCCACAACTCCGGTGTCGGCCACAACTTTGACGTCGGGCACTGTACAATGTTGTAACCCTGTCCTGTGGACAGGGGACTTGTAGCTAACATGTTATAACAAAGAAACAAGGTATGCTACTGTATTTATTGCAAAAAAAAACGTCAACTTCCAATACCTACATCGCATGTATGCAATAGATCGAGCGGTTCTGGCTAATCAATGCTAATACAGGACCAAAATGCTAAATGAAATCATCACAAGGTGAGAATTTACCGTATTTTTCAAGCCACTTTGCAACTGTCATGTACTGTTACATAACCTGTCCACACATGAACTCATATATACACAACATTTTCGAGTAGAGGCATGAAATAGTGAATACTTTCCCAGGAAAGTAGAAAAAAGTAATCTATTGATTTGCACTTAATAACCTCTAAAGAATTTTTTTGGCCAAGCTCCTTAACAACCACCCAAAGAAAGATTTTTGCTTAATTGTGATGTCATCATCCTTTGTTCACTAATGTCATATTAATGCTTGAAATAATATAACAATAACACTATTTCTGAGGGCCGAGCCTGTTTGAGTGACCCGAGCTGATGTCCAGCAGCCCAAGGGCTAGCAAAGCAGCACAAGCGGAGCGAGGGCTGTTGGGCAAGCCGAGGGCTGCTGGACATCAAGTGAGGGCCACTCAAACAGCATAGTGCACGAAATTACAATATTGTTATTATTCTTATTATCACTTTCTGAGCTTTGTGACGCAGTGAGCCACCAAAATGGCAGAGCAGAGGTCATTAATTCAGTGCAGCATTTCTAGTGATAATTAAACTACGTTTCAGGGGACATATAGTCCTGGAATCCCTCTTGTTTGAGTTGCATTAAGCATCAGGCTTGGATACATACATACAGTGCAACCTGCCTCAGTGGTCACCTCTTTAGAGCAGCCACCTGGCCTAAGTGGTCAGTCTGATTCCCTCCCCAACGAAATACCATGTAAATGCACCTGGATTTAGCAGCCACCTCTATTCTGTGGCCAGCGGTCAGCAGATTCCCATCCTGACCTGTGCTAAGTGGTCAGTTGCTCCTATTATAACAGACCAGTGGAGCCATGAAGTCTGGTATTATGTAATATTGCATCACCATATGCCGGTATAACAAAAGACACAAACTCTATCATCTGGCATATATTTTACCCCTTATTACATTGTCTTTTTCTTTTAAAATTTAAATATTATATCCGGATTATATCTTTTGACCACTTGCTAATGTTAGAATCTTACTATGATGAGTGATGCTGGCAATGTTTATTTTAAAGAAAAATGAAAAAAGTTTCATAGTAAAGTATTTATTCTGGTAGTCCAACCATTTGAATTGGATCATAGTTCAATAAGTCAATATCTATGAAAATATTAACAAATAAAAGCATTAAATTAAATGTCAATATTCATACAAAAATGGGTTTGCAATTTCAAATACCATTGCTGCAAGACCCAAACTATCATCTTCACCTAGTGCACCTGACTTCAGCAGCCACCTGGCTTTAGCAGCCACCTTGGCCACTTCCCTTGGCTGACCACTTAACACAGGTTGCACTGTATATGTAAATATGATCAATAAAAAAAATATAGTCTCCTCACTTTTTACCATTAGGCCACGAATCTCAAAATTGAAACTACTGCTATAATATAAAAATGTAGTAGCAATTTCTTTTAACATGATAATCACTGTATCCACTGCACATCCTAGTTATACAAGTGTCATAAAGCTTAAGTCATAAAGTACTGGAACAAGTAAATGAAGATTGATATGCCCATATACCTATCTGTTTTCCTACTTTCAGAGTATTGTTGTGTTTTTTTACTATTATATTTATCAGGTCTTTCTTCCAGGGGCAGTTTTCCAAAAAGTTGCATCTTTATTTAGCTCTTGGGAAGGTGATTTATTTCTACTAAAAAAGCAATTAACTCGCAGCTATATTAATGTCAGCATATCGCATGATCCGCATCATTTATTGCAACTTCAGCCGAACTTCAATGCTTGTTTTGATAAAAAATCTTTACATCGAATCGAATCAAAAGCTGGAAACTGTTGGGAATTGGATTAGGACAAAATTAATATGTTATTGAAACAATATTTTTAAAATCTACATTAACGATCTTCAGACAAGACCACCGTGACATTGCCTTTTATTTGATTCTGTCTGGACCATTTTCAGTGCTTAGTCCTATGTTACTGGGTTAACACTTTTAAAAACTTATAATGGACACTACTATTATCAAGGGGCAAAAGGAATTATTAACTAATTATATGAATATGTGAAACTGCATAAACATTGTGCTGTCTGATATAAACTGAATAAACCTTTTTTAAAGCTCCGGGGATACTGCTATCAGGCAAAAGGAATTATTCACTAATAATATAAACATGTAAAGCTGCGTAACATTGCTACTCTACTCAGCGGAAACTGCATTTGTCTTGACGCTCAAGGAATTGTTGTCTTTGCTGTGACACAGGTGATTTCAATGCTTCCTATAAACTCTTCGTAAGTTTCCAAATACTGGTCTGCTTTAGAATTGAATATTGAAGATGGGTTGTTTCCTTTCAAGAGTCCTTCAGGATGAAGAATCAAATTTCACATCAATTACAGATGTTTTACCAAACGGCATTAGTGATATTGATCTGTCAGAAGTGACGGATCAAGTTGAAGGTGTCCTTCAAGATGAAGAAATAATGTCGACAATTACAAATGGTATTGATGATATTATGGAAATGAAGGATCAAGCTGAAGAAATTCACAAAGTAATGAAGGGGGGGAAGAAGAACAAGGGGAAGAATAAGTCAGTTACAAATTTATTAAAGAATAGTTGCTGTTCATTGTGCTCAGGAGCCCTTCAAGATGAAGAGTCAAATTTCACATCAATCACAAATGTGTTTTCTAATGGCATCAGTGATATTGATCTGTCAGAAGTGATTGATCAAGTTGAAGGTGTCCTTCAAGATGAAGAATTAATGTCAACAATTACAAATGGCATTGACGATGTTATGGAAATGAAGGATTAAGCTGAAGAAATTTATGATGAAGTAATGGAGGGGAAGAAGAAGAAAAAGAGGAAGAATGTGAAGGGACAAGGGGAAGTAGCTGGAAAAAAAGATAAATCAATGACAGGGGGAAAGGGGAAGATAGAGGGAGATGAAAACAACAATGTGAAGATGAAGCAGAAAAACAAGCAAAACAAGAGCAAGAAGAAGAGCAAAGGGAAGAGCAAGACGAAGAAAGATGAAGAGGATGAAGGTGAAGAGGAAGAAGAACAAGGAGAAGAGAGAGAGGAGGAGGAGGAGGTGGAGGAGGGAGAGGAAGGAGGAGATGAGGATGATGGAGGAGGAGAAGAAGAAGATGATGGAGGAGAAGAAGAAGAGGAAGGTGAAGAAGAGGAACAGGAATTTGGGGTCAATGAATGTGAAGTAGAAGAACAATCAGAAATGTTTGGAGTGAATGATTT
Organism: Alitta virens; assembly: GCA_932294295.1. NCBI lineage: Eukaryota > Metazoa > Annelida > Polychaeta > Phyllodocida > Nereididae > Alitta > Alitta virens. The sequence goes on along the minus strand of OW028585.1, from coordinate 13,007,115 downwards.
TGAAGAAGAGCAAGGAGAGGAAGAAGAACCAGAAGTGGAAGAGGAGGAGGAACAAGAAGAAGAAGAACCAGAAGAAGAAGAGGAGGACGAACCAGAAGAAGAGGAGGAGGAACCAGAGGAAGAGCCAGAAGAAGAGGAGGAGGAACCAGAAGAAGAAGAACCAGAAGAAGAAGAGGAGGAGGAACCAGAGGAAGAGCCAGAAGAAGAGGAGGAGGAACCAGAAGAAGAGCCAGAGGAAGAGCCAGAACCCGATGAAGAGGAATAAAAAGAAGAACAAAAGAGGGCCAGGTGATGAGTACATGTCAATATTTATTCAGCAGCCACATCAAAATGGTATTCAGATGATGCCTGGTTTTGCTTTTTAACTTCAAACGATCATTTCAACAATTTAGTTAAAATTGCATCATATATTCTTGTCTGTATAATTTATAGGAAGTTTGATGTATATTTATATGAAACATATCTCGCATGTATTTATATTTTACTTGTACACTCTTATGGTTCCAACTACAATGACAGTACAAACTGAAATGTATAAAAAACTTAATTAGGAGTTTATTAATACAGTATTTATAAAAAATATACATGACAAACACTAGTTGTATATATATATATCCTACTGAATTTATAAATTCATAGAAAACTTGGAAAAAATAGGGGATACAAATTTTATTTTATTTTATTTTTTAAGATGTAGATTTTTTTTTTTTTACAGATCATATGTTACATACCATTTGTTTAATTTTGAAGACATTACTGCTAGGATCTGTGTATAAATGTGACTTCATAAACTAATAGGAAACTGCTCTTATTTGTAATGCCAACATAGCAGGTGATAGCAGCATTCGATAAGTAAAAAACAAAAGTTTACAATCCTTATCTCGTTATTTTCTTTATCTTACGATAATTTATATCATAAATAATGTGCGAAGTGAAGTGAACCTGTATCAGGATTGTTACGGCCATTGGTGGCATTTAAACTATCAAAAAATGTTTATTGTCATCACCGGGGTATATTGTAAAACAGTATTTTATGTAAATATATTGTTACTCTGAATGAATAGACAGATAGATAGATAGATAGATAGATAGATAGAGACTGTTCAGACAGATAGATAGATAGATAGATAGATAGATAGTTAGATAGATAGAGACTGTTCAGACAGACAGATAGATAGATAGATAGATAGATAGATAGAGACTGTTCAGACAGATAGATAGATAGATAGATAGATAGATAGATAGAGACTGTTCAGACAGATAGATAGATAGATAGATAGATAGATAGATAGATAGATAGATAGATAGATAGACAGATAGATAGATAGACAGATAGATAGATAGATAGATAGATAGAGACTGTTCAGACAGATAGATAGATAGATAGATATGGGAAGTGCAGCCCTCTAAGGCAAGTTCTTGCTGCTAGCGAGGGTTGATTGATGAAGTGAGAGAGAGAGGAGGAGTCCACCCATGTTACAAATTTATTCCATGGGTGGGATATTTTACTCGCCTCAGCATAGACACTGAGTACAAGGGACCGCCAAGTTAACGGATATATTTTGTCAATCAATATAAAAATACAGTAGAGCTGATATAAAGACCCCCTTTTGTGAAGTGTCTTAATATCAGTGGACAGTGGTCTTAAAGATACACCTGACATAAAAACTGAAATGTGAAAAATTGACTTCCCATGTCATAAAACATAAAACCATGTCTTTTTTGTTGTTCTACCTTATGCATATATCGGTAAAATATCCGTCACTGATATTAAACTTGGCTAAACATCGGCTATTCAAAACTGTATATCACACGATGCCAATGTTTGTGATGACAGCACCAGTAGAATTGAAACTTAAACTAATTCGAAAATATTTCATAATTTCTGGAATTATTAAGCTATTACATAGGTGCATCAGATATCAAAACTGCTGCCAAAAATGAACTCTCCATATCCTAATAATAGATAGGAAACCTAAGCTGGCGGCCGCTTCAGACCGAGGTATCTAATTCGTTCAGAGATCGGGTCCAGTCTATAGGAAACCATGAATTGTTTGCATGCTATCTTATGTAATCTCAATACGAAAACGAGCACATACCAATGTTATATCCCTAGTGATGTCCCCAGACAAAAGTTACACTTAAACAAAAGGTTCATGATCACATGCAAGTATATTTACTGTGGTAACCTCACAATAAGATCCAAGTTTGATGAAAGACTGCTTTATTTCTAGTTACAAACAACACACAGCTACACAAGCTAAATCACTTCTCCCAGGTGTCGCCACTATACATATACCCTAGATGGCACCACTAGCTAATATAGTGGAATTTTGTAGAGACTCTAGTAGCTATATCCCCAGCTTCTAGCTCTGTATTGACCAGTGCCACATTTCATGGCGACGCATTTATTTGTTCCCAGATCTGCTGCGTTTGCAGTTCCAGAGCATAACTTTTGCCTACATTCATTTGAATTGACTGGATAATTTACTGAAAAGAAAAACGTCAATGAGTTAAAGAAATCACACAAACAGTAACAAGATTTTTTTTTTTTTAAGAATAGATATCTGGCAATGTGTGAACAGCAGAGAATTGGGAGTGTTTAATTGTCCTGTGTGAAATGGAATGAATGCCAATACATAATTTATAATAAAGCTTTAATATAAAGAAATTGATAACAAATGAAGCTCTCTATTGCAAAGGGCCTCATGAAGAAAAGCTCCTGCTGATTAAACCACCCTTTTATATACGTGCAATAAATAAGATGTTGGAAAAGCTGATGTTTCCAATGCTTCCGAGATTTGTGCTTGCTGAGACTGTTAAAGAAAATAGTTTGTACTGGGAGGGGGTGACTTTTATGCGAGTCATTTCTGTTACCAATTTTATAATATCTGCCCATATTTCTTTTGTTACAGGTTATTTCATTTACCCGATCCACCGCAATTAGTCCGTTTCTTCGACCATGTTATTTTCAACAACCCATTCAAACACGCTAAAAATAACAAGAAAAGATAAAACTTTATTTATAGTCGGAGGTGTAAAACAAACAGTAGAACATAGGCTATAAAGCTTTTAGCTGACTGATAAAATAACTATAACAAAATATATACATGATTAGAATGAGATTAGGACAGAACTATACAATGATCATAAATTATTTTGCTGACATATTATGCATGATCCACAATTACAACTTTCCAAGGAACTGCAACGTCTTAATAAGTCTTTGAATTTAGCTAATTCATCTACTCTTTTAATTCAACAGGTTAATAATTCCAAATCATAGCACCTTGATACATAATAGACCTGAAACCATATTGCAAAGAGTTGTAAACAGGCTTGACTAGCTTAAAATTATCTCTCATCTCATATGGCGTAATCTGCCTGGTAAAGAATGAACTTGTTATAGATCTTGCCATGTCATGGAGTACTTTATAAACAAATTCTGCCAGACTAGTTTTCCTTGGTACATAAGGCATTTTTTTTACATGTTCTTTCTAGCAGTTGGTTGTATGGGCTATCATAATCATTGCAAAACTAATCGTATTGCTCTCTTATTTAGTTTTCAAGTTTCTTTTTTTGCCCGATTGTGAAAGTATATAAATAATAACAACAAGAAACCATAGGATTAGGGTAAGGAAAGCACAGACTTCTCAGATGGGTCATTCCACAGAAATGGTGCACTTTTGGCATTTCAAGTGCAAAAAAAATCCATCAAAAATTATGAATTTTCATACATTTCAGTGTTGTAACATGACAACAAAACATATTTCATCTTTTATATTAAATTGGTTGGACATGTGACCTGTTATGTCAGCTATTACGGTAACAGGAAGGGCAGTAACGAGTAACTTTATGAAATATCTGAAAGGGAAATGCAGGTAATATTACCAAAGTTTACATTCCTTTTTGCAATAGTACTTTCAGAATTGCTTTGAAGTAATTTTCTGCAATAAATAGCTTCCTTATTATAATGTTTTGATAGCTTATTTTAGCTTATTTATCACTGTGTAGTGAGAGGTAAATAATGAATAATGCCGCATGGTATGGGCGGAAGCCGAAGTCCTTTATTTCTGTCCCTTACGCCAGGTGGCGACACCGTACAGATCTAGTATTGTGGATGTTACAATACTACACTTATATAAACTTGTTAACAGGAATGACACGCGAAAAAGTCACCCCCCTGGCAAATACAAACTATTTCCTTTAAATATTGAAAAATATTATTCGAAATGTGTAATATAATTATTTATTGTAATATTTTTGGCAAAGATATAGAAAATTCAATTTCACAGCCGTTAGTGAGACAGCGGCAACAATTTGAACCAGTTTATCAAGAAAATTTTGGCTGCCCATTATTTTTTTAAGTCTGTTATGATTATGAGTTTCAAGAAGCTGTATAGTGTATGTATATCTGCCCATATTTCTTTTGTTTTGCTTTGGTAGAGCCAATAATGTTTGCAAAAGCGGCCAAAGATACCCCGCTTGACGGTATGTCTCAATGCTACTGAGTCTGAAGTTTAGTCAGCTTGTATGACCAGCTGCCAGAGGCAGACGTTATGATGAAATGATGAGGCTTGGAATCCACACCATGTTACACATTTACCCCATAGGTGGGTCTTTTAATAGCCTCAGCATAAACACAGAGAACAAGGCACCTCCAACTTAATGTCTGATGGGATCGATATAGCCCATGAGTGCCTGGCCCGATGATCGAACCTGGGACCTTCAGCAGCGCTGGCCAATATGGAATTGGATGTCTTAACCATTAGGCCACCCAGCTGCTTTTGTAAATAAAATAAAAAAAAGGAAAAACTGGGAAGGGGGAAGGGGGTTTACACACTCTAAGGGCCCTATGTTCCTTATGCATAAATGGTTCATCCCATTCCTGGGACAAAAAAAATCTGACTTTCAAACCTTGGCTTGGGGACTGAGAGCGATACAGAAGCAACACAATTAAGCTCATCCTAATCCAAGTCCTTGCCTGATCTTAGAATTTTACTGTGTGAGAAACAAATGATTACGAAGAGAATATTACTTCAAATATAACTTACTTTTAGGGTAAAAAGACTCTTTATTTACATATTGACAAAAGTAGTGGCAACATAGCTTGTAGCAGGTATATTAGAAGTTGCGGTACACCTTTGAACTTTACACAAGGAGCTAGCAACACGGTAGCTGAGTGCATTTGCCCGAGCCAAAATTTGGAATAAGTTGGAGTTGATTGCAACTTATTTCAATATCTCCTGTCACCACCGTCCTATACGACCGCTCGGCTGAAGTAAGAAAAGTAATATTTGATTTTTTAGATTTTATTGTTATTTTATATATTTATAATTTTTAAATAAAATTCACAAAGTAAAGCGATTCAGAGCTTTTTTTAAATGTATGAACGCTTTATAAAATAAATTATTATTATTATTATTATTATATTAAAATAAACAAGAAAAAACTGCAGATCAATATAAGACAAATTTTTTTTTAATCCAACAAACTCGATGCTGGATGATGCAACATTGTCCAATGTTTATATTCTCCATTTAGCATACTTTGTAGCAGATCAACACACTCTGTACGATATACAAATCAGCCATCCATACGCTATGCCGCCATCCAATATTCCAATATACTCTATTGTCTCAATATAAATCTGCAATATGAATTTTAGCTGGATAACAATAGAGCAATCTGATTGGCAAATTAGTGGAGAACATATCAATATATTCAATCATGCTGTGAGCCAATCAGTATGCTTCATTGCCATCCAGCATGGCTGTATGTTGTAGAAGCAGAGTATATTGGATGACTGTAGTGTATGTTATACAATGTATGCTGGTGCCCTCTGTTGCATTAGGGCTTATACTGTACAATGTACAGTGACACTCTTTATTTGTGGAGAATATAAGCTATGGTGGATGGTGTGTCATCCAACATAGTTTTGCGGGATGAGGAAATTTATATTGGCCAAGGCTTCGATAAATGATGTTAGCAGAGGCATATGACTATTCCTCATCCTACAAAACTCTATGTTGGACTCTTCACCATCCACTATTGTTATAATATTGACTGATCGATAAATTATTATGATCTTATCAATGTTAAAATTATTGAAAATAATACCTGCTCTTTGGACAAGTAATTTGACTGAAGTCTCAAATGCAATCCCTAGGGCCATGTTGTCTATGAAATAACATTCTGTATCCTCTCCAACGTATGAAGCCTCACAACTAGGGTCAGATGTACACAATATTGCACATTCAATTTCCGTACTTGGAAAGAAAGCGCTTAAATCGATACTTCTGTTTGGGTAGGACATCTTTAAACTCAGTAGGCCTAATTGATGTGAATCAGCAGAAATACCTGAAATATTAAGACAATGACCAATTTAATTTAATTTGATTATAAGTGTAAGCCCGCAACTTTGGTCATTGAACTACTAGTAGAGGATTAATCAGGGCTTCCGGCAACCGATTATCGATTAATTGATTATTTGATGTAACCCACACAAAGTGTTAATGCTGTGCTACTTCAATGAAATAGGTCTTTTTTTTATACCAAAAACGATCAACACAGCTACACAAGCTAAATCAATTCTCCCAGGTGTCGCCACTATACATATGCCCTAGATGGCACCACTAGCTAATATAGTGGAATTTTGTAGAGACTCTAGTAGCTATATCCCCAGCTTCTAGCTCTGTATTGACCAGTGCCACATTTCATGGCGACGCATTTATTTGTTCCCAGATCTGCTGCGTTTGCGGTTCCAGAGCATAACTTTTGCCTACATTCATTTGAATTGACTGGATAATTTACTGAAAAGAAAAACGTCAATGAGTTAAAGAAATCACACAAACAGTAACAAGATTTTTTTTTTTTTAAGAATAGATATCTGGCAATGTGTGAACAGCAGAGAATTGGGAGTGTTTAATTGTCCTGTGTGAAATGGAATGAATGCCAATACATAATTTATAATAAAGCTTTAATATAAAGAAATTGATAACAAATGAAGCTCTCTATTGCAAAGGGCCTCATGAAGAAAAGCTCCTGCTGATTAAACCACCCTTTTATATACGTGCAATAAATAAGATGTTGGAAAAGCTGATGTTTCCAATGCTTCAGAGATTTGTGCTTGCTGAGACTGTTAAAGAAAATAGTTTGTACTGCCAGGGGGTGACTTTTATGCGAGTCATTTCTGTTACCAATTTTATAATATCTGCCCATAGTTCTTTTGTTACAGGTTATTTCATTTACCCGATCCACCGCAATTAGTCCGTTTCTTCGACCATGTTATTTTCAACAACCCATTCAAACACGCTAAAAATAACAAGAAAAGATAAAACTTTATTTATAGTCGGAGGTGTAAAACAAACAGTAGAACATAAGCTATAAAGCTTTTAGCTGACTGATAAAATAACTATAACAAAATATATACATGATTAGAATGAGATTAGGACAGAACTATACAATGATCATAAATTATTTTGCTGACATATTATGCATGATCCACAATTACAACTTTCCAAGGAACTGCAACGTCTTAATAAGTCTTTGAATTTAGCTAATTCATCTACTCTTTTAATTCAACAGGTTAATAATTCCAAATCATAGCACCTTGATACATAATAGACCTGAAACCATATTGCATAGAGTTGTAAACAGGCTTGACTAGCTTAAAATTATCTCTCATCTCATATGGCGTAATCTGCCTGGTAAAGAATGAACTTGTTATAGATCTTGCCATGTCATGGAGTACTTTATAAACAAATTCTGCCAGACTAGTTTTCCTTGGTACATAAGGCATTTTTTTTACATGTTCTTTCTAGCAGTTGGTTGTATGGGCTATCATAATCATTGCAAAACTAATCGTATTGCTCTCTTATTTAGTTTTCAAGTTTCTTTTTTTGCCCGATTGTGAAAGTATATAAATAATAACAACAAGAAACCATAGGATTAGGGTAAGGAAAGCACAGACTTCTCAGATGGGTCATTCCACAGAAATGGTGCACTTTTGGCATTTCAAGTGCAAAAAAAATCCATCAAAAATTATGAATTTTCATACATTTCAGTGTTGTAACATTACAACAAAACATATTTCATCTTTTATATTAAATTGGTTGGACATGTGACCTGTTATGTCAGCTATTACGGTAACAGGAAGGACAGTAACGAGTAACTTTATGAAATATCTGAAAGGGAAATGCAGGTAATATTACCAAAGTTTACATTCCTTTTTGCAATAGTACTTTCAGAATTGCTTTGAAGTAATTTTCTGCAATAAATAGCTTCCTTATTGTAATGTTTTGATAGCTTATTTTAGCTTATTTATCACTGTGTAGTGAGAGGTAAATAATGAATAATGCCGCATGGTATGGGCGGAAGCCGAAGTCCTTTATTTCTGTCCCTTACGCCAGGTGGCGACACCGTACAGATCTAGTATTGTGGATGTTACAATACTACACTTATATAAACTTGTTAACAGGAATGACACGCGAAAAAGTCACCCCCCTGGCAAATACAAACTATTTCCTTTAAATATTGAAAAATATTATTCGAAATGTGTAATATAATTATTTATTGTAATATGTTTGGCAAAGATATAGAAAATTCAATTTCACAGCCGTTAGTGAGACAGCGGCAACAATTTGAACCAGTTTATCAAGAAAATTTTGGCTGCCCATTATTTTTTTAAGTCTGTTATGATTATGAGTTTCAAGAAGCTGTATAGTGTATGTATATCTGCCCATATTTCTTTTGTTTTGCTTTGGTAGAGCCAATAATGTTTGCAAAAGCGGCCAAAGATACCCCGCTTGACGGTATGTCTCAATGCTACTGAGTCTGAAGTTTAGTCAGCTTGTATGACCAGCTGCCAGAGGCAGACGTTATGATGAAATGATGAGGCTTGGAATCCACACCATGTTACACATTTACCCCATAGGTGGGTCTTTTAATAGCCTCAGCATAAACACAGAGAACAAGGCACCTCCAACTTAATGTCTGATGGGATCGATATAGCCAATGAGTGCCTGGCCCGATGATCGAACCTGGGACCTTCAGCAGCGCTGGCCAATATGGAATTGGATGTCTTAACCATTAGGCCACCCAGCTGCTTTTGTAAATAAAATAAAAAAAAGGAAAAACTGGGAAGGGGGAAGGGGGTTTACACACTCTAAGGGCCCTATGTTCCTTATGCATAAATGGTTCATCCCATTCCTGGGACAAAAAAAATCTGACTTTCAAACCTTGGCTTGGGGACTGAGAGCGATACAGAAGCAAGACAATTAAGCTCATCCTAATCCAAGTCCTTGCCTGATCTTAGAATTTTACTGTGTGAGAAACAAATGATTACGAAGAGAATATTACTTCAAATATAACTTACTTTTAGGGTAAAAAGACTCTTTATTTACATATTGACAAAAGTAGTGGCAACATAGCTTGTAGCAGGTATATTAGAAGTTGCGGTACACCTTTGAACTTTACACAAGGAGCTAGCAACACGGTAGCTGAGTGCATTTGCCCGAGCCAAAATTTGGAATAAGTTGGAGTTGATTGCAACTTATTTCAATATCTCCTGTCACCACCGTCCTATACGACCGCTCGGCTGAAGTAAGAAAAGTAATATTTGATTTTTTAGATTTTATTGTTATTTTATATATTTATAATTTTCAAATAAAATTCACAATGTAAAGCGATTCAGAGCTTTTTTTTAATGTATGAACGCTTTATAAAATAAATTATTATTATTATTATTATTATTATATTAAAATAAACAAGAAAAAACTGCATATCAATATAAGACACATTTTTTTTTAATCCAACAAACTCGATGCTGGATGATGCAACATTGTCCAATGTTTATATTCTCCATTTAGCATACTTTGTAGCAGATCAACACACTCTGTACGATATACAAATCAGCCATCCATACGCTATGCCGCTATCCAATATTCCAATATACTCTATTGTCTCAATATAAATCTGCAATATGAATTTTAGCTGGATAACAATAGAGCAATCTGATTGGCAAATTAGTGGAGAACATATCAATATATTCAATCATGCTGTGAGCCAATCAGTATGCTTCATTGCCATCCAGCATGGCTGTATGTTGTAGAAGCAGAGTATATTGGATGACTGTAGTGTATGTTATACAATGTATGCTGGTGCCCTCTGTTGCATTAGGGCTTATACTGTACAATGTACAGTGAAACTCTTTATTTGTGGAGAATATAAGCTATGGTGGATGGTGTGTCATCCAACATAGTTTTGCGGGATGAGGAAATTTATATTGGCCAAGGCTTCGATAAATGATGTTAGCAGAGGCATATGACTATTCCTCATCCTACAAAACTCTATGTTGGACTCTTCACCATCCACTATTGTTATAATATTGACTGATCGATAAATTATTATGATCTTATCAATGTAAACATTATTGAAAATAATACCTGCTCTTTGGACAAGTAATTTGACTGAAGTCTCAAATGCAATCCCTAGGGCCATGTTGTCTATGAAATAACATTCTGTATCCTCTCCAACGTATGAAACCTCACAACTAGGGTCAGATGTACACAATATTGCACATTCAATTTCCGTACTTGAAAAGAAAGCGCTTAAATCGATACTTCTGTTTGGGTAGGACATCTTTAAACTCAGTAATTGATGTGAATCAGGAGAAATACCTGAAATATAAAGACAATGACCAATTTAATTTAATTTGATTACAGGTGTAAGCCAGCAACTTTGGTCATTGAACTACTAGTATATCCAGATGTTACTTGTTGCAAATCGGGTTTATGTTGTAGTCATATTGAATCTTACGCAGACGATGACCATTCCTTATATGGCAATATGCAAATTACTGTAATTTACATGATATTTAACCCTCCCATGCATGGGCTTAGCTCAGTGGTAGCATGCTGGGCTGCCAACCTCTTGGTCCTAGGTTTTAGTGCAGCCTCCCAGGTTATTTTATCCTTTAATATGGTATAATATCAACACAATATATAGAATATACCTCGCACATACAATAAAACATAAATTTGCTGAAAATAACATCAGGTATCAACTGCCAATGTTCCACAACAAAACTCCGAAACACATACTTGAAAAAAACAGAAAGGTACACATAGAAATATTGGCTTTAAATTGTAAATGGAATATTGGCATTGGGATAAATACACAACTGAATGTAAAATATAAAAAACTTATATATAAGTCAGCAGTAAATATTTCTCTGTCACACTGTGTAAATCTACTTCACCCATGTTTGTGTCCTAACTGAGACAAAATGGGTGGCCTGGACCCTTTCTTTCTATATAATACAATCTACCATTATTGCATGTATGTTTGGGTCCAATAAATTTCATTGTCATTGTTATTATGTTGGAAGGTTGTTTCATCATTTTCCGCAATGACTTGGCACTTGCCTGTCCTGATCAGCCCTATCTGGTGCACAAATATGAGGTGTAAAGCCCAAATATGGGACGTAAAGCCCGTCTCACACCCCTTCACCTCATCCTGAGGTCCCACTCATATTGAAAAGCAGTTATTTAATGTTGCCTTTAAAAAGCCTGTTGCCATAGAAACTACCTGATACAGCAAATACCATCTCAGAAACAGTATTTATAAAAACTATTCATGCATGCTTCATAACAAACAAAGACACTCGATAGCTGCAAGAACTTATCTTAGAGGGATGCACTTTCCATATCTATGTATCTTTGTATCTATCTATCTATCTATCTATCTATCTATCTATCTATCTATCTATCTATCTATCTATCTACCTACCTATCTATCTATCTATCTATCTATCTATCTACCTACCTACCTATCTACCTATCTATCTATCTATCTATCTACCAGTATTGTACATTACAGCCAAATTCATGAGAGTTGGAAACCAATCTCGGAGACTTGGAAAATAAACTCCAGATGACATCTTGTGAATGTAGGACTCTCATTGTCTGAGGGATTGCTTTAACCAATGAGAGTCCTACATTCACATGCCATCCTCTGGAGTCCAGCTTACAAGTCCATGAGACTGGTTCCCAACTCTGTGAATTTGGCTGTAAAGTGTGTTTAGAGTGGTTTATCTTGAGCACAAGACCTAGCTGCGTGATACTTAAGGTGACATGAAATTTTGACAATGTTTTTTTTATTTTGGAATTTTAGTTAATTTCGATAACTACAGATATGATGATATTAGCCAGATGTAGCTTGGATGAGTTCAAAGATCGGTCATTTGACCTTTTTTTAAGGTCACAGGCATCAAAATCCTCAAGAAACTTACGGCACTTATTAATACGTAAGGGAGGTTAACAGGCAGGTGGACAAAAGGGAGGTACTTGTAAACAGATGTAGAGGTCGTCGCAATATTCTAGGCCATATACTAGCCAAGTGTAATTGAACAAATGATAAAAGTTTTGAAAAGCACCGTAAGCACCACTTTACACCCTTTTTTGCGCGGTAGCCATGTTGGTATTTTTGCCTCATTGACCTCTTTTTGATTACGTCATATATTATGACATCATTACTTTTGCATTGTTCTTGCACTCTGTGACCTCACCATGGCCATGTCTACTGAAGACGTCACAATACTATATCTGAGTGCAAAGAGAGGTCAATGAGGCAAAAATGCCAACATGGCTGCCACGTGAAAAGGGTGTATAGCAAGTATCCGAAAACTTTAGACCACCGCTGCTGTATGTTCAAGATACACCTGTAGTGTGAATAAAAAGGAATTTGCCCTTTATTCTTTATTATTCTTTATTGTCAATTATTTTTTTTTCACTTACCTTGTATGAAAATGGCATAAACAGCTAAAACATAAGTCTTTAATGCCATCATTATTTCCCAACTGTTCAACCAATTAAATGCACCATATGTGTAATATACATATGTACAAACAGGAAGCCGGTATATATATTTTAACAAGACATTAATATTTTAGGTTAATGAACCTACAGCAACAGACAGGTCAATAGTTTTATATTTCATTGATGTGTAACTAAATGCCATCGCATAAAATATTCTGTCATAAATTGTGTTGTTATGGGCATGCCTTTTAGTTAACGACTCATGAAAGACGACAATTGCTTTAAAGTTGACACAGTTTGCCACAGCAGAAGTAACTTTTAGACAATATTGCTCTTATGGACATCCTTATTAGGGGCAGCAGTCCAGGCTTACACCCTCAGGCCACGTCGTAGAAGAGGGTCTAGTGGATATGAAGCATGGCGAGATAGGCCATGGAAGTAGGTCAATCACTACGCACGTCAAATTCAACTAAACGGCAAACAAAATAGTTCTTCTCCTGAATTTGTCACATTTAGGGGCCCACTTGGCTACTGAATCATCAGTCCTTACTTTACACACTGGGCATAAGTTATACAGTACAATTGTGCTATTTTATTGGTTAATGGAGGTTTACATTTAAACATAATTAAACCTAACCATTGAATGGAGCATGATATATAAACTCAATAGGTGGATACACCTCTGTGTTTGCTAATTATTGCAATAAATTGATGGTTTACCAAAGTCACAACTATATATATCACAGTGATCTGATGATGCGAAAATAATGAAACAGTTTCTAAGTTCTATGATGAGGAAACAAATGTAATATTAATGCATACTTAAAATAATTTTTGTGGAAGATTTGAGCAGCCAAAGTAATGTTACTAGAAATGCATCAGTCTAACTACTTAGGCCATTGGGGCACACATCATTATATGATTTAATAATCTTGCCTTAGGCCTATACTGTTTTCCTGTTGTTATGAGAGGGCAATATCCAACGAAAATGTTACTAACTCCCTCCTGAGAGCAAACTGAACTTTTCTTCCATAATAAAGGCATTAAAACAAAACAATCAAACAAATAAGATATGCTAATGGAGAATAAATTAGTTATATCCCTCATCGTCGGGAGTTAACATTTTTGCTGGTTATATCCTTCAGCGACGGGATATAACCAACAAAAATGTTAGTTAACTCCCTCCTATTTGGGATATAATTATTACATAAAGCAATAGCTGTTGTCTGATAAAATTTTACTGAGAAACTAGAATTATCATACCATCTTAATCAATTTTGATTTACACTTCATGGTTCCCCAAAAGGGTAACTTCTGTGATACACAAGGAATAATTTAAGCAATGAAGATTGGAGAAAAATTATCTTACTTACAAGTAGAGCGCAGCATATTAGGCTAATCTCCCAGACATTGGCAGGTGCCATCAAGCTATTATAGTGGATTGCAATGAAGTGGTGATGTCACAATTGACCATGATTGAGTTGTTCCTGATCAAGCCCACAAACTGAAATGGACTTAATTTCTTTGGTCTCAAATACAGCTAGTCAGTTGTGTTTTGACTAATAAATGCTTGGGTGAGTATGATCACTTATTGTGCAACAGAATTCAAAACATTGCAAATAAATTCCGGTCACTGTGTTTTAAAATCTTATCATCCATGTACCTTTGCTCAATGAAATGATAGTTGACTATCAATCCACCAGCTCATTTAAAGCAGTAGATTAAGATAGTTTAACCTATTAGGGAGGCATTCATATGAACAAAATTGTGACGTGGCTGCCACACTTGGTGGTGGATGGTGGGGATCCGATGTGGCCACATTGGATGAAGTGTTGTTCTAACTGGGTGAGAGGAAGGATTGCTAATGCATTCCATGTTCAAGGTCATTGGTTAGAACCCTGGTTGGGGCAAATGAAGAGCCAAAGAATCCTCAGTTCCAGGTAATATACGCACATATGTTTTAGTTAACTTATTGCTTTAAATCCAACCAATCTTTTCACCTGTCACTGTCCAGCAACCTCGTGTGCCGAGGGTCCCTGGAAACTCATTCAGAGCAACTCACCATCATGTCCGCACAACTAACCCAGGTACTATTCACCTATTGGCCTCGATTCAAAGTTGCTCAATATTATACAAGGAATACAAAACTGCCGAAATTGGGATATTATATGCTTTCCCATAAGCAATTGATACGTTGCGTGTGCATTGTGGTAACGTAAATATAGTCCACATGAGCAGTCTGATTGTAGACAGTTCTTTCGCCAAATCTTTGTTATTAACACAAGTTGCTGTATGCTTTCATATACAAAACCATGACCATAAGTATAACTGATAAGCACCATTTACATATTTAAATAACATAAAAAAATAGGGGTAGATGGTGGGGGACCTGTGTAGCCAAATTGGGCAAAGTATTGTTCCATCTCTTTTTTCAGGAAGGATTGATTATGCATTTTATCGTCAATGTCAAATGTGCAGATCCTAGGTTGGGCATGTAATTTTTTCCTCTTTTTTTAACAGAATTCAAAACGTATTTTCATATCACATAAGGTATCCGAATTTAATTTGAATAAATAATTGCAACAGTATACAAAAGCGAATATAAACACTGTAAATCTACAATACAATTACAAAGTTATTTTCAAACAGTAATTTGTACAAAACTAACACTTCATTATCAAAAAAGAAGGTTCTATAGCAAACAGTAATAAATATCATTACAAAAACTTCTAGTTACCATGGTGACATATTATACAATTGTTGAATATTCTATGAAAACTGGCTTGAGAAACATATCTACAAATTATGTCGTACATTCAGGGACTCCGGAATAAGCAATTAAACTTGATAATTGACCAAAATCTTATGAAGTAATTGTAAAAATTAATCTGACATAATGTGATTATTTTTTAACATCCAATTCGAAAGCCTTGTTGTCAAAGGTTTTTTCCACACTAAATACTGCATAAGGATAATATCCACTTGATCCATCAGTTATAGATGACTGTAGACTGTTTTTCCTTATCGCGGGACCGTCATAATATTTTCCAACTCGGTCTGCCTGGTTTGCTGGTCCCCAATTGGACGCTGGTCGCAAAACATTCTTGAATGCCTGAGAGAAAAAATAATTCTTATATATCTAACATCATTTATACCTAAATCAAATGCTTATGGACGTCACCAACATCATCTCAAATCCTCCCTTTATCACTCACTAAATGATCAGCAAGTTTATTCCCTGTTGTAATATAGGCCAACAATACTAGCTAATACTTGTGATTCTGCTGCGCTAAGAAACTTGCTGGTCTAAAAAAGTGGTTGCAACGCTTTGGCGCTGTTCAGCGGGTGCTTCTTTTGATGTATCGCTATGTCTGATTGGCGCAACGGCCGTTAAATTAATTCTTTTTTGATTCCGTGCCTTGACCGCTTTCATAGTTTATTACGAGTCATTATACAAAAATAGAAAATTATTGGACATGGTGTGGAAGTGGTCAAGGCACGGATGCAATTTCAGGTTTTCTTAGTGTGCTGCTTTCATTTTTACTCTTTGTAGCTTTGGACCATAGATGTCAGGGGCTACGAACCTGGTGACGGTGGCGCCACTAATCTGTTCCAACCCCTCACCCCAGTAGGTCATTTTGTGACTAATCATTCTGACCTCCCAAGAAAAAAGCAGCAATCGACTTTCGCTATATTTTGCCCAAAGCTGTCTAAATATGTTGAAGCTTATAATTGATTATTACTATAGGGCCTATAATTGTTTCTAACCTCCAAGTTTCCGGTTGAGAATAACCTAGGATAATATACTTTTTGTCCCCAAATTTAAAAAAAGCGCATTGGGCTTCCACTGGGCTTCCAACAACTGGGTCCCAGGTTTGATTCCCGGTCGAGCCTAAGTTGGATGGCTGTTTCATCCTACATCTCATTGCCATGGTCCCTGTCCTAATTAGCCCATCCGGTGCAGAAATACAGGATGTAAAGCCCTAATCCACCCACCCACCACTTGGCATAATCAAGCAAAATGAAAGAGCGCGGATAGTGAAGCCACTTTAAGCATACCTTCATGCTTTAATCAAATCATATCTATATCTGTGTCCATGTAATATTTTTCCTCACCGTTATTATAGCCCCATCTAATAACAGTTGGGCTACTGCAACAATGGGAATCCACATCAGAGCAAATGCGACGATAAACCAGTATAGCATGTTGCCCATGTCAGGATAAATGTAGTCGCCAGCTGTAAGTCCTTCGTGGCCAATTGCCGTTGTGATGATGATAATCTGATCACAAATGCAAAAAAAAGGAAAAATTCAGTATTCAAGAAATCTGCTTTACCCGTACAGTATATTTTCAGCAGCATTTTCATGATCGATGCATTGCTAGTGCATTGTAATATACTGGTTACAGCATTTGCTATTTATATGCTGGCTTGTGAAACTTTTGAAATTGTGTTCATTTTGTTTATTAGCTAGGGTGTGGCCCTTGATAGCGGCAGAATTTGTTTAGAGGGCCACTCCTAAATGTACATATTTTATTATGTGATATTTTGAATAAATTGTTCTGAGTTCTGAGCTGTAACATGATTTGGTATTTAAAAGATTTGAATAGATGAGCTCACATTGGGTTCGCAATCACATTGGGTTCGTAATCACATTGGGTTTGCTATCACATTGGGTTCGCAATCACTTTGGGTTAGCAATCACATTGGGTTTGCTATCACATTGGGTTTGCTATCACATTGGGTTCGCAATCACTTTGGGTTAGCAATCACATTGGGTTTGCTATCACATTGGGTTCGTAATCACATTGGGTTTGCTATCACATTGGGTTTGCAATCACATTGGGTTCGTAATCACATTGGGTTTGCTATCACATTGGGTTTGCTATCACATTGGGTTCGCAATCACTTTGGGTTAGCAATCACATTGGGTTTGCTATCACATTGGGTTCGTAATCACATTGGGTTTGCTATCACATTGGGTTCGCAATCACTTTGGGTTAGCAATCACATTCGGTTTGCTATCACATTGGGTTTGCTATCACATTGGGTTCGCAATCACTTTGGGTTAGCAATCACATTGGGTTCGTAATCACATTGGGTTCGCAATCACATTGGGTTCGTAATCACATTGGGTTTGCTATCACATTGGGTTCGCAATCACTTTGGGTTAGCAATCACATTGGGTTTGCTATCACATTGGGTTTGCTATCACATTGGGTTTGCTATCACATTGGGTTAGCAATCACATTGGGTTTGCTATCACATTGGGTTAGCAATCACATTGGGTTTGCTATCACATTGGGTTTGCCATCACATTGGGTTTGCTATCACATTGGGTTAGCAATCACATTGGGTTTGCTATCACATTGGGTTCGCCATCACATTGGGTTTGTAATCACATTGGGTTCGCAAGCACATTGGGTTCACAATCACATTGGGTTCATAATCACATTGAGTTCGTAATCACATGGATGGGGTTTCGCAACTTTTCCCATTGGTGGCTCCTCACATAGACTGATCGCAACTATGTCAAATTTGATTGATAGCTACCAAAATATTTCAGTCGTCAAATCTCACCATGACAAAGTTGAGAAGTTGCAAAACGATATGTGACTGTTCATTTTTAGATCTGCTACGATCATCCTAATAAATTTCAAAATACAAGAAAAATACAGGTGTTATGGTGGTTACTTACAATTAACAATATAGGTGAAATGATAGCCCATTCAATTTGAAAAACGATGAAAGGTTTTCGTCCGATCATAATTTCAATATCTTTGGCAAAGTTTCTGACTCCTGCAAACACAATAAGGCATTTATGATTGAAATGTAATATGAGAAGTACTTATTTTTGATGAGCTTAACATTAGCGAACAAGTAGAGTTAGTGTGCCTAAATCCGTGAGGACCAAATTCCGTGAAAACCTGCATCCATAATCCACAGCTGCTTGAATTTAATTTTTCAGTCAAAGCATTACATAACATCAAGATACTATTTATTTTTGTATTTATGTGCCTTGGCGGCCAGCTGTTTATTGGGTTTAAGGGCAATCACGTTATTAAGTACACATACTCTATTTCATGTACAAATTAAAAACTTCAAACTCAAAGAAGCTTAGATATTTTGAGTTTCTGAAATGACTGACCCCACCCTGCTCCACAGACGTTATGAACCCTTTCAACATGCTCATCGTTAATCATAACTCTGTCACAATCAACACTTCTCCTCCGAAAATCAATAACCATTTATTTTGTCTTCTTTACATTAAGATTAAGATAATGTTTATCACACCATGAGACAAACTCTTTTCACTTGACCTTAAAATTCACTTGCATCATCATCCTTGATTTTACCCAGAATCTCTGTATGATCCGTGTGTTTAATTATTTACAATTCTCAAATTTGCTGACACGATCATTAGTGTATATAGTGAAAAGTAAGGGGGAAAGTACACATCCCTGCGTAGCACCACTGTTGGTATTAATCATATCTGAACAACTATCCTTGAAGCATACATACTGACTTCTGTCTGATAGATAATTTTGAAGCCAAAAAATAATATTGCTATTTACATGCATGACTATAAATTTTTCCATGAGCACATGCATCTGAATGGTATTAAAGGCACTACTGAAATCAACATACAATATTCTCACAAGTGAATTAGAAACCTCTAAATGACTACAAATATGATGTTATATTAGTGGATAAAGCGTATGAATAAATGTGTGGAATGCAAAGGGAGTAATTTTGACATATATGCTTCTAAGTTATTCGGTGATAATTTGTGATGGATAGGATAATAATATTTTACTGTCGGATTGCTAAGAATTTGTATTTCACCAAATGACATGCTCCACATATCTCAAAGGCTTGTTTCCATGGCAACAGAAATTATTTTTACCTTATCAGAATATAAACAAGTATTTTGCATCTAAAATGTATGTTACCTGAATTATTGTTTTGTGTGCAAAGATTAACAGTATATGTCAATTATGAACGTCTATATGAAAAATGGTCTGAACTTTCTGAACGTCCCTCGTATACACTAACATTGACAAAAATATTCAATTACAAATGGCAATATACAGTTCGCAGTAATCTAGCAAAAAATTTCAGAGTACGTATTTGCATTTATGAATTTTAATGTTTTCTATATAGTCTATATTATATATATATATATATATATATATATATTATATAAAAAGAAAAATGTGTAATGACTTACCATAGACATAGCTCACACATACTAATTCAACCAATCCGGTCACCAACAAGGGGTAATTACCAACTGCAGCTTCGACAACGGTGAATATATAATACCCTCCCTAAACAAAGACCAAAATAAAATTTTTAATTTATTTTGAAACGTGTGGTTAAATGGTCACCTTAGCTGAATGTATCAATTTGGTAAATACTAATAGCATTAAGCACCATTGTGCTATTGATGTTTAATACACCAAAATTAATACTAATGGTCTAATAGCACATCCTTGTTGAATATAATATTTCCAAAATAGAAGAAACATTTAGTCCAGGGGAGTTAAAATTTATAGAGACGGTTTACAAAAGGTTTCCACTTTATGCCGGTGATCATTACGGCAGGTTCAACCATATTGCATTTACATTTGCATTAGCTTCATGTTTATAGGAGAGACTGAAAGACCTCTTAAGAAAAGAGTTACAGAACACAAACGTGAATCATCACCAGTTGGAACCCATATGTTGAATCACCATCATAATATGGATGAGACAAATAATAGAGTTTGGACACTGAACTATAGATGGTTGCAAAGAGGAATCAGAGAGGCCTTATGCATCAGGCAGCTCCAAATCTAAATCTATAATTGTGTTGAAGGTGAACCATCACTGAACTAAGTGTATTCAGCATTTACACACTAATAGAAATGAAGCTCTACCACAACATCGAAATTAGCAAAGAACTCAATCTACACAACTGAACAATTCTTATGGTTAATTTAGGATTGAGAATAAATGCATTCTAGAAGATTTGTCAAGACGTTTTGCTATTATAGATTTACAAATAAACACTTCTAAGACGCCCGTCCCAATGTTAAAGCACCACAAGTGATGTGAAAAGTTTTGTAACAAATTATGACGATGCATTTTCATAATTTGTTCAGTTGTGTAGATTGAATTTTGAGCCCACACATGATAGTAAGTGCAATGGCTGACAATATTCTTACAATTATAAATAGAAAATGTTTTTCTGTCACTGAAATAAACAACTTTGAATTGAATTGAAATGAGTTGATATTGGACGGTTTACAAACAAGTTATCGTTCAGAGTTATGATGAAGTAAATAACAAACATACCTCAGTTACCATTGGAAGAGATATTAAATAGAAGAAGCAGCAACTGACAGCTCTGAATACAATGTTTATTCGAAAGCTGGATCGTAAATATGGAATTTCATCCTGTACGATTGTAAATACTGCTTCAACTGAAGAGAGCTAAAATGAAAATACATTAAGTTATGGTGCTAAGTAACATTAAGTGACTTTATCACCAATAAATTACAATAGTGGATTTTCACGGAAGGTTCGCTATATTTCCACCAGGTGGCTTTGACAGTATACTGATATTCCATTGGCTGAAAAAGTTCCTGCCCTTGATTGTGATTGGCTGAAGCAAAGTGCATCCTAGCAGGAGTATTTTTAGTGCATTTTAATGTATATGCAACATCTTATCAATCAATAGATTTCTGTCATTTCCCTGAGAAAATTATATTTATGGCATCAGTTAGTTATGATCCACTATGTCCGAAAAGCAAAGCGAGTAATAAGAAGAGATGAAAGACTTATGTCCTGCTGAATTCAGGGCTGCTCAGTGAAAAGACTATTGGTGATATAGGCCATAATGTATCTCTTAAAAAAACTGCAATCAGTAATATTGAACATAGTTACACTTATATATTTCAATGAGTATGTACTATGTAGTAATATATCTTTCATACTAAAAATTCTGTAATAGAGACATCAGCCATATTGATGCTCTACAAAATAAGAGCCAGTGATATTAACTCTGATTAAAATGGTGCAAGGTCATTAAGTGATATTGACCACTAGTAATTAAAATGATGTAAGGTCAGGATAAGAAATGTTGCCCCCAGAGATGTATTAAATAAGATATATTTAAGTTCCATTCAGCCTGTTATTGACTATTGTATACGTTCATGGGGATTCACTTATAATTATAACATAGACAAGGTGCAGCGTTTGCAAAATTTCGCAGCCCGCTTTGTGTCAGACAATTTTGATTATATCAATTCTCGTGGGCTTGAAATCATTAAAACATTAAAATTGATGAATGTTCGACAAAGAAGAAATTATTTTACTTTGTTACTGATGTATAAATGTATAAATGGTGATGCTCCTGATTATCTCTGTAATAATGTTGTACTTGGTTGTGATTTACAAAGTGTCTACTCATTGCGATCTAGTCAGAGTATTAATGTAATTGTGCCATCAGGTAATTCCAGCTATTTAAAGTCATCTTTTATGTACAATGGTGCTGTTTTATGGAATGATCTGCCAGCCCATGTTAAGAACATTAATGATGTGAATGTTTTAAAATCTGCTTTACGCAACCTTTTAACTGCATAATTCTTTTAACTATTTACTCACTTTTATAATATTTTTGTACATACTTATTGTCTTTATTTATATATATTTCATATCAGGACCAGTTTGTAATAACAGATTTTATCTGTAACTGCATATTTCCTGAATAAATATATTTTTTATAATTATTATTATTACTATTATTATTATTTAGTGATACTGACCACTAGTAATTAAAATGGTGTAAGGTCATTTAGGGATATTGACCACTAATAAGTAAAATGGTGTAAGGTCATTTAGTGATACTGACCACTAGTAATTAAAAAGGTGTAAGGTCATTTAGTGATACTGACCACTAGTAATTAAAATGGTGTAAGGTCATTTAGTGATACTGACCACTAGTAATCAAAATGGTGTAAGGTCATTTAGTGATATTGACCACTAGTAATTAAAATGGTGTAAGGTCATTTAGTGATATTGACCACTAGTAATTAAAAAATTTGTAAGGTCATTTAGTGAAATTAACCCCGAGTAAATAAAATGGTGTAAGGTCATTTAGTGATGTTGACCACTAGTAATTAAAATGGTGTAAGGTCATTTAGTGATACTGACCACTAGTAATCAAAATGGTGTAAGGTCATTTAGTGATATTGACCACGAGTAATTAAAATGGTGTAAGGTCATTTAGTGATATTGACCACTAGTTATCAACATGGTGTAAGGTCATTTAGTGATATTGACCACTAGTAATTAAAATGGTGTAAGGTCATTTAGTGATATTGACCACTAGTAATTAAAATGGTGTAAGGTCATTTAGTGATACTGACCACTAGTAATTAAAATGGTGTAAGGTCATTTAGTGATATTGACCACTAGTAATTAAAATGGTGTAAGGTCATTTAGTGATATTGACCACTAGTAATTAAAATGGTGTAAGGTCATTTAGTGATATTGACCACTAGTAATTAAAATGGTGTAAGGTCATTTAGTGATACTGACCACTAGTAATCAAAATGGTGTAAGGTCATTTAGTGATATTGACCACTAGTAATTAAAATGGTGTAAGGTCATTTAGTGATATTGACCACTAGTAATTAAAAAATTTGTAAGGTCATTTAGTGAAATTAACCCCGAGTAAATAAAATGGTGTAAGGTCATATAGTGATACTGACCGCTAGTAATTAAAATGGTTTAAGGTCATTTAGTGATATTGACCACTAGTAATCAAAATGGTGTAAGGTCATTTAGTGATATTGACCACTAGTTATCAACATGGTGTAAGGTCATTTAGTGATATTGACCACCAGGAATATTGAACATAATGATGCTCTAATAAAATCGCAATTAGTGATATTGACCATAATGAATCTCTGATGAAATCATAAATTTCAAGCCATTATATTGATCATAGTGGTACTTTAATAAATTACAATTAGTAATATCATCATGCTGATGCTCCATAAAATTACTATCAGTGATATTGACCAAAATGGCACAAAGTCATAGCTACAAGCTATATTGAACATAGTGATGCATCTATGAAATTGCAATTACTGATATTGACCAAAATGCATCATTGCACTCTGCAATATTGATCATTATACTTTTGGTCATAATGATGCTCTTATTAAATTGCACATACTGTAGCTATAGACCGAAAAAACTAACAAGAATTTTTTTTATTTTGGGTAGAATTCTGAGAATGCATGACGCTTCCTGATTTATGAAAATCTGCAGTTTGATTTTTTAATAAAACACATCAGAATAATCAGTTGAATATGATATAATCTTCTTTTTTTTTAATTTTAGGTTTTTTTGGAAAATTATAGGCACTTATAAAAATGCTAAAGCACATGTTGAACATTGCTGGCAAGCACCTGTGCCTAACCTCTCAATTAGAGCACGCTCCGAACTATCTTTGGACCCATTACACATTTGTCTAGATCATTAACTTTTTTAGATATGTAATGCATTAAAAACTGGTCTGCAGTGGTCTGATAATCTAATATAAGTCACGTTCAGGAGGCTTAATTATCTATAGAAGTGTCTATATCAGCTACAATGTCGCTCTACAAATTACAATCAGTGATATGGACGACATTGACATTTTAATTACTAAAAAAAGTTTTTATCTCAGGCCACTCGTATTTGATCTTGAATCCTCTCAGGGCCATGTGTAATGGGTCGGTCGAGCGAAAATGCAGAAATCAAATAAAAATTCTTATTAATCAACATTGGATGTGTTATTTTATTTTTCTGTCAGCACATTTCTCATCATGTCGGCTGATCCGAGAAGCTAAAAATATAAGTGTCGCTAGAAAGCTACAAAATATAAGACAGATTTTTTAATGTTTTTAATTCTGAAAGTATTGAGTTACTTACAATACTTGAGAAGCCTAATGTTAACAGCATGATGAAGAACAGAATAGACCAAAGAGGAGCTACAGGCATTTGGGTTAAGGCTTCTGGGTAAACGACAAATACTAGTCCAGGACCTGTAAAGAAAAGAACGCGCTTAACATTGATTACAAAGTTTTGTATAGCTCCTGTTCAAATAAATTGCAATTGATTAACCAGATTTTACAAAAAGGTCAGTTTTCAAGAATTTCAGTGTTTCTCTAATTGAAACTCAAAATATCTTTAACATGTTCAGGAGTTTGGAGGTTAAGTGCTTTCAAGGTCGTTGGATTGGAAGCCATTGTAATTAGTTCATTATCTTGTATTTAGATGATTATTATCTTGTATTAAGATAATTATTAAGATAGCCATTTGAATACCAGTTATGCTATTGTGTCATTAATATATATCAGAACAAGATGTTAAATTTTTTTTATGTATATCAAAATTTTCATCAGTTACTTATCAATAACATACTGAAATTATTATAACAATTTGATATGTTTATTTATATTTTATTTCATATTGTTAATTGTATTTATGTTAATTGTATTAATGTCATTTTTATGAATGTAAATAACATACAGTGCATGCATCCAACATACTTTGCAACTGTCCAATAAACTCTACTTCTGTGCAACATACACCTTTGCAGGCATTCTGATTGGCTCACAACAGCCGAGTGGAGAATATATATATAAGATGCTTGGCCTGTTGATTTTTATAACTTTTTCTAAACAAATATATTTTTTTATAAATATATATTTATCTTAAATTTGTATTTCCACCTACCTTGTTGAGCAACTTGGTCCACGCTTACTCCTTTTTGTTCCGCCATGAAACCGAGCATAGCGAAAGTAACAAAGGCTCCGTAAAACGACGTTAAACAGTTTATTATGGGAATTATGATGGCATCTCTGAAATGATTTGAAATATAATGAAATTATAATTATGGTGACATCTGTATAGTTTTTAAAAAAAACCTTAATTTCCTTGATGGAACTCCTACATCATTTTTGTCTGTATGAGTGAGCATATAATTATGTTGTACACTTATCGGATGGTAGTAATTTGTCATCTTATTTGTGTCGCTATTTTATTAACAACTAATAACTTTATTAACCCATCTTGTATCTGTAGCATAAAGATATGAATATAGATGAAACTAAATCAGTTTACTGTAAGGTTAATTGATTAACTCTAAAAAGTAGAATATGGCCTTTAAATATTTTTAGTCATTTTTTACCTCTCTACATCATTGTCAAATCTGTTAAAACTAGCCATAGCATGGAGACCACCTACGCAGCAGCTTAAAGAAAAGAAAATCTGGGAAGCGGCCGCGCTCCAAACCTGAAAAAACATAGGACAAAATATCACGCAAATGTATAAGATATTATTATGCCTCTGCTATGTCTCATGAGCTGTGATTGGCTGATACAGGGTCACATGACATTGCTAAGAAAGCACTAGTGCCTCGGGGGCACTATTCAGTAGAACTTTGCCAGGTGTGACGTCTTCACCATTGTTTAGTGATTGTGACGTCATCACAGTGTTGAAAGACAGATTGCTTGAATGGACGCTCGCTACAAAAAAAGCTCAATAGGAACTGTCTGGTTTTAAGCAAATTTATCATAAAGCTCTGTATGCCAGCATTGTGCAATTGGTAGTGTACGAGAAATAAGCAGTTAAAAATTGTTACAAGTGTATTTAGTTTCGGTCTAGATGACAGATCCTGATCCCAAAATCAGTTTTGCACCAACATATCAGCTCATTTAATGTTACAAACTACATCGAATTATACAGTCAATACAAACCGAAGCATCTGAAAGTTTTGCCGTGTCGGCAGTGAGATAGTAATCCAGAATTCCGGTACTGGCTCCTTCAAGAAGACACGCTCTGACCAGAAGAATCGTCATCATGAGGTATGGGAACAAAGATATGAAGTAGATTGCCTGAAACAATGTTCAACATTAAGATTAATATACATTATATTAATTTATTTGTCGTGGCTCTGTACTTTGGAATAATTTACCAACTGAAATTCAAAATCCTTGACTCTTGATCAGTTCAAACATGCAAAATTGTTCATGAGATAATTGAGTCAAAAAATTATGTGAATGCACAAACTGTTACAACTGTTTTTCCATATTTTATACATTTGTTTTTATTTTACTTTTTATTCTGGGCCACATGGAAAACCTCTTGTGGGTATGTTACCTAGCCTAAATATAAAAAAAATAATAATACAAATACAATTTTACAGTCAAACCTGTCTAAAAGCTGTCTGTCAATAACTAATTTCTAAAACTTCGTCAAATTTGTGAAAATCTACTTATTTGATCAAGGCACACGAAATATGTGTCAGCTAATGAATCTATCAGGCATGAATTACAAAAAAATATATGATACATTAAAAGAAATCAAGACCAAAACATTGGAAATAAAACGGAAATGGCATCACCCATTGTAAAGTTTTGTGACGTCATCACTTGGTTTGTTTACATATAGGATTTTTGATGGCATGATTAATTAAATACTAGGTGAAGTTTATTTATTTTATAGGATGGTAGGTAATCAGTAGTAAGAAGACAATGAAGTGAATGCAATAGATTTTGGCCATATTGAGTGACAATGCAGCTTTCAGCAGGAAGGACCCATCAAGTTCAATTCTGGGCCTGGGGCATCCTTCATGAGCCACATCCTAGCTGTAAGTCGTTCGGATAAGACATCGAATTGGCATCTCCTTGCATTCGATATCTAAGCGAAAGGGCCCACCTGAGAGATATAATTATGTGTGGACTCCAAGCCTTATCATGTCATCATTACATCTGTCTCTGGCAGATAATCAATCATATAAGCTGACTAAACTTCAGATCCAGTAGCATTGAGATAGAGTATTGAGATAGAAAAATTGAATTATTACCTTGCCAAGAGATGCAATGCCTTTGATCAGAATAAGAAAAATGAAAATCCAGGATAGCAGAAGACAAAGTGCCAGCTGCCAAACTACGGTGCCAGGTTCGTCTATTCCACTAGATTGCTTGATCACATGCATGCTATTCAAAAGAAAAATAAATCGTAATACCAAATAATTTTGACTGCCCTGCATACACAAGCGAATTGTGACGACCATATCCGGTGCCACAAAATTTCACAACATGTACTTCACCCAGAAATAATCTGAGTATAGGCGAGCAGGGGCTTAGCTCAGTCACTGTGGTAGTGTGCTGGGTTGCCAACCACTGGGTCCTTGGTTCAATACCACCCCATGCTGGAAGGTTGCTTCATCATTCGCCTCATTGCCTTGGTACCTACCTGTCCTGATCAGCCCTATCAGGTGCAAAAATATGGGACATAAATCCTGTCTCATCCACCCACCCATTCACTAATTTAAGTATAGGCAATCACTTGTAAAATAGCTAAACTGTTAGCTACTGTTGTTCAGCGACCATATCTGCCTTATGTCGTATGCACACCAAGCGACAATTAACAGTCAATTGTTGCTACAAGTAGAGAGATCAGTCTGTCACTTACTAAAAGAACTGTTCACTTGGAGATTGAAACTCTGACACAGACTCCAGTCCTCTCTCTGAAATTGGACACATGCTATTAGTGTTTTGGTATGTCAAACTAAATCTAGAAAAAGTGCTCTTTTCAGGTTGTTAGCAATTGGTAACTGTTGAAAACACGCAATATCTTAATATTTAATGTTTTCACTTTATTCGGAAAACAACTGTTACTGTTCTCCAATCACCCCTTTCTTCTACAACAAACAATAACCTACCTTCCAAGGTCAGGTTGAGTGCAGTTTCATTGTGGTTGAGAATTTTGAGCTGACTCATAACAATACACCTGTGGTCTGACCATTCTGGAATAATATGAACACTGTATTATGACATACTGGTTCGGTGTTTGGAAGAAGAAAAAACATGGCCTATGGAATTGATTTATGGACAAGATGTGGGTTTGCATTCCCCAATACACTGTGCGCTGTCACCTCAAAGCCGAGCGACCTAATTATAGAAATTTTTTGCTAGTTTACCTAGTTAAACAAAACAATTGGATAAACTATGTAGCTGATAGGCTGTGTATTGACTTAGGAAATATTCTCTTAAAAATACAAGAGAAATTTATTCATATTTTTTTAGTTTAGGCAATTTTTCTGAATTACCAGAACAAGAAGAAGAGTTGCGTAAACTCAGCACATGAACATCTAATTATTCTGCAATTTCATTGTTAGACCTATAATACCATAAGCCAGCCTAAGGAACATACGAGGTTTAGATGAGTAAACAAGCAAAACATGTACATAATCAGGTCACTGGGTTTTAAGGTGACAGCACATAGTTAATATGTCCCACCTGTCTGCCTCCTTCTGCATATTTGGGGTTTATATATTAATTTTAAGATGAAATATATGCATGTAATATATATCATTTCTAAAAATGTAATAGCTGAACAAGGTGCAGTCAAAATTCATTTTTCCGCACACCTTCGTCCCCCAGTTAACTGTGCGGATAAATGAGGGAACCAGATAACTGAATATATATAAATGCGCCAAGTAGATTTGTTCCATGCCAACTATGCGCGAATAGCGAGGGAACCGGATAAGTGAGGCCCGGATAAATGAGGGTTGACTGTACCGAAACAAGCATGGAAACTAATCTTATAGACTTGGAAGCTATAGACTCCAGATGACGTCATGGGAATCCAGGACTTCCATTGGTTCAGGGAGTCATTCAGCAAATGAGAGTGTCTAGCTTCCAAAAGTATGAGATATTTTTCCAAGTTAAGGAAGTCGTCTTTATAACAAAAAGTCATTGCATAGTCATAATGGCATAGTTACAAAACCACAATAAAACACATAAACTTATTGTAACACAGTCATGAGCTTTCTAAAAAAATTTAAAAAAAGAGAAAGCTACATGCATGGCACTATAAGGAGGTTACTGAAGTCCACAACTAGATGGAAAACACTCAAGACATTATTTGTCTGTACAGAACACATTATCTCATGCTAGTCATGTGTATGAAATTGTCATGGTTTTGAGCGTTCGACCGATTTGAAATTTTGATAATAATAACCAGTTATCAACAGAATGAGTGTTGTTTATATAGACATTTATATATATATATATATATTTAATCATTAACTTGGTATACCGTACATTGGAAATATAAAAGTTGGATAATATAAGTATATACAAATATAAATTAATAAATTATTAATGTCTATATTGTTCATAAATGCAATTTCAGTTTCACCATTTAGGCAGCTCTGCAGTTTGTCACTGTCAATTTCCCGTGAATGTTTGCTATGTTCATAAACATCAGCATTTTGACCGATTAAGGTGCTTTTGTCATTCAAGTTTGTTTGTGCTTTCAAGCTAACGCAGGAGAAGAATAGTTGAATTTTGCACTCAGTATTACATGGGCCTATTTCATGCCAATAATAACAATATCATAATTTATGTAAGTGGCAAAGATAGTGAACGTATGTTATCTCAATTTCTCAATTTTTTTATTATTTTTTTTCTAATTTGTGTAGGTGTGAGAAGGCCAGATATATTTGTGTGTGAAACAGACAATTCTCAAACTATTGCCTATGTGTAATGAGACCAACTTTTGAGATGGCACGTACATCTGTTTAATATGCTAATGAACTGAAGATTATTGCCCTTATTAAGAAATACATATGAGAATGATAAACCTGAAAAAGGAAAACTGCTTGTCAATGAGTAAGGTCAATGTAATGTAAATAAATCACTGATATGATTGATATGTATCTTAGCCTCTTAGATGTGGCTGATCAACATGAACATGCATATTTAGTTTGATCAAATTAGATTAAAGGTAGGTCTTATAAACATTTAGGCCTATCAGTTGCCTTTCGCAGAGTTTAGTTAAAACAATGCCAAGAGAGTGAAAAGTTAATTTTGAAACAAATGTTTCGACATGGCTAAACTAATGTCATGAATTGTACACATACCTTAATTTACTCGAATAAATGCCCCCCTCAAATAAAAAATACACCTCGAGTGCAAGCCAAGGGTAGGGAGCCTTCCGGGAGGGTCGATTTCTCTACACAGGTGGGGGGGATGCAGGCCTACTTTGTCTGTACCACTGTGACTTACCCTCGCTCATACAAGTGACTGCAATTAATGCACGGACACTGGTCAAGAGGTAGATGGATCATTGATGCCAAACTATAAACTTGTACGTATATGTGATATCAAGTGTGAAACTGTTCAACATTTTTTCCAAAACGAAATTGTGTCAAAAAGGGTAATTTTTATTTGTGAATTTCATAGTGGGGGGGGGGGGGAATGATTGCATTGATCATTCCCCCTTTCCTAAAAAATGGGGGGGGGGGTATATATCCCCCACATCCCCCCCTGAATCGACACCCCTGGGGCCTTCCCAGAAAAATACAAGCCTCCCTAGAACAGAAGCCTACTCCAAAACCCCTCCCTGCAGTTAAAAGCCAAGAAATTTAGGTCAGTGAAGACTTATTTTCATATATGGTTTTTGCATTTCTTGGCGTCCATCATTGCACCATAAATAATAAAAAATGATAGAGTGTCAAATATACATTAAAATGCACTAAAATTACTGCTGCTAGGATGCACTTTGCTTCAGCCAATCACAGCCAAGGGCGGGAACTTTTGCAACCAATAGAATTGCAGTATTCTGTTTTAGCCACCTGGTGTAAATACAGAGAACCTTCCGTGAAATTGCACTTTTATATGTATGGCTGTATATCTGCTGATAAGTTGTGTGATAACTTTAAAATTTCACAATTAGATATTAATAAGGTCTGGCTGTCTCTATAGACACAAATGGCCTAATATTCCATATGTTCCACATCAGTGGGGACGAACAATTCTAATTACACTACAATAGATTATTCTCAATCATTACATCATAAAAGAAACACCCCTTGTTACAACCAATAGCACTTACTGCAAAATTATCTGAGCTGGCAAGATATATTAGTTTATTTGTCAAAAACCATTCATGCTTACCATACCCAGAACACTTACCGTTGTTGCTTGGTAAGCAAATTTGTCTGCCTGTCAAATTACCTTACTGACAGTTTTACAGCAGTTTTAGAGTGAGCATGTACAGTTCAGGGATGAAAGAGACAGATCAGAAAGATTTTAAAGTAATTGACCAACTTTTCTAGCCCATTCCTAATAATGTCCTTGTCATAAAATACTTGTCTGTGCTATACAGGCCATTAGTGGAGAAGATACAGAAATAGCATTACAACTGTACAGAAAAGGGGTAAACTTTGGTCAAAAGAGGTGAAAACAAGTTTATTGCCCAGATGTTGGGGTGTTGATATCATTTTTATCAAATGTTTCAATCAGTCTGACAAGTCGTTCCAAGGATGCAACTGTCCATGCTTGCTCTAAAACTGCTGTAACATTATGATCAGCGTCGCTGATTTACGATTTCAGAGTCGTTTTATGAAAAATTGAGGTCAGAAAGGTTTCAATTCACGCTACAAGCGAAACACCTACAGATTTGTGCAATATAACTGACCATGATATCTGTCAGTGATATTTTATATTCTACAATAAAATGGAGATATTAGTTTATTTGCCATAAGCACCATTGGATGCAAAACCACTCACCTCCACAATTTGTCCAGGGTAACTCAGAAGTGAATGAAGCAAACAAGAAGTAGAAGGACCAAGCGAGAATAATTGTGTAGAAAAGACCAATGATCCAAGCTGTGGCCAGCATGGTGAATCCTACACCTACCGAAGAAATAAGATATATCAAAATATGAAGAAAAAAAAACATAATACAGTCATGTCTCGTTATAATGGACTTCAGTTATTCCGAATGTCTCACTTTCCGAACAGCTGTTTGGGACACACAAGCCTATCTTGCCTATGTTAAACTGTTATCTGAACAATTCATTATAATTAACAAAGGCCTTGGGATGTGGTGGTGGATTAGGGCTTTACATCCTGTATTTCTGCACCTGATGGGCTAATTAGGACAGGTAGGGACCATGGCAATGAAACGAAGGATGAAACAGCCATCCAACATAGGCTCGTCGACCGGGAATTGAACCCGGGACCCAGTGCTACCACTGAGCTAGGCCCCCACCCCTTCAAAAGCCTTGGGAACCCAGGTGATTGTTATGCTTAGAATTGGCTGTATTGACAATTTATATGCAATGTAATCATGCATATGCATGAAATAATTATATGTTTTCAAAAGTGACAGGGTTAAAAATGTAATTAATCATTTCAAAGATATTTTTTTTAAATATGGTGCAGCCTAACTTACATGTCCAGATTTAATTATAAGGTACAAATTCACCAAACTTATGGTAATTTAGAGAAGTTAAATTCTAGTGAATAGTCACATTTCCAGTACAACTTTGTTGAAAGTTAAAGAGAAAAGTTTCTGTATAACTTTTACAAAGTCAGTAGTGAAAATTTTCTCTATGACTTCAAGAAAAGTGAGATGTAAAAAGTTTTTGTATAACTTCAACAAGGCGTGTAGTGAAAATTTTCTGGTTAACTTTAACAAAGTGAGTAGAAAAAGTTTCTGAATAATTTTGACAATTTGGGACTAGGGTAAAGGATTGCATAATTCAATGTAACATCCCTGATAGAATGCCACAGGTATCCGACATCGTGCCAGTGTCACCAAAATAACACATTGGATTTACATGAAGCCTATATCAGGCTAACCTGGTGTTATATCAGATACTATATTTGTAACTCATGGTGAATTATTTTTTTAGCATGACCAGTTTTGTGATGTTCATCTCACCTCTGAAAAATGGACTGATCACCCATACTTTTGTCGACCCTCGGCTGGTGAATTGACCGAGTGAAAGTTCCATGTAGAACATTGGCCAACCGACCAGGATCAACATGACGAAGTATGGAATAAGAAAGGCGCCTCCTCCATTTTGATATGTTAGGTAGGGAAATCTGCAATGGTAAGAAGAATAGTTTTATGATGTGTGTCATTGCTGTTATGTATCTATCCCAGATAGCATTCCAAATCGGGACAACATCTATGTGACGTCAGTAGGGCGGGGGCCTAGCTCAGAGGTAGCGCTCTGGGCTTCCAACTGCTGGGTCCCAGGTTCGATTCCCGGTCGAGCCTAAGTTGGATGGCTGTTTCATCCTTCATCTCATTGTCATGGTCTCTGCCTGTCCTAATTAGCCCATCAGGTGCAGAAATACAGGATGTAAAGCCCTAATCACACCTACGTGATGTCAGCAATTTTGATACAATGTTGAACCAACAGTGGCCAATATAGAAATGCCACTGGTCTGATTAAGAATGAAATCTAGGATACCATTGCCAGACGTTAACTAAATCGTCATTAACATCGACCACCCTACACCATATACATGTACCATGTTGCATTGCAATACATTGGAACACAATCACATGTATCCTGGTTATATTTTCAATGATAATTCATATAGTGAATAAGTGTGAAATATCTGAAAGTTAGGTCGATATCTGTAAGTACATGGATTCTGAAAGGGTTAAGTGGATATCTGAAAATTATAGTTTCTGAAAGGCTTAGGCGTATTATTTGTATTACATGGTATATCAATCTCAATTGTTCTTGATTGCTCAATGATTTAACTTATTTTCAAACATTTTATGTTGTAATTTATTATCAGAAATGTCAAATATACATATATTTATAGGTGATTGTACGTTGTTGTGTCAGATTCACCTAATTGGCTGATGTCTTTTCGAGTGGAATAAAAAATATGAGCTCTTCAAGTTTATCTCCAATTATCATTCAATTTAAAACAAAAACGCCAACGCCATTAATTGCTTCGTACATCGTTCAGGTTAGCCAACCATAAGCACAGTTCAATTAACATTGTTATCATTAAAGTCTTTGTTTAGATGGTTAGAGGCTGAGATCAGATATCCCTATCTAGATCATTATGTACATATGATCGTGTTTAGTTAGAAAAAACATATGAATACAATTATAGAAAAGGTTAGTTTGAATGTACATGCAATCTATAAGTGTCTACAGGTAGTTTTTTAAAAACAATATCTCATGTATTTGAGTTTGAAGTTTAGACAGGTTTATTTTTTCTTGGTACAAAAAAACATACAAATACACATGTATAAATAGAACATACAATTACATATAAATAATCAGGTACCAAGAAGGGCTGCAACAGAGTCCATAGAAACTATATTAAGTTGCCCCCATAATTAAATTTTTATATAAATATTAATATTGACACATATATTAGATAGTATAACATTTTTTTCCTAAATAACACTGAAAAAACACATCATGATAATATCATCATCAAATTATACACAAATTTTATCGTCTTACAAAACCAAGAATCATACTTCATAGAGTCAATAAAAGGAACACTTCGCTCATCATCTGGGTGCCATCAATAAGGAGAATCAATTACAATTATTTAAAGTATGGATAAAGAGGTCAATCTATAATGTTCTGATTTTTTCATAATCATATCTAAGATGACGCATGAAATAGAAAACGATGCGTAGATTCTACTTTTTTTTTTAGGTGAAAAACTGGGCACATGGTCAAGTGCATTTAATCTAAACTTTGAAGTATCATAATGCTAGGACTATGTTAGGGATCAAAAGCCCAAAATGTAACTTTATCTTTATTAACATATATATATATATACAGTCAACCCTCATTTATCTGCACACCTTCGTCCCCCAGTTAACTGTGCAGATAAATAAGGGAACCAGATAACTGAATATATATAAATGCACAAAGTATATTTGTTCCAAGCCAACTGTGAAGAACCGGATAAGTGAGGTCCGGATAACTGAGGGTTGACTGTATATATATTTATCTTTATAGCTTATAATTACATTCATATGACCAAATAGTGTTTTTATTAATACAGATATCTATACTTGAATATGAGGTCTTGCCCACTATTATTACCAGCCTATTTTGCGAATGTGATGGATCAGTCAACAAAACATACTTACCTCCACACATTTCCGAGGCCGACGGCATATCCCACACAGGTTAATATGAATTCGATTTGGTTCCCCCATTGTCCGCGATTGTCTTCAGTCTGATTTTCACTGTTCGATTCTGAGTCTGAATTACCCTTTTGAAAGAGATGAAAAGTGATGATATATAGGTATATGTCAATCAAATGCTGAAAACATTTGACGTGGATTGTGTGATAAGCCTATGATCGACATTAATATCTATATATAGCAATAGTTGGATGGCTTGTGAAATCTACGTGAATTACACAATTTAAAAACCATGCCAAACTCTTATTTTTGCCTTGTTTGGAAGTCACTAAGAATCTCCCAGAACTGTCTAAATTTAAACGCAAACACACTATGCAACACGTACACCCTTTTCACATGACAGCCATGTGGGCATTTTTGCTTCATTGACCTCTCTTTGCACTCAGATATAGTTTTGTGACGTCATCAGTAGAAAAAGGCTATGGTGAGGTCACAGAGTGCAAGAACAATGGAGAAGTAATGACGTCATAATATATCACATAATTTAAACAAGGTCAATGTTCTAATGGCTTCCGTATATGAAAAGGGTGTTTTTGTCTCAGGTATGACCAAAACATGCCATGTTATGTGATTGTGAAATAATGTCGAAAACTCAAAATATAATTTCCCAGAATAACCTATGTGTGTTGCTATCCTACTTCCTCTTGCCAATCCGGTTGAGGTCTTACGATTTACATATCCGTCAAGAAAGTTGTCTTTGTCAATAGATTTGTTGGCACTAATTATGACCCAGGGATAGATGCCGGACATTCTAACAGAGAAATCTTGTAGATGAAGGACATATCTATCCTTCTGGTCATTCAGAAAGTTTGGAATCCGCCCCTGGCCATTGTTATCAGTGCCGACAAGTCCAACGACAGAGACAACTTTGGTGAAAGATACTGTAGCAAAAAACAAAATACCCAGCGCAACAACATATCTTGTGCAAGATTATTTTACTGTTAAGTGATTAATTTTAATATATTGTTATAGTGATATTATAAATAAGTATAGATATTTTGGTCAGATCCATACGAAGCATGACAATGCGCAAAAGGATAGAAACTTCATCGATAAATCACATTGCAGGCAAATTTTCAAAACCAAAAACGGCACTTTTGCAATATTTTTTACATGGCAAAAATGTACAGAAACTTAATGGGAACAAAGATGGCACTTATTTGACATTTCTTAGTGATGATATTAATATGCTATATGATGATATCATAAACATAAGTACAAAAATATATACAGAAAGTTTCTGTCCATTTGCCACACTGGAAGTGTAAAATATAATATGATGGAAATACTGAATTTGTGTATGATCATATACTAATAGACCTAAGGCATATAAAGTGCAAGTGTGAATTATAGGTAGGTAGGTAGGTAGGGAAGTAGGTAGGTAAGTAGGTAAGTAAGTAGGTAGGTAAATAGGTAGGTAGGTAGGTAGGGAAGTAGGTAGGTAAGTAGGTAAGTAAGTAGGTAGGTAAATAGGTAGGTAGGTAAGTAGGTAGGTAAGTAGGTAAGTAAGTAGGTAGGTAAATAGGTAGGTAGGTAGGTAGGGAAGTAGGTAGGTAAGTAGGTAAGTAAGTAGGTAGGTAAATAAGTAGGTAGGTAGGTAGGTAAGTAGGTAGGTAAGTAGGTAGGTAAATAGGTAGGTAGGTAAGTAGGTAGGTAAGTAGGCAGGTAGGGAATCATTTATTTTAGTGACTGGTAACTGTTTAGTGATTAATTTTAATAACTTGTTATTGCGATATTATAAAATAACTTTCAATTTTTTTTGTCTGATTTATACGAAGCATGACAATACGCAAACGGATAGAAACTTCATCGATAAATCACATTGCAGGCAAATATTTGAAGAACAACAAATTTTGTCTAAACAGCAAAGAATTTGGTATTAAGAACCATTATGTACATACAAAAAAATTAATAAAAATCATTTATGTACTTACCATCTTAAATGTATGTTGTGATACTTCCAAATACAAAAGATCCAAATGACATGTTATCATAAATTATTTTATAATGTTGCTCATTATCTTATTAACACAAGAATTATGCAAATCATGATCTCAAGCTGTCTGCCAATCAGAAAGAATACAATGATTCCCATTAACAAGGGAGGCATTAGTCTTTTATATTACTAGTAATACTCATTGAAGAAATCACTTTATTATAAGGTTCGAAAAGTTGTTAATTTTTAGATGAGAAAGGAAATAAGCAAAATATTA
The DNA here is from genome assembly GCA_932294295.1 of Alitta virens. Taxonomy (NCBI): domain Eukaryota; kingdom Metazoa; phylum Annelida; class Polychaeta; order Phyllodocida; family Nereididae; genus Alitta; species Alitta virens. The sequence continues at coordinate 12,969,039 of OW028585.1, read as the reverse complement.
TCAGTTAAAAATCCTTGAATTATGTGTAATTTGGAATAATTTTATTTATAACGAGTTTATATTATTTTACAAGAGTTACCTTATTATTTTAGTGTAATTTACATCTTTGTCACTCAGTGCACTTACAAAGTTGCAAAATTAATCTAAGTCATATACCGAGAGACAGCAAAAAGTGGTAACTGCCAATTTAATAACAATAATAAAATTTATTCATTTATAATGCGCCAGTCTCCAGCACTCTGTGCTGCTAAATAGTGCCTTAAGATAAAAATAAAAATGTTAAGGTAATAAACGGATTGCAGTAAAAAAAATAATAAACAACTATAAGTGTAAAGGTTCAAAATGCAGCAATGCTGAATAAGTAAGTCTTTAGACGTCTTTTAAAGACTCAGAGATGACACATTTTCTGTGATAGGTAGGTCATTCCACCATTTATTTATTTCTCTCTTTATTTCATTCCAATTTAAGGAAGAATGTGGGGGCCTAGCTCAGTGGTAGCACGCTAGGCTTCCAACCACTGGGTCCCGGGTTCAATTCCCGGTTGAGCCTATGCTGTTTCATCCTTCATCTCATTGCCATGGTCCCTACCTGTCCTAATTAGCCCATCAGGTGCAGAAATACAGGACGTAAAGCCTTTATCCACCACCACCACCTCACGTGAGCCTATGAATAAAGATATTTATTATGTACAAATATAAATTTTTTATGCAGATATTGATGAATGCACAAGGTTGGGTCACCGTTGTCCGCAAATGTGTCTGAACTTCAAAGGAAATTACAAATGTCGCTGTGCTGATGGTTTTAGTGACACCAAATGAATATATTATGATATATTATGCAACTTAGTATGTTTCCAAATCATTTCATCACTACATTCAATACAATAAAATGCAATTTTACACAAGTCCCCCCCTCCCTCTGCTGGTGAATCAATAGTAGGCTGTAATGAATTAAGATAAGGTGGACTTTCTTAAGAATAGATAACTACAGAAACCAAACTGTTATCAGAGCTAATTAACATCTACATGTATAACAATATAATATCATTCTTCTTCTGACTGATATTGATTTTGGATTTTGGCTGGCAACAAACCCATCATGTGATCCATTATTTTTCCAATCTCAGAACCATCTCTCTTGACAACGGTCATTAATTAGAGTGTCTTTGCATTGACAGTTCTTCGTGAGGGACAAACAGTTGGCAATCAAAATGCAAAGAGATAGCAACAGAAACCTCTTCGTGTTGACCGATCTTCATAAGAGAAAAATAGTCAGCAGTCAAAATGTTTTCGCATTGACAGTTCTTACCGAGGGAGAAAGAGACGACAATCAGAATGTTTTGCATTGACAGTTCTTCCTGAAGGGAAATAGACAACAATCAGAATGTCTTTGCATTGACAGTTCTTCCTGAAGGAGAAAGAGACGACAATCAGAATGTCTTTTCATTGGCAGTTTTTACTGAGTGACAATCATAAATATCTTTTCAATGACAGTTCTTACTGAGGGAGAAATAGACAACAATCAGAATGTCTTTGCATTGACAGTCCTTCCTAAAGGTGAAACAGTTGGTAATCAAAATGCATTGATGGTAATAACATGCTGCAGCAACTTTTATTTAAAATCAATTCAAAATTTGAATTAAGAGTGACTATTGTCTCATTCATAACTTGAAACAGCATCTCCTACGGTTCACCAGTCTATGTACAGACTGATGTGCTATGACATTCCACTGAAATAATGTTCCAGGAAAATGACCTCGTTATAGCTATGATATGATAAAAATTTCTTTCTACATTTCATTCTTGCACAATATCTATGATGTATCTCAGATCTCAGAGCATAACTGCATTGAACTAATGTTTAAGGACAGATATAGAGCACCTGCTGGAGCGCTGGTGGTGATTTAATGAAAATCATTATGACTAAAACCTAAAACTAGACCTTCCCAAAATCCTAATCCATCCACCCACATACAAAATCCTAACTTGTGACAAAATGGATTTGGAAGATAATCATTTGAGTGTGCATTGTTCAATTAAAAAAACAATATTTATATAACGATATGTTAATGATAGCCATTCATGTCTGTTCTAGGTATAGATTAACTAATAAAAAACATTACGGGAAAAAATCATCTTTTTTTTATTACTTGTTCTTTTAAACAATGGCAGAGTGATAATTATAGAACTATATGACGTAATGTCTTCAGAATACTTGGAATATAGTAAGCATGGGGAAATGCTGCTGTTAATATTGTTAATAAATCAAAAAAAGTTGCTTGAATTATCTGACTCATATATGATAGCCTTAGTTACCTCCAGTTAAAACTATCAAAATTTTGACAAAAACAGAGTAAATGTAATTTCAAGTAATTTTATTGCCAGGAACAAGTAATACCCAAAGGCAATACATCTAACAAAAATACCAAAGCCCTAGTTTCTGGTTGAGTAAAAATGAATACAATGTGAATCATTCTGGTAATCAATCTGTTACAGTCATTGCAGTTTTACAACTTAATTGGAAACTAAAACATATACAGTTTCATATAAAAATAATGAAACAATTAACGTTATAGGAAAATCACACTTAGCGCCCTCCGAGTGTGATCTGTCAGAGCAGATCTGGGACAAGTGTGGTTTTCCTTTTATTCCCCAATTAATTTCAGTCATGCGGAACTTTAAATTTCTTAAATCAGACGAAAATTGACAAAGTGATGGAATAAAACGTTCAGGAAGATATTTTATCTTTCAAATGGGAACAAGACTGAATGCAGCGTCACCAGCATCATGAATGTTATTTAAAGCCACAACTCAGTAAACTTTCATCCGATTTTGAAAATTTAAACTTTTTTGAATGTTTATTTAGCAATTTTCTTTTATCATATTAGGCTGTTATCAATATTCTTGGCTGTATGCGTTGCGTCCTTATTTGGACATAGCAAGGTCTTGGGCTTCCTTTTATGGGCATTTTACTAACGTCATTCTGTGTCGTATGAAAAGCAGATCACCCGGCCCGTATCGACCAGTATTTCAAGTGATATGACTGCAATTGGGGAATAAAACATGATATTGAAAATCCGTGATGATGACATATTTCATAAATATATACATAAATACACAAATACATTATATAGGGTAAAAAATATATAAAAATACCAAATATGATATACATTAATCAATTACAAATCAGTTTTCGCTGTCAAGCTGAAAGCCTTTGTTTTCAAATGTTTCTACGCTAAATACAGATTTAGGATATGGTCCATTTGATCCAGATGTTAATGATGATTTCAAGCTGTTTTTTCTCACTGCAGGAACGTCGTAATATTTTCCAACTCGGTCTGCCGGGTTTGCTGGTCCCCAGTTGGGTGCAGGTTTCAGGACATTCTTGAATGCCTGTGGAAAATCAGAATTTTAATAAAATTAGAAACAAGTTCCTGAAGAAAATCAGAATTATAAAGATGAAATTAGAAACGAGTGCCTTAAGGAAATTAGAATTACAAAGATGAAATTAGACACGAGTGCCTGAAGAAAATTAGAATTATAAAGATGAAATTAGACACGAGTGCCTTAAGAAAATTAGAATTATAAAGATGAAATTAGACACGAGTGCCTGAAGAAAATCAGAATTATAAAGATGAAATTAGACACGAGTGCCTAGGAAAATTAGAATTATAAAGATGAAATTAGACACGAGTGCCTGAAGAAAATCAGAATTATAAAGATGAAATTAGACACGAGTGCCTAGGAAAATTAGAATTATAAAGATGAAATTAGACACGAGTGCCTTAAGAAAATCAAAATTATAAAGATGAAATTAGACACGAGTGCCTGAAGAAAATCAGAATTATAAAGATGAAATTAGACACGAGTGCCTTATGAAAATCAGAATTATAAAGATGAAATTAGACACGAGTGCCTGAAGAAAATCAGAATTATGAAGATGAAATTAGACACGAGTGCCTTAAAAAAATTAGAATTACAAAGATGAAATTAGACACGAGTGCCTGAAGAAAATTAGAATTATAAAGATGAAATAAGACACGAGTGCCTGAAGAAAATTAGAATTATAAAGATGAAATTAGACACGAGTGCCTGAAGAAATTCATAATTTTAAAGATATACTTAGGTTGGTGTTTTTATTGACTGATCAGCTAGAAAGTTGGTAATCTTTGAATCATTGCGAACATTTTTGTCCATATTGTGCGCTCCCAGCCATTTAAAAAAAATAAGACCAAAACAAAACAGGTGGACATTCATTTTGAATCATATCATAATACTGACTTTTTTAAAGTAATAGCTGCTTACATTAATAATTGTCCCTTCTCTGATAAGTTGAATTAAAGCAACAACTGGAATCCACATAAGAGCAAATGCGACGATAAACCAGTAAAGCATGTTGCCCCAATCGGGATAAACGTAGTCGCCAGCTGTAAGTCCTTGGTGGCCAATTGCCGTTGCGATGATAATAATCTACATAAACAAAATGTGTGGTTAGACAGCCAAAATATGATCATGAATAGAGTAGTTGAATATTATTGTTTATAAAGATCTTTATGTATGGACAATGTAGGGGAGAGTGGCGAACAGTGAGACACGGGAACAGTGAGACACGGGGGAACAGTGAGACACGGGGGAACAGTGAGACACGGGGGACAGTGAGACACGGGGGAACAGTGAGACACGGGGGACAGTGAGACATGGAGAACAGTGAGACACGGGGGAACAGTGAGACACGGGGGACAGTGAGACATGGAGAACAGTGAGACACGGGAACAGCGAGACGTGAAGAACAGTGAGACACAGGGAACAGTGAGACACGGGAATAGTGAGGAACTTGGGCCAAAACATACACGAATTAAAAGCATGAGATGACAGCAATTTCAATTTTTGGTTTTTACACCAGGTCAAGTTATGTTTTTATCCGCATGGGTTTTCAGTCTTACTCTCCAGTATTTGGAGATAATGGAATAATTTAGTAGTAAACAAAACCTTCAATTCAATGTAACTTTTCATAAGGGAAATGACAGCTGGACGTTGGTTGCATAACAGGTTGAATTAGTGGTACCTTGCACCCAGTTTTTAGCTCAGGCCAAGTGAACACACCCCACTATGGGGGTAAATCCATAACATCATGTGGACTTTAAGCCTTACCATCTCATAATTACATCTGCCTCTGGCTGCTGCTAAAATAATCTGCTAAGCTTTAGTTGCATTGAAACAATATGAGGTTCTTACTGCCTAACATAAGGGAATTTGCAGACATTCACCCTACCCCTCAGCTTGTCTCACACTCACAGTACCCCACTAGTGGGGAACAATGAGACAAATGACTGGCATTGACATTTTGTTGAATAACTCTTATCTTACAAAAAGTAGGAAACTGAAATACTGAAAAGTATGCACAACAATATAACCTACATCTAAGGTGGGAAGCCAGTTATGTCCTGATTTTAGAATTTTTGTTATGATTGAAAACAAAAAAGTGTCTCATTGTTCCTCACTCTCCCATTTGCTTGAAGTTATGTAATTTATTTGAGCAAGAAAATCCGTCAATCAAGATGTCAAAACATTGTTACTTACAAATAATATGACAGGTGCGACTAATGCCCATTCGATTTGGAAGAAGATGAACGGTTTACGACCGATCATTATTTCAATATCTTTGGCGAAATTTCTGACTCCTGTGAACAAAGTAAAAGCAATGATAACAATTATCTAATAAAATGAAATATTCAAATTGTGCTTCATCTATTTCGTGCAAAATTAGCAGACATTAAATCAATCAAAGTTAATTACCATACGTAAATAATATGGTGGCAGACGACTAATAGGTGTATAAGAAAATCGCAAAAAAAATATCGATTCACATGCTAAATTTACAACAATTATATAACTAATGTATAATAATTATAAAAATAAAGATTCTGCCAATGTTTTCGTCAGCAGGTCAACACAGAGTTTATATGGCGCTAAACATTCTTTAGAAAAGCAAAATGAGGGAAAAGTGCAGTATAGCGGACCCAGATTTAAGACCATATCAAACAAGCCTCTTTGCCAGGCCTATTGAAGTCAATTTATGACGTCACAAACTAATGTAGTTATGACGGCGGTTTTCATATTCACGGTAAAGAAAGACTTTATTTTTGCTATTTATAGGGTGCTACCGCCCCCAAACCCCCAATATTCTACACCAAATGTTATATTAATTGTGCTACAACTTCAATCTTGTACAACATTTGATAAAAATTTAATTTTTAATGGACGCCAAATATGGGCATAGATTTGGGTCCGCTATACTGCACCAAACCCCAAAACGATGTAAACTTACCATAGACATAACTGACACACACTAATTGAACCAGTCCAGTCAGAAGAAGAGGGTAAGTCCCAATTGCTCCTTCAACCGCATTGAACAAGAAGTATCCTCCCTGCAAAATGATAAATATTAGATTAGGATCATGTGTAATTTTTTTTAAAGGAGCAGGTAGTCCAGTGGTAGAGTGCTTGGCTCCCAATCCCAAGGGACCGGGTTAGAACCTCACCACTGACTCCTGTTTGTGGCCTTTAGTAAGCCACTTAGTCCTCTTTGGTACTGTCCACCCAGCAGAGACTGGGTACCCTGGCTTTTCAGATATAGGGAAAGCTTCAGAATGAAGTTCCAAGCTATCGAGCTGATCAGGGCTGCATACTCCCAAAGGGAGCTGAGATTGAGACCAGGGGAGACTCTGAATGCCACTTAATGGGTATATCAACTCTTACAAATAGTTAACTGTACATCGTTAAAATCCAACCTTCGGGTTGCCAATAAAGGCCATGTGCATGGCCAAATGTGCCACCTGCATTTTCCATGAGAAGGATAAACGCATGGAAAACGCATGGTTTTTAGCTAATTATAATGAGGCCATGCGTTTTTCATGCGTTTATCCAAATGCATGGAAAACGCACGTGGCACAATTGGCCATGTATACATTATTATAACAATTATGGCCATTAGCAGTAAGCCACTATTAAAGTCATTTTTGCCACAGTCAACCCAGTAAATAAAATTGTCACGCATGAAAAGCTTGATATCTTCATTATCTTTATTACTTAATGCACCCTCCAACAGGTGACTGTTTTTTTATTGAATTTTAATCCCAAATTTTACTGAAAATGTGGATTCACTCGGCACCATGATCTGATAATACAGTCTCAATAATTCTAATGTAAAAGGGGGCCTACTCAGCAGTGACAACGAGATCATCTTGGAAGAGTCCTCAAGCTCTATGCTTGTTTTTGTGCCAACAATATGTGTGTAACTGGGTATCTTCCATATTACCTGTATAGTACTATGTCAACAAACCAAAGAAAGGTTATTGACACCACACCAGTGATCCCTAACAGATGATCTGATTGCCTGGTGATCTTTACTAAATGATCTGATTGGCTGGTGATCTCTAACAGATTATATGATTGGCTGGTGATCTTTACTAGATGATCTGATTGCCTGGTGATCTTTACTAAATGGTCTGATTGGCTGGTGATCTCTAACAGATTATATGATTGGCTGGTGATCTTTACTAGATGATCTGATTGCCTGGTGCTCTTTACTAAATGGTCTGATTGGCTGGTGATATTTTACAGATTATGTGATTGGCTGGTGATCTCTGACAAATTATATGATTGGCTGGTGATATCTTACAAATGATCTGATAGGCTGGTGATCTCTAACAGATTATATGATTGGCTGGTGATCTTTACTAGATGATCTGATTGCCTGGTAATCTTTACTAAATGGTCTGATTGGCTGGTGATCTCTAACAGATTATATGATTGGCTGGTGATCTTTACTAGATGATCTGATTGCCTGGTGATCTTTACTAAATGGTCTGATTGGCTGGTGATCTCTAACAGATTATATGATTGGCTGGTGATCTTTACTAGATGATCTGATTGCCTGGTGCTCTTTACTAAATGGTCTGATTGGCTGGTGATCTTTTACAGATTATGTGATTGGCTGGTGATCTCTGACAAATTATATGATTGGCTGGTGATATCTTACAAATGATCTGATAGGCTGGTGATCTCTAACAGATTATATGATTGGCTGGTGATCTTTACCAGATGATCTGATTGCCTGGTGATCTTTACTAAATGGTCTGATTGGCTGGTGATCTCTAACAGATTATGTGATTGGCTGGTGATCTCTGACAAATTATATGATTGGCTGGTGATATCTTACAAATGATCTGATAGGCTGGTGATCTCTAACAGATTATATGATTGGCTGGTGAACTCTGACAAATTATATGATTTGTTGGTGATATCTTACAAATGATCTGATAGGCTGGTGATCTCTAACAGATTATATGATTGGCTGGTGATCTTTACCAGATGATCTGATTGCCTGGTGATCTTTACTAAATGGTCTGATTGGCTGGTGATCTCTAACATATTCTATGATTGGCTGGTGATATCTTACAGATGATCTGATTGGCTAGTGATCTCGGAAATACTACCACAATAATGTGTCAACGGACATTTTGAAAAGTTAAATTCAACAAAAATGAAAATAATTCACATACCTCAGTTACCATAGGGAGTGAAATTAGGTAGAACGAGCAACAACAACATGCTCTGAATACTATATTAACTTTGAAGCTTGATCTTAAGTACGGAATTTCATCTTGAACGATTGTAAATACTGCTTCTACTGAGGATAACTGAAAAAGTAAGAGTATCAGTAACATTATTACTAAATTACATAATTTGCACATATCTTCAATACATACACATTTCAATATAAGTTTTTTTTTGTTTTTTTTGTTAGTTATATCTAACACTGAACATAAACCAGGCGCATTGAAGGTTATCTTAAAATTTAATAGTGACGGCAAAATAAAATGCTAAAATATTGTTTGGATTTTGTTTACTGTAGCATTGTGATAAAAAGTCCAAGTTGCATTCCAAATAGGTATATTTAGTTGAAGTACTTTTAACCAAGACACGTGCACCTCAATACATACTTAGACTATTTGTACAAGTTCAGACTGGTGATTGATGAACTTAAAATGTATGGCAAGTTCAGAGATTGGTGAACTTAAAAATTTACTGCTTATGTTATTCTATGATGTTACTCCAGGTAGCCTATCAGGTGCAGAAATACAGGACATAAAGTCCCAATCCACCCACCACTTTCTAAACAAGTACATAAATTCTGTTACTTACAATACTTGAGAAGCCCAATGTTAACATCATCAAGAAGAAGAGAATAGACCAAAGAGGAGCTACGGGCATTTGGGTCAAGGCTTCTGGGTAAACAACAAATACTAGTCCAGGACCTGTAAAGAAAAGAACATTTATTTGACAATTTGAGACAATAATTATGCAGTTAATGAGAGTCAGTGCTTCTGGATTTACAAATAAATAAGATCACCATAGGCCCAACATCAATCCAATATAGCTGGTCAGATGTCGAGTGACACACCCGTAAATACCACCTGTTGAATACAATACTTGACATCAGGCCTGTAGCCAGCCGCTATCATTGGGTGGGTTTTTTCCATAAAATTGTGGACCTTCGATACAAATTTTTTAAACAGCATTCCAAGATTTGGACCAATGTGTGGACGTGGACCAAGTTGGGAGGGTCGTACGACCCCCTCAACCCCCCCCCTTGGCTACGGGCCTTTAACACGACCCCCTCAACCCCCCCTTGGCTACGGGCCTTTAACACGACCCTCTCAACCCCCCCCGTTGGCGACGGGCCTTTAACACGACCCCCCTCAACCCCCCCTTGGCTACGGGCCTTTAACACGACCCCCTCAACCCCCCCCCCCCTTGGCTACAGGCCTTTAACATGACTCCCTCAACCCCCCCCCCCCTTGGCTATGGGCCTTTATGTCACCACAGCCCAATGGGAAGAAAAAGTAAAAGAGGGCACTACCACCATAGCAGATGATGTGATTTCACTGCACCATTGTTACATGGATGACGTCAAAATACATATGTTGTCATTAAACAATACTCATCTGCTACAGTGGCAGTGACTTCTATTGGTACTTTTCCTCCCCATTATTGATGACATCATCTATTGTGTATTGGTGACGTCATGCATTGCATCATATGTCAGGTAAAATGCCAGACGAGAACTGACCAGCCCTCTAGGGTATGTTGGCTGGACATCAGCTTGATGTGACAAGTCATCTGGCTATCTCTGCAAATATACTGTTCCACCCAGAAAACATCCTATACTTCGGATTCAAAATTATATTATTTGAGATATACACTGATGCCATAATTAAATGGTTTAGAAAGCACTGTGCCTGCTAATTATAAGTTTGAAGACTTTGGGGTACTGCTCTTTAGTTCATCTGGTAGAGGGATCATATAAGTTGCCACATTATGATAAGGCAAGCAGAAGACTCCACCCATAAGGTAAAGGCGGTGGCCTAGCTCAGAGATAGCGCTCTGGGTTTCCAACCGCTGGGTCCCGGGTTCAATTCCCGGTCGAGCCTAAGTAGGACGGCTGTTTCATCCTTCATCTCATTGCCATGGTCCCTCCCTGTCCTCATTAGCCCAACTGGTGCAGAAATACAGGACGTAAAGCCCTAATCACCCACCCACCACCCATGAGGTTAATGTGTAACATGGTGTGGAATCCAAGCCTTATCATCTCTTCATTATGTCTGCCACTGGCAGCTGGTCATTTAAGCTGGCTGAGCTTCAGACCCCAGGAAATTTGCCTGCTAATAACACGATTGAGGTTTCTCAACAATTTGTCAGATGCAATGTTGCATTATTTGCGTACTAACCTTGAGTCGCGACTTGGTCAACACTGACGCCTTTCTGGTCCGCCATGAAACCGAGGATAGCAAAAGTAACGAAGGCTCCGTAAAATGAAGTTAAGCAGTTTATTATGGGAATTATGATGGCATCTCTGCAAGATTAAGAAATAAACAATAAGTTTTTTTTTAAATGATGATTTTTTTTTTTATAGATTCATTGTGTTTATGGCCACTCTGGTGACTTCTATTTCAATATTCGTTCTATTTGAAAGCTTTAAAAATTTTACAATTTCTAGAATTAACGAATAATTAGTAATAATTATAAACTCTGAAGGGCTATAATTCAAAATCTCCACAACCACATACAGCAAGCAAGTAATGAATACCTTTGAACATTATTATTGAATCTGTTGAAACTAGCCATAGCATGGAGACCACCAGAACAGCAACTGAGCGAAAAGAAAATTTGGGCAGCTGCCGCACTCCAAACCTGTAAGAGAAATACAGACAGAAAATGATACCTGTTAACTACTCAAAGAATATTATAACTTATTATATCGATTTCAATGTAATTTGGCTGGATGGTAGAAACAGCAAAGATTGTAGCCAAACTCTATTAAAAAATGTATATGAAGTGTGATTAGTGCAGCAAATTGACTAACCGTTGGGTCTGAAAGTCTTTCCGGGTCAGGACTTAGATAGAAATCCAGTATTCCTGTGCTCGCTCCTTCCAGAAGACACGCCCGGACGAGGAGAACTGTCATCATGACATAGGGAAAGAGGGAAACGAAGTAGATGACCTGGGGAAAAAACACAGATAATTTTATCTTTTTATCCAAATAAATTCTTCATGCGACTAATTTTTGACACTGTATGACGGAGGCATTTATTTGAGATAGTCATACAAGAACCGACTTCCTATACCTAATTTTAAGGCAGCCACCAATTCCTTTGCCCGCTTTGCTGAAGGTCCCCAGCCTCAGCACTCTTCATGAGCAACATCCCAGTTGGATGTTGATTGCATGAGATGTTAAATTCACTTGTGCTCGGTGTCTATGCTGAGGCAAGTACAAGACACCACCCACGTAGTAAATTTGCAACATGGTGTAGACTCCCAAGTCTTATCTCATCATTACGTGTGCCTGTGGCAGCTGGTCATATAAGTTGACTAAGCTTCAGTACATGGCCTGTGTTTTCCATGAGAAGGATAAACTCATATGGGAAACGCATTATTTCGCCTAAATATAATGAGGCAAAAACCATGCGTTTTCCATGCATTTATCCTAATGCATGGAAAATGCATACTGTATAGAGCTTTTCCCTGCTAGCACAAACGGGTTGCAACATTCATGCCACAACATTTGACTAATGTATTAGTATATATATTTGAGATATATATTTGAGATAATTTTCCCCCCAGATATTACACAACATTTAAATGATTATTCAACTGACATTAAGTCTGTTTATATTTGAATCAATATATGAAGAATTTATTGTAACATTATATAAGTGTGGACCCTAGAAAAGCTGTAAATGACATTACCAAACAAACCTGTCAAAATAATTTCACCATGTGAATTACATTATAAAATATTGCAGTAAGATTCCTGCAATATTTTATCGGTATAATTTTGTATACATACAGCAGTTTTAGAGCGAGCATGGACAGTTCAGGGGTAAAAGAGACAGATCAGAAAGATTGTAAAATAATTGACCAACTTTTTTAGCCCATTCTTAATGTCCTTGTCATAAAATACTTGTCTCTGCTATACAGACCATTAGTGGAGAAGATACAGAAATAGCATTACAACTGCACAGAAAAGGGGTAAACTTTGGTCAAAAGAGGTGAAAACAAGTTGATTGCCCAGATGTTGGGGTATTAATATCATTCTTATCAAATGTTTCAATCAGTCTGACAAGTCGTTCTAAGGATGCAACTGTCCATGCTCGCTCTAAAACTGCTGTATTTCCCAATATTCCACCAAGATAACATTCCAAATCGGCCCAGCATCATTTCCATATAGGCCACTGTCGTTACAACATCGTATAAACATCGCCGACATCGCGCTGACGTTGAAACAATTTGGAATGCTATCAGGGCATGTACAATATGATGAAAAGGTTTTATGATTGTAGGGTTTTTGCCATGGTACCTCACCTTTCCTAATGATTTGATGCCCTTGATCAGGATGAGAAAGATTAGAATCCAGGCAATCAAAAGACAAAGTGCCAGCTGCCAAACCACGTTGCCAGGCTCCTCCAATCCACTTGACTGTTTAATCACCTGAATACTGTGTAATTCACAGAAAACAATGGGCATTATTATGTATTGACACTAAGTAAGTAAGTAAGTAAGTAAAACTGTATTAAATGATAATGATTATATGCAATGAAAGAAAGGGTATTTACAATGACATTTAAGCAGTTCTGGGTAAAACAATGAAGTTTATAAAAACGAATTTTAAAACCATACATTAAAATCACTTGTGACACTAAGTAAGTAAGTAAGTAAGTAAAACTGTATTAAATGATAATGATTATATGCAATGAAAGAAAGGGTATTTACAATGACATTTAAGCAGTTCTGGGTAAAACAATGAAGTTTATAAAAACGAATTATAAAACCATACATTAAAATCACTTGTGACTAGATCAGACACACAAACTGAGAAAGATATTTACAATATACAATGAAATTAATTATTATTCACTTAAATTACTGGTATAATTTGTTAGTCAAAAAGTAAAACCATCTGACTGTAATTGTCTGTAATACCTACTAGATAGCAAAATAATTTGTAAACTAAATTGTCATTGGTAGAGTTCTTCATCATTCCTTAATTTTTATTTGATGACTGTTGGAGCATGTACCTTCATTTTATGTTGAGATGCACTGGGTTGTTATTAAACCAAATGTCTCAAAATTCCCCGATGATTTTTTCAAATTTTGGCATTAATATGAAGCTTTCAAGCTGCATTGCAGAAACGTTTTGTTGAATTTCTTAACCGTTAAGTTTGTTCAGGAGCACTACCCAGATAGCATTCCAACTCGGCCCAGCATCGTTTCCATATTAGCCACTGTCATTACAACATCGTATTAACATCGCCGGTATCGCTTCAATTTGCGACATAGTTTTACTGAAGTTAACACTGCCCTCAACAATGAATCACCATCCAACATTTCTGATCTGTTGAACACAAAGGTTCAACAAGCACCTTATAAGGAGCAATGACTTGAAATTGCTTTCGCTATCTCATTCTTGGAAACATTTAGTGCCTGAGCTTTCTCAGTAACTTCACCTCGTTTCTGGCATACACTAGCCCTGAAGACCCCTGTGTGTTAGCACAGGGGTCATGAGTCATCCCATTGAGAAACCTTGAGATTTTGACTTACCTTCAGGAGCATTCATCTGACAGAAAAACCATTGCATGTTGAGCAATGCGAGTCTGTTGGATTAGTCCTGAGATATTTTGCTGCTGATAGCATTATATTTGAAAGTTATGCAAGGAGTGTGTTTGAATGTAAGCAACATACAGGTGAGGGAAATGATCTTTTCTGTCCAGAATCAGCCATTTTACATTATTTAGCCTACGCAGTCCTGCAACTGTTTTGATTGGCTAATGAAAGTGAAAGTAGCCTGTTGATGACGTCATTGCTCTGTGACGTCACCATCTTTGCATACAAAACCACAATTTTTGCTTTTGTTGGCCAATCAGACAGAGCCTTTCATAGCCATATGCCCCAATGTATAAGAAAAAAAATCTCTTCACTGGACTTCACACCATGATTTCATAATGTTACAGATGGTGTTGATTAATCATTTTATGTGCTATCAGCAGATAATTTTGTTTATTATCCACCCATGTAAATATGGTTGGCCTAAGTTATATGGGAAAATAGTTATTCCATTTCTCCCAAACCCTGTCTTCAGAATCTCAAGGTTTTCCAATGGATGAACCGTGACCCATGCTCTTACATGGGTCCCCGGGGCTAGGCATACACTAACAGATGGCATCACACTGAGGGATGATGACTTTAAAGAAAATTAAAGACTTATTTATAAATGTTTTATGGTTTCTTTAAACCTAGCACCGGTGAGAAGTCATCATTTCTGAAACGGGCGCTATATAATTATATCATTTATTACTTACTAAAAATATTGTTCACTCGGTGACTGGAAGTCTGCTACTGATTCAAGGCCTCTCTCTGAAAGAAAATGAAATATATTATTATTTCTAATATATAATGATTGTATGTATTC
Organism: Alitta virens; assembly: GCA_932294295.1. Classification (NCBI taxonomy): domain Eukaryota; kingdom Metazoa; phylum Annelida; class Polychaeta; order Phyllodocida; family Nereididae; genus Alitta; species Alitta virens. The sequence continues at coordinate 12,954,009 of OW028585.1, read as the reverse complement.
CTTCAATAGAGATACATAGTAACATTGGCTATAAATTTTACATAAAAAATTGACTTTGTGACGAATACAAAACTGATTGCACAGTAGAAGATTGCTATACATGTCAACTAAATGGTACTGCGTAACGCACTATATTTCACACTGTGCTTTTTGGCATACAAGGGGCACCCATGCTAGTGTCCTAATTGAGACAAAATGGGTGTCTCTTGACCCTCTATGTTTCTCTTTTTTTATGTAGTCCATTAAATCATAGTATTTAATTTTTGGTTCAAATAAATTCATTTCATTGTAATTGTCATTTAAGTATGTCTAACAAAAGTTATTACCTGCCAAAGTTTCATTAAGGGCGGTCTCATTCTGGTTGAGGATTTTCAACTCCCTCATAATAATGCACCGATGGTCTGACCAATCTGAAATTATAATGATGAAATAAATTCATTGTTCTTAATACCAATCTGAAATAATAACGATTCATTGTTGGTAATACCAAACTGAAATAATAACGATTCATTGTTGGTAATACCAAACTGAAATAATAACGTATCATTGTTGGTAATACCAAACTGAAATAATAACGATTCATTGTTGGTAATACCAAACTGAAATAATAACGATGACATATATTTGTTATTGTTAATACTTAACATACAGATGAGTCTAAACAATTACCCATCATCCGATGCCCTCATACATTAATTTATATATAAGTGTATGAAAGGCCAGGTGGGACATCTTTTAAAAAACACACTTATCATTTCATCATTACATTTGCCTGCAGCCGGTTGCATAAGCTGACTAAGCTTCAGACCAGTAGCACTGAGATAATACAGTACAAAAGTCTGATGGGTGGTCTAGTGGTAAGACGTGTCGCCTGCTCCTCTGAAGGACCCGGGTTCAATCCCAGGCCTGGGCACCTTTCATGAGCATCATCCCAGCTGGATGTCGTTCGGATGAGACGTTAATTTGGTGGTCCCTTGTACTCAGTGTCTATGCTTAGGCAAGTAAAAGACCCCACCCATGGGGTAAATGTTTAACATGGATGGACACCTCCTCTTTCTCACCCCATCAATCAACCCTCACGAGCAGCAAGAACTTGCCTTAGAGGGCTGCACTTCCAATATCTATCGATCTATCGATCTATCGATCTATCGAGCTATCGATCTATCTATCGATCGATCTATCTATCTATCTATCTATCTATCTATCTATCTATCTATCTATCTATCTATCTATCTATCTATCTATCTATCTATCTATCTATCTATCTATCTATCTATCTATCTATCTATCTATCTATCTATCTATCTATCTATCTATCTATCTCAATAAGATTAATTTCTCTTATACCACTGTTTGCCTTCCACAGCCAATCAGAAGCCTGGATTACAGGGGGATATATCACATGTACTAAGAACAGCATGGAGGACATGGTCACACTTATATGAGCACATGTTGTGGCAAAACTTAACAAGCAAACACTTAACAAGCAAACAAATGTCTTGCAAAATAGGCAACATCTTAAGTGGTATAAGTTAGATAATGCCCTTGTTTTCTTCGACATGGGATTATTCCCATGTCGAAGAAAACGCGGGCATTATCTATTACTTCACCTACCTCCACAAGTAGTCCATGGTAATTCAGTGGTAAATGATGCAAAAAGATAATAAAAACTCCAACAGAGGATTATAGTGTAGAAGAGACCAATGATCCAAGCAATTGCAAGCATGGTGAAACCAACTCCTGTACAATAAAATAAACAAACTTGATTTTTAGAAACAGACAGAAACATTTAACTTAATTTAAAGCTAGTGTCAGATTTGATGAAAAATTCTAATTTAGGTCTCACGCATGAGACGTTAAATCGATAGCCTGATCATTTCATCATTTCAAGCCTGATCATTTCATCATTATATCTGCCTCTGGCAGCCGGTTAAATAAGCTGACTATGCCTCAGACTAGCGCTGAGACAATCCAATTGAGGGACACAATGAAACTGGTGTTACTAAAACTATTAATAGTGTGGCAAAAATCAGTGAAACTATCCATACCTCTGAAAAATGGACTGATGGTCCACACTTGTGTGGGTCCTCGGCTGGCAAACTGACCGAGGGAAAGTTCCAAATAAAACATGGGCCAACCGACAAGAACCAACATAATGAAGTAAGGAATAAGAAAGGCACCTCCGCCACTCTCAAAGACTAGGTAGGGAAATCTGAAATGTATAAATAAAAAATGTACTTTTATATAGTCTGAATCATAAAAGACTATATTTTTCGTGAGAAGTTTATGCACAGAACATTCCCTAACGATTCCTTAGGTATTTTCTATGAAGTTAGAACATCAGCATGTTCCAACTACCCAGATGTTGCCCATCAATAAATGACGGTATATAGGGGAAAGTAAGGAGAACTGGGCCACCCTCCCTACAGCTAAAAGTAATATTGGCATCACTCTGAAATTGGGTCACATGACTCCTAAGTGATCATAAGCGCATGTCTGATAGCATTTGAGATATTTATTTTTCTGATAAAATGAAATTTTTGTTTTTGATGTCGGTGAGTGAAATTTACACTATGTATACAGTTGTTCATTGCCAAAAACCGATGGAGGATAGATTAGAAATAAACATATTGCTATCATCAGCACATAATCAGAGTAAAATCATATAACTGACATGATGTTCTTGCTATGTGGAAAAATTGATTGATAAATTGATTCATTGATTCATTGATTGATTACAGTAAACTTTAAAATACCCCATTTCCGAAATTACTTCTGCCCACTGGTACTTACATTTAGGAAACCTATGACTCAAAGCAGTGTCAATAAATAAATTTTTAATCTATCATTGGTACTGTTTATTTTTACATTCTCTTGTAGCTTATTACAGAGATGCGGCACAATGATAGTGAATACTCGGACACCAAATTTGGTGTCCACATTTTGTGGGAAGCTTTAAATCCTAGTTAATAATTGTTGTGTGCTAACAAATTAGAATACTTCATATCTGACTTTGCAGAAAATGAATTAGCAGGCGCTGCAGGCAACAATTTGCAAATTAAAAGCATCTTATCCCAGATAGCATTCCGTATCAACGTCGGCGTGATGTCGGCGACAACAAAACGTTGTAGAAACGACACTGGCCCAATTTGGTATGCTATCTGGGATGGGCTTTAGTTATGGTGTGTGGGGCTTTACGTCCTGTATTTTTGCACCAGTTGGGCTAATTATGACAGGCAGAGACCATGGCAATGAGAAGAAGGATGAAACAGCCATCTAACTAAGGCTCGACCGGGAATCTAACCCGGGACCCAGCGGTTGGAAGCCCAGAGCGCTACCTCTGAGCTAGGCCCCCGCCCTAGTTATGGTGTGCTAACGCCGTGCTTATTTGTTGAATATTCAGAGGTGCATATGGGATCAAATTGAAATCTGACTTTTAAAGGTTTTTCCCGTAATAGAATAAAAAAATTTTGCAGCTCATATCTTCTATTGCGTGGGAATATGCGCGTATAAACTGTAAATATCTATAAGAATTCATTGAGATTATCTAAGATAGCTTGGTCCTAAAAAGACTTGACATTGTTTCAATTGTATCATGCTATTTGTTTAGTGAATCAATGGTTAAATGAAAGGAATGACATTTTCCTTTAAAATCAGTAAGAGCATAACCAACCACGTGGTTGGGGGGGAGGGGTAGCCTGGCAGCAAAATACCACGAAAAAGGACTCTGCAACAGGAGGAATAAATATTTTCTGGATAGTATACACGGATCAGTGCCAACTATCATCAGTTTTTGTATCATTGAAAATGTGTAATTAGGTTTTTATCGGCGATGACTATATATATAAGTCATTCAGTGATAACATTAATTTTTAAGAAGCAGAAGTGTAATTGCCAGATTTATCGCATGTAAATAATGATTGTGGAAAAACAACACCATGTCAAGTTTATTGATAGTGTGTTCACTCATTGTATATCAGCATAAAATAGATTAAAGTAGATAGAAAGGCTGTAAAACAGTGTGCGCATATAATCCCACGAAAAATATAAAGACTGCAGCATGGCCCTCATTCTGCGAACTCGGATGCAAATGAAGGCAAGGCTTGCTTGGGGAGAGCTGCAAGGAATTTTTCACAAAGGTAGAACCATGAATTTAACATCAATAGACCTGAAGTTATCATGTCATCAAGGGTGGTCATCCGACAGATGAGCAGGTCATTGCGCATATATGGCCAAGCTGAGGTTAATCAAACCTATGATGCAAGGTCAAAATAAATCACAACAGGCACCAAAAACAGCAAATGTCCAAGAACTTTTTGGGCTTGGCTTTATGAGCAGGTCATTGCACATATGTTTGCCAAGCTAGGGTAATCAAACCTATGATGCAAGGTCAAAATAAATCACAACAGGCACCAAAAACAGCAAATGTCCAAGAACTTTTTGGGCTTGGCTTTATGAGCAGGTCATTGCACATATGTTTCCCAGGCTAGGGTAATCAAACCTATGATGCAAGGTCAAAATAAATCACAACAGGCACCAAAAACAGCAAATGTCCAAGAACTTTTTGGGCTTGGCTTTATGAGCAGGTCATTGCACATATGTTTGCCAAGCTAGGGTAATCAAACCTATGATGCAAGGTCAAAATAAATCACAACAGGCACCAAAAACAGCAAATGTCCAAGAACTTTTTGGGCTTGGCTTTATGAGCAGGTCATTGCACATATGTTTGCCAAGCTAGGGTAATCAAACCTATGATGCAAGGTCAAAATAAATCACAACAGGCACCAAAAACAGCAAACGTCCAAAAACTTTTGGTCATGGGTGTATATTTCAGAGTTACTCACCTCCACACATTTCCGAGGCCAACGGCATATCCCACACAGGTCAAAATGAACTCGAGCTGATTCCCCCATTGTCCGCGATTCTCCCCAGCATTCCCAGATTCACTGTTCGATTCTGAGTCTGGTTTTCCCTGTTGACGGATGATAGAAATAAAATCAATCGTATAGATGTCACAAACGAAGAAAGCATTACTAATCTCTATTAAGCGAATATACAGTGATGTAGACCACCTTTCAAAGTCACTACATGGCCGATTGCACCACATGCGTTTTCCATGCGTTTGGATAAGCACATGGAAAATGTGTCGTTTTTGCCTCATTATAATTAGCTAAAAACCATGCATTTTCCATGCGTTTATCCTTCTCATGGAATACGCACGTGGCACATTTGGCCATGTAGGAAGAGGTTTTAGTCTAGAAGAGGCCCTAATTGCATGAATTTTTACAATGTACAGAACCAAACATTATCAAATATAATCTTAAAATATATATTTTATCATATTATTAAATTTTTTACGATTCTATATCTTTTTTCATATTTTAGTTAATTTACGTACTTACACTTAATATTTTATCTGTATATATATTTTGTATATTTTATTGTATTTAATGGGCCACCTGAAAAACTGTTTTTACTGATGGCGCTAAACATTTTAAATATATTTTAATGAATAAATAAAAAGGGTTTTTCGGCTCACAAATGCAGAACCCTACAATGTCCTACATGGGACCCACCACTAGGGTATTTGGGAAGAACCCTATGACATGGTATTTCAAGGGACCTTGAGGGTTTTGAAATACCTTTTAAATAAGTGTATTGCTCAAAATCAAATAGGTAATATTAAAAAGACTCCAGTGAGATAAAAAACAAAAATCTGCAATTCAAACTCATGTGGGT